>OZ021724.1:98133791-98712462 GCA_963978545.1 Linyphia triangularis | reverse complement strand
AACTTGTTAGCTGGATAAAATCAGACGTATGGTCTCTATTCTCTATCATCAATACAATTAAATAAATTGGAAGTCGAACTTTATTCTGAATCGTAAGGCCTCGTGTACTATACGAACATAAAGCGGTGTGCTACTAGTTGCAGACCGAGAGAACTATAGAACTGTGGAGGTTGTTCTTCAAGCAATTAAAAAAAGTTTTATTTGGAAATATAATTTGAAATGTTATTTTTTCAAATGTTGTTTTCCATATTTTTTCAAAAACAAATGTTTATGTGATGTGGGATAATCTCTCCACTATAAAATAGTTTTGGTTTTAGATACTTCATCTTGTAGGTGATAATCACTCAAAATGAACCGCTCAGCTCATAGATTAAAGACACTTATAGATATGACACTCTGATTGGATTACCATTAAGGATTTTCTATATTGAAAGCGCCATAGAAACCAGCGCCCCCAGTAGTTTCGGTTGGAACTACATTTGACGGCAACGCAACGCATCGCTGATTGGCTGATTCGTTGCCATGGCAATGCGCATTGCTTGGATTGATGTTAAAGCTTCTTGTTTTTAGACTCCGAATGGAGACTTAACACACCCTCTTAGTACAGGAGATATAGGTTTTTGGGTGGAACTAATTCCCACAGAAGCGGCGATTGAATTTTTGAGCTCGTGGAGGATATCTTTTTGACATACTAAAAGTCTAGAAAAATCTGAGCGTGCAAAATGCGTTTTTTGGCCGCCATCTTGGATTTTTTTTGTAAAAATCATAAAAAGTCATGTGTGGTATCAAATTACAGAAAATTTTATGCTGAAAAAGATTATCATTTTGGTTTTAAAAAGTACAAATAATTAGCAAAATAGTGACCAAAAAACTAAAAGCTTATGCAGTGTTAAAAATCCTTTTTATTAATAAATAATAAAATAGTTTTATAATACGAATGCATCATGCATTTCGTCAATATTTTTCATCTTACATAAGAAAAAAGCTATATCTATTACTATTCTTTTGAAATACTTTGTTTCGGTGTACTATTTGTACAATCTCTACCATCAGAACAGTTACAACCTATCTCGGTACATTTCAAGCCATTACGTCGACACGTAAATCTACCACACGGTTCATTTGTATACGTTTTCCATGTGCAGCGGACCTTGTTCAACAATAACTCTGGTGCAGGGCTCATTTCACACGTTATGGGCTGTAGTTGGTCTCCTACTTTTTCCAACCCCACACTTGGCAATATTAATGTTCATAGTTTTCCAACAACAACATTGTAAATGATCGCGGAGAAGATGGTAAACAGCAGCATATTCTGTTGGTGGTAATCTTGCAATATTAAATTCACTTTTGGCAGTTGTGATTATTTTCAAGTAGATATTTTATCGTAGTAGGTTCAGATTCTCAGTCTTTGGATTTCCACCTTACAATGATACCAATATCTGTGAGTTCGTTTCTGTTAGCATTTTCTGATCCAAACAGAGTAGCACAAATATTAAATTCCTTACATTTCCAAAAATATCTATATGCTGCTGATTTACTTTTACTAAATAAAGAGCTTGTGGTATCGCATCCGGTTAAAGCATGTGAAAAGAGAATAATTTTGCATCCCTTATCGCCAAGCACATGTTGCACCGATTTAATATTACGGTTTTTATCCCTGGAAGTAGAAGACTGCAAAAGTATTATGGTAAATCAAAAGTACTAAGACACCGGTGTATTCAGCAACAACTGTTACATGTATTTTTTTATGCTAAGGTCAGTGCTATTTTCACTATAACAGTGTCAGTATCATCTGTAGCATGAATCACAATGTGGCCATTCTCTTCTAAGTGTTTTCCAAGCATGGTTATAAAGAACTGTATATTTTTTTATTGGAAAGAAAGGGTCCTTTGCCAATAAGAAGTGGAAAGCTCTCTGTTAATTTCACTAAACCATGGCCAAAAACTGGGAAATTTTCAAATGCATTACAACTATATAGTAATCATTTTGTTATAAGCAATATCAAGTTGTGACAATAGTATTTGGTGGCTATATCATCTCCAGTACAAAGGATATAGAGCATCAGATACGCACAAAACAATCATCAGTAACAGTGAAATTTACTGAGAGCTATCCACTTCTTATTGGCAAAGGACCCTTTCTTTCCAATAAAAAAATATACAGTCCTTTATAACCATGTTTGGAAAACACTTAGAAGAGAATGGCCACATTGTGATTCATGCTACAGATGATACTGATACAGTTATAGTGAAAACGGCACTGTCCTTAGCAGAAAAAATGCGTGTAACAGTTGTTGCTGAGGACACCGATATCTTTGTACTTTTGATTTACCATAATACACAAAATATTTGTTTGCCTCCTACTTCCGGCGATAAAAAAACGTAACATTAAAGGTGCAACATGTGCTTAGGATAAGGGATACAAAATTATTCTCTTTTCACATGCTTTAACTAGATGCGATATCATAAGCTCTTTATTTGGTAAAAGTAAATAGGCAGCATATAGACATTTTTAGAAATGTAAGGAATTTAATATTGATTCGTTTGGATCAGAAAAGAACTTACAGATATTGGTACCAAAACATTGATATCATTGTACGGTGGAAGTGAATTTAATATGGTAAGACTACCACCTACAGAAGATGCTGCTGTTTATCATCTTCTCCGCGATCATTTACAATGTTATTGTTGGAAAACTATGAACACTAATATTGTCAAGTGTAGGGTTGGAAAAAGTAGGAGACCAACTACAGCCCATAACGTGTGAAATGAGCCCTGCACCAGAGTTATTGTTGAACAAGGTCCGCTGCACATGGAAAACGTATACAAATGAACCGTGTGGTAGATTTACGTGTCGACGTAATGGCTTGAAATGTACCGAGATAGGTTGTAACTGTTCTGATGGTAGAGATTGCACAAATAGTACACCGAAACAAAATATTTCAAAAGAATAGTAATAGATATAGCTTTTTTCTTATGTAAGATGAAAAATATTGACGAAATGCATGATGCATTCGTATTATAAAACTATTTTATTATTTATTAATAAAAAGGATTTTTAACACTGCATAAGCTTTTAGTTTTTTGGTCACTATTTTGCTAATTATTTGTACTTTTTAAAACCAAAATGATAATCTTTTTCAGCATAAAATTTTCTGTAATTTGATACCACACATGACTTTTTATGATTTTTACAAAAAAAATCCAAGATGGCGGCCAAAAAACGCATTTTGCACGCTCAGATTTTTCTAGACTTTTAGTATGTCAAAAAGATATCCTCCACGAGCTCAAAAATTCAATCGCCGCTTCTGTGGGAATTAGTTCCACCTATAGCCTATATCTCCTGTACTATCTTATGTTTCGTAACTTTAAATTTTATTCAACCAGCAGATTGGAGTTTTTTTTTATTAATTATAAAGTTAAAGTTGCAGTCGAATTTATTTGCTAAATTAATTTTATTTAATGCACAAATAAAATTAGTTTTTTTTTAAAATTCTTATTAGGTTGTGTTAAAGCTTTGTAATAAGAAATTAGCAGCAGAAAATATCACCAAATACCTTTTTATTAATTTTGAACGAACTTTTTCAATGGATGAATTACTGAAACATTGCATTTTGAAAATATATCAATATATTTTTACAAAACTGTATTGACGTAAGAATTTTTTTTATACATTATTATTATTATTTTTTTTTTTTTTACAAATAAGTTCTTGCTTGCTTTTAACTACAGGTAAAGTTTATATTTCAAATACAATTTTACAAATAAAGTTTAAATGCTTCATTAAATACTAAAAATAATGATAATAAAATTAAAAATATAATATTACCAACAATATTAATAAAATATCGACAACTTTAATATAAAAACAACAACAAGAAGAATATAAAACACAATAATAATAATAATAAAGGAAGACACACACAGCAATCTCAATAAATTATTACTAAGAAATAATTCGTTGTTATTTTTTCATAAAATGAAATGAAATCTCAATTAGATATGCAAATAACGTAAGTGCATGAGAATTTTAACTCGTAATTAGCTTTTAATATAAATTGAATCAAAATATTAAATCTTCCAATTAAAATCAAACGATAATCTAACAAATAAAATTAAATCTTCGCTATGTCGTTAGAATAACAAAAATAGAATTTTTTACAATTCTATTTTTTGTTAACATTTATTTCGCCATGAAAGCATTTTTAAATATTTTAAATATTTTTAAAAATCATAAATTTTATTTTTTATTATTTAAAAAACAAAAAAATGTGATACAAAATGTAAAAGCATCCAAGATTCCAATCAACCAATCAATCTTTGAAGATATATTAGTTCGTTTAGTAACTACTGGGGGCAGAATCGGTCAGAATGAGTTGACAGTCTAGAGAATACTTAGTCTATGGCTCAGCTAATTCAATGGATGACGTCATGTTTGGAACTGATGTAAAATATCGAACAACCATTATCAGCATTTATCTGCCAAACCATTTTTTTTAATTTAACACAGTATTAGCGCCAAACGATAAATTGAAGTAAATTTTAAGACAAAATATTTCTATAATCGAACTATTCGAATGCTATAATATATAGCTTTAATTTGCAACGGCATATTAAGAATTAATTAAAAAAAATTATGTTAAAATATATTCCATTCAATAAAAAATACAAAAAAAAAAAAAAAAAAGTGGAAGCAACTAACTGAAGAAGCGTACTCACATTCTTGAGAGGTGGATTTTAAACGTATACATTTTAGTTTGACCTATGTCTTACTGCTTTTAGAGCCGTGCTAAACTTACATTTCAATATCTTTTTCTGGCAGTAAGAACTTTATCACTTAAGCCGGATTTACACGCTACTAGTTGAGGTTCCAGTTTAGATTGTCAGTCAGTGACGTCATGTGATGTCACCAGGCTTGGTCGATATCCACGATATGATCACCGATAGACGGCACAACGCTTGCTTAGCTGACGTCACAAAACTGGATAGATAAACTGGAGGCCCGGCTGGTAGCGTGTAAATCCGGCTTTAAGTAAATTTAGTATTACTAGGGGGCTCCGCCCCCTGCTCGCTAACGCTCGCCAACCCCCTGGATTGCTATGCAATCCCCTTGGTTCGCGACGCGAACACAGCTCGCTCCGCTCGCTTCAAAGTGAGGCATTTAAAATATGCCCTAGAAAAAAGCTATTTCAGCTGCATAATCAATAAAATCCTTGAAAAGTGATACTGTGCCATGAAACTGAAAACGTTGGATTATTTATGATGAGCTACGATACTTTGGACGTCATTATCTTACTGCTTATGTCGAGACGCGTTAAGCAGGGACAGTTTGGCAACGTAGCAAAACGTTTTTGGAAAACAATAAAAGTAAACACTTTCGTACATATATTTAAAAAAGGTAAGTTATTTCAGAAAGCAATTTAAATTCATGGGCTGGTTTTGTATTAAGCGTCAAAATAATTAAAGTTGCACATCAAAATTTCTTAACGAAGCAATATTAGAAATCATATGTTTGCATAATCCCTTTTAGCGATACTTAAAAAATAACTCAATCAAATTGTTTATCCGAAATGCTGAAGTATTTATTTAATCGGTGTGAATGTGAGCATGGAAACCTTAATATTCTTAAAGAAAATTCCGTTCTCAGTTTTTTTTAGCCATATATGCCGAAAACGATCATAATAAATATGTTGTGGTTATTTTCCGAATCCAAACAAATCTGGCTTGTTTTATTGTATAACAAAGAGAGTTCCCGAAATTTTAATCCAAAAGAAATGTACACATCTTGCATCATTGTAAATATTAAATCAATACGTTTTAAATGGGCAATAATTTGTTTGTGTAGACAGTAATAAGAAAAAAAAATATAGCTAATCCAAGTTGTTTTCTGATGCCAGTTGTATTAGTCAAATTTCGAAAGATATATTGTGATTGGCTGAATTTGGAAATTCGAGCATAAAATACATTTAGAAGATTTGTGATTGGATGTTTGAAGTCGTTGCCATTTTGCTAACAGAAATACAGACGAATTTGGGCGGCACGCAAGAGAATTATATATATAGATTAATAAGAATTCAACTAAAATCATATGAGTGATAGCACTCGTTATTTAATGTGAAATAATACAAAGGAAAAAAAAAATATGTCAGTAGGCAGCTTGTGAAACCAAGCTGGTGAATTTTATAGGACATTTTTTTTTATTCAATTCCCTTTATTAGTCTCATGTATTTTGAAGGAGGAAAAATTGAATTTATAATGCCCATTGGTTCACTTGAACAAAAAAAAAAAAAAAAAAAAAAAAAAAAACTCTAATTTTAAAAAGCACAACCCAAACATAAAAAGAAATTTACAAAAGGTTAGAAAAATAAACTAATTTCTGATTTTAAAAATTATATCGAGTAGATCATGCAAAATATGCAGAAGGTATTTTGATTGTTTAAACTTTTTTTAAAGAATTCAAACATATAAGATTATCCCTCCTTTAAAATGCTATAATTCTCGAAGTGTCGCAGTCAGAAAAATTTCAAAACAAAATAATTTGAATATTTGTTAGAGCGATTGGATTAAAAAGAAAAAGCACACGGCTTAGTTTTAAATATGTAATCCTATATCTGGAATATAAAAAGTCCATGACGTTCTTAATATATTTTTTTTACTTTCAATTACCAATACGTATACATAGGGTAATGAAAGCATAGCATTCGGATAAAAAGAAACAGATTATTTTTTTTTGCATTTCTCCATGTTTTGGAACATCATGATTTCAAAAAAGTGATTTAGAAAAATTGTATGTTTGTGTGTTTGTGGTCAGCTTAACTCCTGAACAAATTAACCTACGATGTTCAAATTTGGTGTGCGGATAGGTGGTGGCCATGGGACCTACCATAAAGGTTTTCGTTAAAATCACGCATGTTCATATAAGGTAGCTGCCATTGAAAAAATATTGTTTTCAATGATTGCTAAAAAAAGGCTCTAAGGATTTTGATCAAAATCGCTGTGGTAATTCCTCCAAAGGTGTTTTCGAGTCCCGTGTTAGGCATGGGTGTTTGTAAATGTATGTTGGCTTGTTTAATGACGAATGTTTCGGCGCATTATAGCCCTCGTGTTGCTGACGGCGCCAGATAATCTGAATACAACCAACCAACCAACCAACCAACCAACCAACCAACCAACCAACCAACCAACCAACCAACCAACCAACCCACCAACCAACCAACCAACCAACCAACCAACCAACCAACCAACCAACCAACCAACCAACCAACCAACCAACCAACCAACCAACCAACCAACCTCTTAAGGTGTTCTAAACATCCTCACCTCCGAAATTTTGCTTCATGACGTAAATGCTTTAATTGCGTAAGAAGTTGAAAAACGAATGCCTTCAACACAGAGTTCTCTTTGCTTGAATATAGCTAATCAACGATTGTTTTTACTCCTCTTCCCAGTTACACTTGTAGGAAAGGATAATATAAGAATTATCGCCAAAAGAAATATCGCCATACTGGCCATTTTTTCTAAGCGAATGACGGAACTATAAAAACAGTATATGACATAAATCTGCATCAGTAATATGGTGTAATTGAAAGTTGTGCAATGTTTAGAGCTGTAACTGCCACTAAAAGGGTCCTTTACGGACTATTAATAAACCACCTTGCCTTCATCCATTCTCTCTAATATAGTACTTAAAGCCGGATTTACACGCTACCAGTCGAGGTTCCAGTTTAGATCGCTAGCCAGTGACGTCATGTGACGTCACCAGGCTACTGGTTCTAGTAAACCAAACATTTTCTATTTACTGGGGCCGGCGACTCCGATCAACCAATCACGTGCGCTCTCCCGTGATCACCGATAGACGGCGCAGTGGTTGCTTGGCTGACGTCACAGAACTGGCGATCTAAACTGGAGGTCCGACTGGTAGCGTGTAAATCCGGCTTAACCGACTATTGAAGAAACATTTTCCAGTTGCCAAAATGCTTTTAATAAATAAATTATAAAATTATTTTAATCAGAATAAATTAAAGATATTTGGAAATGAGTGCATAAATTTACCTTCATTTTTAAAGAACAAATTTTAAAATGTAGTTAGCAGCACATTTTCCTGATAGAAATGTTTTTGATTTTTAAAATTAGATCAAACACCAAGCACTCTCTGTTGACAGAATCGGCGCTGTGTTAATGAATATAATAATTGGCAATGCATATAAAGGATTTATATTAAAGATTTATTTTTATGGGTTATATTATTTTGCCTTTTTAAAAGTTTTTTAAGCTAACTTGTGAAAACATAAAAATTAATAATAAAATAACAGTTTTTTTTTTGGTTAGAATCTTGTTTATAAGATTTTATTATTGTTGATACACTTGATAGGAATATTCAAATTTACAAATTTTTGCAACTTTTTTTTATATAAGTTATATAATCTTGCCTTCTTTTTCAATCGATTCAGCATAAAAAAATACTCTAAAAACATGTGTCACATACCTAGCTTGTTCCAAAATTAATTTTGCAGTTACAAAATCCTCTGACTTTGCTAAATATTTTTATGGATTTTTTTATTATTAATTTTTATGACAAATGAAACGTTTTTGCCAAGTTTCATGAACGGACCAATTTTTTATGTCCTATTTTACCTGTACTATTAGCTCGTAATTGATTTCTACAAAATAAGTACATTGATGTCGTTGGAACATGCACACAGTAAAATTATTAAAAGTTAATAGATTAATAAAGGCATTTTGTCAGTTTGTTCGGTGTTTTTAACCGTCTGTCGGGAGCATTTGATCACAGAGGCGTAGCTGATTTTGTCGTCTCATCTCGTTGACTAGTTTTATGTCAAATATATATTGTTGTTTTTTAATAGAAATTTTTGAAAGTTTTCCTTTTTTTTACACACCTTATAATAACGGACATTACTATGCAGTTGGTTAAATACGCTTTATTTTACTATGAGTTTTTTTTTTTTTTTTAACAGTTTTTGGTTTTTGAATGTGGATTCAACAAGCCCGAATTCACCGGCCAACACTTTGCAAACAACAGAATGTTATCCTTTTTTACCATTTTCTTCCCCTCCCTGCGATTTGAAGAATACGTCCACTCGACAACAAATGAGGAATAGAAATGCAAAACGGCCTGAGTACCAAAAAAATCGAAAATCTTTTTTTTACGGAAAAATGTCCTAAAGACCAAGCTAAACAAAGTGGAGAACGCCCAAAGTGCGAACTCCAGTAGCATCAGTCCAAATTCAATCTGGTACTTAGTCATAGCCTTAAGTAACAATACGAATGTTTTTAATTTTTCGGATCTCCTAAAAAAATTTCTTTATTGGACTTAGGTCGTTTTCCTCATTCTATTCCTTAAATGTTCCCGGATTCAGACCAATCCGAGATATTCTCACGATATTTCGACACATTACAACCCTCGTGTTACCTTACAACATAACAAAAACACCTCCACCCAACTTTCTAACCTATTGACAAGCCACTCAGATAATTTACCTCTAGTGGAAGTTTATCTTCCAATTGTTCCTCCCACCTTTTCCTGTGACACTTAAGATCCCAGTAATCAATAATTGGTGTCTGTGAAGATTCCCAGAGTGTAAGTTTAAGTGGGTTTGTCGAGTTCAAGCGATCAATTAACTTGTAGGTGTCGACCAAGGTACTTTCACAATGGATCATTAGAACCTTAGACTTTCTGTTTATTTTTATTCATTTTTTTATTCTTTCAAAAGGATTCTATATTTGGCCAAAAAAATACTTTTCTTGAACGTATTTGACCCTCTAGTGCACGATTTTTCTTTTTAGTGAATTTTTTTTCTCGTCTTCTTTTTTCCTCCGGACTGCTGAAACTATACACAAAAAAAATCGTAAGTACCTATTTAACTAACTAATTAATAAATAACTTTATGTAGCATATATACTGTTACGAATTTTTGTATATTTGTAAATATTTCGTAGTGCTAATTTTGTAAATAGGAACGTTTATGTACATTTCGCTTAAGGCAGTGCAATAGTTCGTCGTTAGTTTGGTTTCCCTGCAATGAGCCTCTCAATGCTTGATAACGGGTTTTACAGAGGTTATTGTTTCTTATTCCACTTGATCTAGAACAAGTCTAGACCAAGTCCAAGAGACCGTACGCCCAAAGAAAGTCTCGAACCAGCGCAGGGTTATTTACAGAGGTAACTCTGGGAAGCGAGTTTTAAGGAGCAGGGAATTTAACATTATGGTAATGAGAATCTCGCCAAATTGGCGAGATAGAGCCAAGTTGGCGACGGTTTTGGCGACTAATTTTTGCCGCCAAATTTGGCGAGAAATCGCCAAATGTCGCCAAACTTGGTGACCATTTGTTATTTCGGTACATGTATAGGTACATGTATCCCATGTACATGTATAGGACTTTTCGACTACGATCTGGAAAGTTCTCCAAATTTCTCTCTCTGGAAGTTTCGTGAAGATTCACCACTCCTATATAAGGACGGCCGTGAGTAGGGTTAGTCAGTTCTTGGATTTTGAGTCACTGAATTAGTTGACTGGAGATACTGAGCGAACTGTATTACATTGACTTTTGCGGTGATTTAGCAGTTGTTGTCAAGTTTTTAACTGCTGTTTTGTGCTCTATTGAGGTGAAAAGAGCTGTATTGTGTCTACTAGAACGAGAAGTTCTGGAGCTGTAAGAGAACTGTGAAGAGTTAGTTATTTTGGAATAAATTTCTGCAAGTTTTGATCTGCTTTGGCTTCAAATCTTTCGAATCTGTCCATGCTACAATACAATAGCATGTGCTAACGAAGCCTTTTTTTTTTGTTTTTTTTGTTCTGAGATTTTTTCACGATAAGTTTTGTTTAGCATATGAAGGGTCACAGCAAAAAGCGATCAGAGTCCAATTTTTTCGAAATCGAGGTTTTCCCACCGCAGGGCTATAGTGGATAGTTTAAGCATGCGGAGTCCTCTGGGAAATAAATATCATGGTACGTGATATTTTGTGCAACCAACTACCTCAACCTTAATACAACTGATGCAAGCCCTGAAACTTGAAACTTTAAAGCAGCTTTTTTCGAGAATTTAGAAAAACAAACCCTGATCGTTCTTTGTCGTTGCTCTTCATATTGCTACAAAATCGTCTGTAGATAATTGAAAATAGTGACATATTTATTTTAAAGTTCTATTTTATTTCATTCTGTTAAACACTGAAGTATTTATTTTAACTTTCTATTTTTATTTATTTTTTAATTTTTAAACAGCGATAATTCAGGTTGGAAAAGGTGGCAACACCTAACTCATTCGAGAAATTTCAAGGCATTTCGATCAGACGATTGGCCGGCTGGTGTTTGCTAGAAATTTCTTCCGTGACACTATTTAAAGAAACTTAAAATGGAATTGAGGGCGATTGCGTTGAGAATCGTTTGCTATTCAGAAAGCTTCCGATGTTTACTTTCTGAGCCTGAATTAACGCTGTGTTCGAAACTGAATGTACAGTAGCTTGTATTGAAATCTGATAGCGATTGTTTTGTTGTTCTAAGAAGTTTGTGAGCCTTCGAAGGGAGATTAAATTATATATTTTATTTAGTTAAAGCTGTATCATCAGTTCCTCTACGAAAAATTCATTACAATATAACTCGATCTTATCTCAAGAAGTTGTATTTGCACATAAAAATTAGCAATGCATATAAAGGATTTATATTAAAAACTTTGTTTTTATGAGCTGTATCATTATATTTATAAAATACCTCGTGAAATTTTTGCACCATAAAAATACCAGAAATATACCACGTTACTGGGAACTCCTTATTTCTCTGCAAATATGCAAAATTTCATGCTTTGAATCTAATAGGGTTTTTTTACTGTGAGACATATATAGAAGCACGTGCAACGGGAAAATTCTGAAAAGAGGAGATATCTTTTAATTCTTTGTTTTATTTTTTATTTCATGTTGTTTATTTTTATTCATGAGTTGCCAGTAACACAACCACCAATTCTACTATAATCTTACCATACTATTCAAGATACTATACATGGCAACACTTCATTTTCTGTTTTAAAGATGGGAGAATGAAAATGCGTTAAAGCTTGGCGTCCATTATCGCTAAGCAGAACAGAGCAGATCAGAGCGGAGTGGATTAGAGCCAATTACAAGGCTGTCAATGTCTACTATAGCACGAGCCTCGAGCTACAATGGACGTTGACAGTCTTGTAATTGGCTCTAATCCACTCCGCTCTGATCTGCTTTGCTCTGCTTAGCGATAATAGACGCCAAGCTTTAAAAAAAATGCATTGTTTAAGTAACTTAAATTATTCACATCTTTTTCCCTATTTACACAATCTGAATTCCGTTTTTTTAAACGAATCCTAATAATCTGATCTATGACATGGTATAATTTACTAAAAGAAATTTATCTTTTTTCGATACTTTTAAATTGTTTACATATATATATAAAAAAAAAACACTTATGCAAACTAAAAATCGAGGGTTTTTTTTGAAATTTATATATTTAATAACTCCAAAACTACATCGAAATTCAGAAAAGGAACAAAGAAAATGTTTTAGTTAGAAATTTATTTAAAAAAAAAAAATATTTTGTTATTTAGACATTTATTTTGCAAAAAATTAGATTTCTACAGTGGTTAGATTTCCCTGGAGATGACTAAAAAAAGTTGTTTTTCTATGATATATAATAACTTAAAAAACAAAGTTTGCCCCTTAAAATTTTTCTTATCAGCAGATTTCCCAAACATTTCTCTACAAATATGCAAGATTTCATACTTTTAAATCCAATAGTTTTTGCACTGTGAGACAGAGAAGTACGCGCAATTTAAAACACACCCTTTTCAGAAATAAAACATTCACTTAATTTTAAACCTTACTTTTTTTTTGCGTTTTGAAAACAAAATATAACATATTTCTAATTTGAGTTGAAACTAAAGTAGTACAATCAATAGAAAGATACAAAAAACATGAAACAATATGAAGTAAGAAATAAAATTCTCGAAATCAGTAAAAGTATAGCATTCGGTCAAAAAAAAAAAAAAAAAAAAAAAATCGTTTTTTTTTTTTTTTTTTTTTTTTTTTTTTCATTTCTCCACGTTTAGGAACATCCTGATTTCAAAAAAGTGATCTAGAAAAAATGTCTGTCTGTGTGTATGTGGTCAGCATAACTCCCGAACAAATCGACTTACGATGTTCAAATTTGGTGTGCGGGTTGGTGGTAGCCATGGAACCTGCCATTAAGGTTTTCTTCAAAATCGCGATTGCGCGTAAGGTAAGTTGCCATTGAAAAAATCATGTTTTTCAGTAATTTCTAAAAAACGGCTCCAACGGTTTTGTTCAAAATCGCTGTGGCAAAAATGCCTCTTAAGGTGTTCTAAACATACCAACCTCCGAAATTTCCGTAAGAATGTTTTAATGGCGTAAAAAGTTGGAAAACGAATGCTTTCAACACAGAGTTCTCTTTCCTTGAGCATACCCCATAAACGATCGTTTTTTCTTCTTCCTTCAGTTTCGCTTACTTTAAAGATAATATAAGGATTATAGAAAAGTATATCACAAAAATCAGCATTTTGGCGATTTTTTTTCCTAAAGACCCATACAAGAATTATCGCCAAAGTGGCCATTTATTCTAAATGAAGGATGAAAATATACAAACGGTAAATGGCACAAATCCACGTCAGTATTATAGTGTAATTGAAAGTTGTGCGATGTTCCACACCCCTAGTTTATTTTAAGGGTACCGAATCGAAAAAATGTATTATCAGTAGTATACGCGATAAAAATATACTTACTGACAGTACATTTAATCCAATATTCCAAAAGGGCATTTTTTTTTAACTGATTATATATCTTTTTTTGATCATATCTCAAAAGTCATTCAGTCTTTGATCACAATTATACAGTGAATCATCCACACTTTCGGAATTGTCTATAGGAACTGCGATAAAATAATATTTATTATCCCTCTGCTGCTTGCAAATTAATTGTAGGTGGTACATCTCCTTCATCAGTATTAGAATTTGCATGTATAAATCCCTACGAAAGGCATGCATATTTGCCAATCGCCTCATCTGACATGGATTTAGATGTAGCTACAGTTTCATCAACGATCAATTTCGCCACCACCCAGTCCACGTAGCAAATTCTCAATGAGTATCCCCATTCGTTGGTTACTTTAGCCTTCTTTTTCATTTCAATTACCCATATGTTTACATAGGATGATAAAAGTATAGCATTCAGTAAAAAAAAAAAAAAATTTTTTTTTTTTTGCTTTGCATTTTTTTCACGTTTTGGAACACTCTGATTTCAAAAAAGTGGTTTAGAAAAAAAAAAAATATCTGTCCGTGTGTAAGTGGTCACCGTAACTCCAGTACACATTGACATACGATGTTCAAATTTTGTGTACGGATTAGGGGTGGCCATGGGACCTACCATTAAGGTTTTCGTCAAAATCGCGCATGCTCATAAGGATAAAAGTATTGAAAAATCATGTTTTTCGTAAATTGCTAAAAAACGGCTGTGATGATTTTGATTAAAATCTCTGAAACTAATACCTCTTATAAGGGGATTTAATCGTTCTCATCTTCGAAATTCCCGTAGAGAGAGTAAAAAGTTGAAAAACGAGTGCTTTTGACATAGAACTCTCTGCCCTTGAGCACTGCCCATCAGATTGATTTTTTTCTGTTTTACGCACAAGAAAAAAACTACGTAATGTCTATTGAATAACATCCCCAATTTCGCCATCTTTGCGATTTTTTTAGTGAAAATATGAAAACGGTAAATAATACCATGAATTTTAATGCAATAACCAATATTATTGTGTAATTGAAAGTTACGCGATGTTCCACACCCCTAGTTTGTTAAAGAATCCACATTTTTTGAAAGAATTTTTAAAAATAGTTCCAGTAATGTAATCGCCCCAGAAACTAGAAATCAGTCAGATTGTCATCTACGAAGTTGATGTCCTGAACTGCATTCTCCAGTTCTTCGTTTAATTATTATTACTTTGCAGCTTTCCCTGTTCATAAAATTAAAATGACGTTTTCACAATAACATCAAGTTCAAAAGACATAAAATTTTCTTTTTTTGGACTTAAAAACTAAGAGATAAAAGAAAACATTTAGCCAATCGAGTTAAAGTGAATTGACAGTATTCAAAAAATTTAAAAATCTCCATATTCCCAAATCTATGACAAGACAACCATTTGATGTACTTTGAAATTAGATTTGTGAATCATGATATAAATCTTTGAAGAGTGCTTATCCTCAAATACAGCAACCGCGAATGCCAAAAACATAACTATTGGCACTTGAAGCGATTTCGAATATTTACCTTAATGATAGTAGGACGGAATGCATTGTGGGATTAATTTTTCCAGGATCCATGGCCAGTTTTCTAGTACTCAATACTGTTGCACAAATTGTCTGTATATAGTGTAAATAGTGACGTATTATTTTAAAATTCTATTGTAATTTATTTTATCTTATTTTATTTATTAACAGCGATTATACAGGTTAGATAAAGGTGGCAACACCTAAAGCAATCGAGAAGTTTCGAGATGTTTCTTTTCAAACGAATTGGCTGGAAATTTCGCGAATGTTCTCTCGCGCCAAGTATAAATAAGACTGGAGATCGGGAAAGTTTTCAGATTGACTTCGGACTTCGATGAAAACTGATCGCTTTGTTTACCTATTGGAGTGAGCTTGTATAATCGCTGTATTCGAAGTTGTTTTTGCTGAAGCTTGAGAGTGACCGTTGCCTGTGGATAAATTTTGTGAGTTTTCTGAAGAGAGAATAAATATTTTTATACCGTAAAAACTGTGCCATCATTGCCTCAGTGGAAAAATTCTTAACAATACTTACAAGAATCCCAGTTGCCACTTCATTATTGAAAAATTATGCAGTAATCTAATTATCGTCGATTTCCATATGAACAATTTCAATTTTTATGTTCTTTTCAGTTGAATTCTCTTAAAAACAACTAAAAGAATTTTTTTGTCCTACAACTCATGAGCAGCTGTAACGAAATTATTATGCAATGGCTTACGTAACTGATTTTATGTTACAAAAATTTGCTCAATCATCAGAGTAAATTTATTTTCTCTCACACAGAAATATACAAATTTGCTGTCACAATATTGTTGCACAAATTGTCTGTATATATTGTAAATAGTGACGTATTATTTCAAAATTCTATTGTAATTTATTTTTATCCTATTTTATTTAGTAATTAATAGCGATTATACAAGTTAGAAAAAGGTGGCAACACCTAAAGTAATCGAGAAGTTTCGAGATATTTATTTTCCGATGAATTGGCTGGAAATTTCGAGAATGTCTCACGCGCTTGTATATAAAAGACTGGAGAACGGGAAAGTTTTCAGATTGACTTCGGACTTCGTTGAAAGCTGATCGCTTTGTTTACCTATTGGAGTGAGCTTGTATAATCGCTGAATTCGAAGTTATTTTTGTTGAAGCTTGTGTTGAAGCTTGAGAGTAATTAAACTGTTGCCTGTGAATAAATTTTGTGAGTTTTCTGAAGAGAGAATAAATATTTTTATACCGTGAAAACTGTGCCATCATTGCCTCAGTGGAAAAATTCATAACAATATGATTCACGGTAATATAAAGCTATCTAAAGTAAATGTTTACACAATGGTAATATTTGTTTAAAGTACATAAAGTAAAGTTACAAATTCACATTTGTTGTTAGAGAGATCGAAATCTAAATAAATACAAGAATTAATTGTTCTTAATTATAAATGCAAGAAAGAACAAGCGTGTTTTTACATGCGATGAAAAATTCACTTACTTTTACAATTCAGCATATAGTATAGTCATGGTCTTTCAGAAAAGAATCCTTAACTGTAAAATAACGGTGTGGACAATTCTCGCATTTTTAAAAAAAATTTTTTTATTCAATTCTAAATGTTTCGAAAAAGTCATACACACAAAAATTTCTGCTTTTTAATTTTTTCTTCTTTTTCTAATTTGCAACCTAAGTTTGCTTATTAATTTTGGAGGGGAAAACGATTCATTCGGCTCGAATTGAATGTGATGTTATTGATCTAAAATATCTTGGCTTGTCGTTTACAAGAAGAAAGTTTCAAAGTTCAAGAGTTACTTTTCTTAAAGACCATGTCCATTAATACTTTCAACAATAGAAATGAAAAACTAGGCTACTATTGAATTGGCTTTCATTGGCTCTTTTGAAACTCGCATTTTAGCTTACGCGCTACAATGCAGATTCGAAGCTTGGCTCTGTCCGTTTATTTTATCATCCAGGTAAGGTAAAAAGAAGCTGTTACGTACAAATTTGTAATAGTATTTTCAAAGTGGTGATGATAGGGATAGGGATTTGCAACATTGTTTAAGAGGGTTTATATTACTCCTGCAAGGAAACTCAACTTGAGTGAAAGAACATGGTTGTGGTCCATTTTCAATTAAAATCGATTATTGTCGTAACACAAAGTTCAGCAAGAAAAGCTAATTTTTGATTATTTTATTTGTTTTGATTTTTAATATTTGAGTGTAAATGTGGCGTAACAGGAAGGTGCATCGATTATTTTTGTACTTGAAGATGTAGAGGAGAGGTGTTTTCTTCAGTGGGACCTCTTTGCCGACCTCCCGCTGTTCTGCGACCGGAAGCTGGCTCGCATCTCCTCGTAGGCACACAGTTCTCGATGCTCGCGGTACCTGGGAAGAATTCGGATTTTCACATTAACCGGACACAAAACATGATATTCATTTATGAACCGATTACTGTTAATGAATTGTTCATCATCAACTAATTGTTAATTTTCAATTGAACTGTTTATTATCAACAATTCGATTATTATCAATTAATCGATAAGTGTTCAGGAAACTGTTATTATTCCTGCATATGAATTGGAGGCAAGATGCTCGAGAGGACGCGGGTTTGAGTTTCTGGAAGTTCCGGCTCTGCGAATTCTTGTTTCCAAAATGTGTAGACATGACGGAGATTGTGAGCAATTTTCTTCCTGATGTGTTTTTGCTTAATCGAAGTTTCCCAGATAGTATTCTATTCAATCCTGAAATTTTGCAGGGCATCTCTTTCAAAAACTTCCCGAAAGGCGTTTCTTTCATCTTCTCTCTTCCCCCCCCCCCCCACCTACTCAAACCTTAGAAATATAGATTACCCATTAAGCTACACGTAGTTGTGATGTTAATGTAGCTCTTACACTAGAAGATATACAAACTAAATGTGGACTTATCAGAAGATAAAATAACTCTCATCAGATAGAACGGTAATAAGCGAGAAGAAAATTGGGTACAATTTTCCAGGTGTCAACACATTTTGGGAAGAAGAGTTGGATGATCACCGAATACTGAGAATCTATACTGACTCCTCTCACATGCAAGGTGAACATTCTGCCTCGGATACACGAATTGCTACATTTTAAAAAAGGAACTGTGACAGATTCATAAACATTGATTAATTCCTTGATATCGACCGATTAATCGAAAATGATCTTTGGTGCCAATTCATCGATAAATGATCTCTTTGAAAAAAGATTCAAGGCCTTGACTGGGAGGAAACCCAGTTTTACCGTACGTGGTGGCCATGCTCAATTGATTGATCAATTCATTGACATTGATGGAAATATCGAAAATGATCTTTGGTGCCAATTCATCGATAAATAATCTCTTGGAAAAAAGATTGAAAGCCTTGACTGGGAGGAAACCCAGTTTTACCGTACGTGGTGTCCATGCTCAATTGATTGATCAATTCATTGACATTGATGGAAATATCGAAAATGATCTTTGGTGCCAATTCATCGATAAATAATCTCTTGGAAAAAAGATTGAAAGCCTTGACTGGGAGGAAACCCAGTTTTACCTTACGTGGTTTCCATGCTCAATTGATTGACATTGATTGATATATCGAAAATGATTTTGGTGCCAATTCATCGATAAATCATTCCTTTGAAAAAAAAAAATGAAAAAATTGAGGGCCGCGACTGGGAGGAAACACAGTTTTTCCGTACCTGGTGGCCATGTCTAATTCATTGACAGTACGGTCATGTCCAATTCATTGACAGTACGGCCATGTTAAATTGATCGATCAATTCATTGGCATTGACCCGATTAAAAGAAAATGATCTTTGGGGCAAATTCATCTATAAAATATCTCTTTGAAAAAGATCGAATGCATCGACTGAGAAGAAACCTAGTTTTTTTGTACCTGATGGCTATGTTCAATTCATTGACTTTAACCGATTAATAGAAAATGATCTTTATAGACTGAGAGGCGACTGCAATTTTTGGACCTCATCGAACATCATTTTGAATTTTTTATAGAAATTGGAGAAAAGTGAGTAGATTACGAATCCACTGGTCTGCCGTGACAAAAATGGCCGAAACTGGTCAAAAATCGACTTTTAATAATTTGAACTAAATCCACTTGCCAAGTGAGCCATAGCTTGCCAGATAATGAGCATTTTTTTTTTTTTTTTTTTTTTTGGTAACCCTCACTCTTTAATTTTCAATTAAGAAGGTTGCAGACGATTCGGATGTGTGGCTATGGCTTATTTGCATCTTTCACAAATGAGCCAAATTGGCAATAAACATTACGTCACTGATGACGTAACTGATGTCGCCAATTTGGCTTACTTTTAAAAGATACAAATTTTTTCGAGCCAGAGATCAGATATCGTTTGCGCTTTTTCTCATTGAAAATCAAAATGCAGTGGGTTGTCAGACGAAAAAGTTTGTTCTCTTTTTGGCAAGTTATGACATATTTGGCATTCGGATTTTAGTTCAACTCATTCCAAGTCAATTTTTGATCAGTTTCGGCCATTTTTGCCACGGCAGACCAGTGGATTCGTAATCTACTCACTTTTCTCCAATTTCTATAAAAAATTCAGAATGATGTTCAATGGGGTCCAAAAAGTGCAGTCGCCTCTCGGACTATTAGTGCCAAATGATCGATAAACGATCTCTTTGAAGGGATCGAGACTCCCGACTGGGAGGAATTTCTCCGTACCTGGTGGCCATGTCGAGCACCTCCATGATCCTCCATATGGCGTATGCGAGCAGACAAGCGACGATGAGCAGGGCAGCGAGGGACAGAAAGACGAGGGCGAGGAGAGGGGATGACACACGCATTTGTCGGATGAGGACAGAGTCGTCTGATTCGATGGTGTGGTGGACCACGAGGAGAACGACGCCGGAGGACACCTGTGGGTGAAACAAAAGGTTTAAATCGTGCTGGGTCTTTAAGTTTTAAGCTGAAGTCCTAGTATGGATCATTCCCTATACTCGCTCTGTTTCAATCTTCTAGCCCAGTGCATTTAGAAACTACTTTTTATAACAACCTGGACATTTGGTGAGTGTGTACGAAAATGATCATTCAATGAAATGACATAAATTGTTTTCACTTAATGTTTATCGATTATAAATGGAAATTAAAACAGCTTAATGACAGAACTAGATGGAGACATATGCATTGACGGAATGATTCACAAATATAAAATAAAATATATTAGGCGCTATTTTCGTTTTTAATTTATGTCATTTCATTAAGTGATCATTCTCCACTACTTAAAAAAGTGATCTAGAATAAATGTCTGTCTGTGTGTATGTGTGTCTGTGGTCAGTATAACTCTCGAACAAATTGACCTACGATGTTCAAATTTGCTAATGGTGGCCATGGGACCTACCATTAAGGTTTTCGTCAAAATAGCATATGTACATAAGGTAGTTGACTTTGAAAAAATCATGTTTTTTAATGATTGCTTAAAAATGGCTCTAACGATTTTGAAGAAAATTGCTGTGGCAATGCCTCTTAAGGTGTTTTAAACATCTCCATCTCCGAAATTCCCGTAAAAATGCTTTATTGGCGTAAAAAGAAGAAAAATGAATGTCTTCAACACAAAGTTCCCTTTCCTTGAGCATATCTCATCCACGATCGTTTTTTCTTCTCCTCTCAGTTTCTCTTGTAATAAAGTGCGGACTTATCAAAAGGATATATATAAGGATTATCAAAAAGTATATCGCCAAAAGTTTTTTTTTTTTTTTTTTAAGACCCATACAAGAATTATCGCCAAACCTGACCATTTCTTCTAAATGAATGTTGAAAATATAAAAAAAAGGTAAATGTCACAAATCCACGTCACTTTTATAGTGTAATTGAAAGTTGTGCGATGTTCCACACCCCTAGTTCATGAAGGAACGATGATAATCAGATAACAACAATGTTTTACAGCTTTTCAATATTGTAACTAATTCTGCAAACCGATGTAATTAAAATTCCATATCCAACATACCATTTGTGTCTTTTTTCTGTGTCTTACTGTGGCGCAGTTAAATCATTTCAAAATTAGAGATTTCTTTATGGAAGACTCTATACGTAGGTCAGTAGATTAACATAGAAAATACACAAATTCTGTAAGGGATGATTTATTTCCATTTATCAAAGTAGCTACTCAAACAGTCATCACAGGATGTTGTTCCGAAAATTAAAACCGACCAATGGGGCGTTTGTCGCACTCTCGTTGGAATTCCTTGGCGTGGATTTTATCGTGTCTCGGCAACAATGATTCTTTCAACGAAGTCTTTACCTATCAAGGGAAAAGGTTATTGTTAGTCTAAATTTATTACGTACTATAATAGTCCTTTTTATGGTTACACCACTGTCACAAATACAGTCAAACGCCGTTAACGCGAATTCGATGTGGTAGCCGAAATTGTTCGCGTTAACCGAATTTCATGTCAAACGAATAAATTAACATCAAGTTTTAAGTTCGGGAGAACTGTTTTTACTTCGTGTTAAACGGGATTTCACGTTAAACGATTTCAGGTTAACGGAGTTTGACTGTACAAGCTTCCTCCACGAATTTTTGTCTTCATCGCGCAACAATGATAGAAAGGCCAATTAAAAAAAAATTGGTTTGTTTCCTGTAACCTTACCTACACAAAATTTGACCCTACAATTTTTTTTCTTTTAAATTCAATTATAAAAAAACATGTTCGGTAAAACGATCGATTGATTACGATGTCACAGCGATCGCATAATCGATCAATAGTAATTTATGAAGTTCCTGACAAACTGGTTTGCTTAGAACAGCATATATCTGAATGCAGCCTAGCCAATTTTCTGGTAATTAACCGCAAACCAGGTATTTCTATACCCAATTTGTATAGAAATATATAATACCCAAGTATTTTGCACCACTGTTCACATTTCTGATCTATCTTAAATCTAACATTAATTACTCGGTCATTCCCTTTTGTGTATTTGCCAAAAATATTTAGCAAAACAAATTTTCCTACCTACTTAAACTAATATTTTTTGCCCATGTTACGGAAAACAAACCTTTTTTTAAAATCCTTTAATTAACTTCGATTTTGTGTATCGATGGCGGCGGAATCTGCTGAGGCCTAATTAAAGTAGTTTACCGCATATTTTGCTGACAGATATGGGGTTTGCATTTCATTTTAAATATTAAAAACAAGCACACGCTGGCAACAGAAACGGCGCTATGTTAATGAATATAAAAATTGGCAATGCATATAAAAGATTTATATTAAAAACTTTACTTTTATGGGTTATATTATTTATTTCTAGTCTAATGTAAATCCCACGCGTCTCATTTATGTATGTATTTATTTATTTATTTATTTATTTATTTATTTATTTATTTATTTATTTATTTATTTATTTATTTATTTATTTATTTATTTATTTATTTATTTATTTATTTATTTATTTATTTATTTATTTATTTATTTATTTATTTATTTATTTATTTATTTATTTATTTATTTATTCATTCATTCATTTATTTATTTTATTCATTCATTTTTTTTTTTTCTTTAATTTAATTTTTTTTAATTTTAATTATTTATTTGAATAATCTCGCCATATGCACTTTTCTTTTTAGCATTTCAGTGTACATAAGAACCTCTTGTCTTTCACTGAGAATGAGAATCGTCTCCAAGACACGATCGCATCTCTTCTCAATCGCCCCTACAAGAGCTATGAATGGAAAGATAGTGGCTCGAGAGGGCTATTGTAAAACATATCTTTCGAATTTGAAAATGATCCTGTTCTCTTATTATCTGTAAGAAAAACATCGTCAAGGCGTGGTCCTTGAAGTGAAGTCCGGTCTTACCCTATGCATTTTCAAAGATATTCTAATATACCCCCCCCCCCCACACACACACAATTTTTTTTTTTTGCTTCTTTCCCATGTGTATAACTTATACATGTTAAATTACTTTTTGAGGTTACACAACCTATTTAACTTTTTACGTGTGCACAAAACTTCAGTTGTAATCTTCTTGTATTAAAGTATTGACTTGATGAATATTTAATTACACAAAAGCAAAAATGCAGTGAAGAGAAAAGAAGAATTTTAAATGACTTTATTGGGTAAATTATTGTTCTCCAAGTGTCAACAAGCAGTTCTGCCCTTGTTTAAAGGCGGGAGAAGAAATATTAAAATTTTGCAGGTTTTTCATCAGACGGAGCCAAGATGGTTTAAAAAGTAAAAATAATGTATGTTTTTTTTTTTATATAAACATTTAAGCAAGTCGCTTGGTACATGGTGTCGTTGAAAAATGTCAGAAGTTTAGTAGTAGTACTGTTCGGCAGACAATGTACATTGATAAGAAACATTGTACTCGATGCCAAGAATGCATAAAGTATATCGATCGAACATTTAAAAAATAACTGTACTCAGGGGCGTACTGGCCATAGGGTTATCCAGAGCAATCACCGGGCCAGTGTCTGTAAAAATTGGGCTGGTCGGATACGAAGTTTTCTTATAATTATTTTTAGATATAAATAGTTGCTTTCCTTAACGTTTTCTTAAAAAATCCAATGCATTCAAATGCCAATCAATCCCCCCCCCCCCAGTCTCCAGGTGAAGATGTTTTTCATTTGGTAGGGGTAGTAAGAGGTTCTAAGAAAACTAGACGTACTAAGATTTATATATTATCATATTACTTTATAGTTATTTTATAGCCTCTATGGTTCAATATTTATTATCAGTTCGGATGTCATTTTCTAATAAACCTGCTAGTTATATTCCTGGAAATTCTTTATTTTACTATTTATATTTCTTTGTTTTTTCAACAAACTATCAATGACTTATGAAAATTAAGCTTACTCAAAGGAGATGTAAATACTAGCGACATAGAAGATTTTATTTAATTAAACTAATTATTAAAACAATTCAATTTTTAAAATGTATAAATACAAATAACTTATTATTGAAATCAATGATTAAATGCGAATATTTAAATAATAAAATATGTTAATTATTAAAATTATTTAATTATTAAAATTATTTAATCATTAAAAATTAATTATTTAATTATTGGAATGATTTTATTAAAATTTTATTAGTGATGATATTGAAAATTTGGGCCGGCACAAATCTAAAATCACCAGGCCGATTATATGTCCCAGTACGCCCCTGACTGTACTGTACAACATATATTATAAATAGCTTCATGCTGTACCAGGAATGCTGCGAATGCGGATGCTACTACGCACACCTCTGCTTTTGGAAAGGGGCGTCGCAGTGGGGGATCGTCAGCTTCCAAGTAACACGTCAGCATATCGTCCATGGGGAAGGAGCAAGGGGCGCTGTGATCGCTCGAAGCATCCATTCTGAAAGGGAATAGGAAAAATACTTCTTAAAATATACACTTTATCAATTATTGTACTGAGAGAATAAACAAATTAACCCATGCGACGACCATGTTTGTTCTTTTGACTTCAGGTTGTCTTGTGCCAACGTTTGCTAACAACTTGAAATCCTCTGAACTGGCTTATCTTCTAGACTGCGGGGTTGAGGGTTCGAGTCCCGTGTTAGGCATGGGTGTTTGTAAATGTATGTTGGTTTGTCTAATGACGAATGTTTCGGCGCATTATAGCCCTCGTGTTGCTGACGGCGCCAGATAATCTGAAAACAACCAACCAACTGAACTGGCTTGTCATTTAAACTTTACAGGAGACTTGTAAGAATAAAGATTGTAAGAATAAAGATTAGGACAACAAAAGACTTAGATGTGACACGATCAAACTCACTCTTTTAATTTCAACTAGTTACAAGAATTCAGTTTTAAAAATCTGAAGACATATAACGGGTTTTGCAAGCAAACGATTCGAATAAAAAATTATACATTGCGAGAATTGTGACGATGACCAGACTTCAAAGAGTAATTTTTCAATTTCTAATGCTACCAAGTTCATGGTATTTATCAACAAACTTGACTGAATTGGATACTTTTAAAAAAGTAATAGATTCAATGAAGCAATACTTTTCTTTCTTATAAAATTTTAAAATATTTTGATCAGCTTCAGCTCCGATTTGTAAACTTTTTGTCAGACGATACTCTCATAACAGATAATCGATTATCCGAATACTAGTCAAGCGAAACGTAAATTAACTAAACATATTCGAGTCTGCAAATTCCACATTTTAGACTTTCGTTTTATCAAACTTTAGGTCAAAATTACTGTAGTTTTACGGTTATTTCTAAGACATGTGATACAAAGTATATACAGTTTTGCTTTTAGCATACGAAGTGTATACTTTTTTATGTTTCTTTATTTGATATTGCTCTAACGACACTGGCATAATTTTGCTTGTAATTTATTAAAAAAAAAAGTTATCTAAACATCTCCCAGTTCTAAAATGTTTCGGATAATCATTTCTCTACAGCATTTAAATAAATTAGGTGCACTATCTATCTAGCCAACCCCCCCCCCCTCCCCTTTTCCCCTTCTCACCAGAAATTAAGTTTAACGTTACCAATAATATGCATTTTCCATTTTAAAAGACCCATTAACAGATTATTTTTTTTGGTATCATTATATTTGACAAGACAGCCCAGAGTGGGCCAAGGCTTTCCGTTCAAGATTTCTCCAGGACAGCTTATTTCTCGACCTGGTCTACCAGTCCTTCACTCTGATTACTTATGGAAAGCCAAGTTCATTCTTTCATTTTAAAGCTTTTAATGATATCGAGCTCTTTAAAAAATCTATAAATTTCTGAATCAAAACCAAGAATACTACTAAGAACCATTCTCTTGAAAACTGCAGTTCTGTTTTCTCCATTTTTTATTCAAGTTCAAGCCTCCGAACCATAACATTAGAATTGGCCTAGTGATAGTTTTTCTGGAGAGAAAGTGAGATCTCAGTAAAGAGCGAAGCTCAAAGAAGGCTTTATTAGCCAATGATATCCGAATTTGAATTTCTGAATTATTATAATTTTTTTGCATAGCTATCTATACACATACATTAGGAATTGCGAAATTTGACACAAGTCTGCATTTTTTGGTTTTTTTTTTAAATATTCACGAATTTATTACTTTTAAAGTGATACCATTTTCTTTCTGAGACTCAAATTACTCTTTAAATTACAGTGATTTTTGTGAACTTGTTTTGCATCATTAATTAGTGTAGTAAACTTTAAACGGGTTTTCTGAAGAATGACATTTTGGTGTTATATGACTTTACGCCAAAGGTCATAATTTCATTATAACTGGTCCGATTTACTAAATTCTAATTTTGTTTTGTAGATAATAGTTGTAAATGTATTTCCTACTAGAATCTAATATATGTTGCTGTAATTTTTTTTATATATATTTTAATCTTAATTTTTAGATGAAAACTATGAATTTTTTCAAACTTTTTATTTAAAAACTTATAATTAAATAAATATTGAAGCCAAATTCACGGTTCTGCATGGAAACATGCGTCAATATAATATCTTTTATTAGCAATAAAAATCGTACCTCTAAGTTAATTACAAGTTTATGTCCGTTTTAATAATCTCTTAATTAGTCTTTTTAATTTCAATTAGCTAATTAAAACATTAACGGGGATATAAGTTTATTGATATAAATGCATCATTTTTAATTCTGTTATACTGCCAAAAAGTTTGAAATTATAACATAAAAATTCAAGAAAATCATCGCAATTGTATATGTATAAAATTTAACAAAAGATCTCTAATACTAGGAACAGGTTCAAACTCATGAAGGTCAATTTTCAAATGAGTAGTTGTATCAACAAATGGTGTTTTCAGTACAGGCATGTATTTTGTTTTTGAATCGTTTACCATCAATCCTATACGATTTGCAACCACTTCTAAAGATGAGATTTCATTTTTTACTAGCTGAATACCCGCGCTTTTTTACCATGTACATTTTAACAATCAAAAGTCATCCATGCATTCCACATCTTGGGTTTCCCATCCCGTTACGACCTCTGAAAATCTAACTTTTGTTTCAAATTTTGTAATTCTGACTATGGAAGTAAGGTATAGGGATATTCTTAACATATGAACCGTTTTGACCATCCTATTTCAACCCTTTAAAATTAATTAATCGGGATTGAAAGAGCTTCCTTTTTCTATGCTTCGCGTTTTCTATGCTAACTCGTTTGGAAAGTTTAGATCCCTTTCGACTCTTTAAAATTTGTTGCACGATATTGGAATAGCTTAGTTTATTGGCAGATGTATCAAATTGCAGAATTGTGACTTCGTTGAAAATGGGATATTGCGCTATTCCTCGTATCGAAAGTTTCGATCTCTTTTCGATCCTTTAAAATGAGTTATCGGAATTGTTTACTTTAACTATGCTTGCTCTTGGTATCAAATTTCAGAGTTATGACTATATGACTGGGATATTACTCGTTTGGATTGTTTTGACCCCTTTTTCGACCCTATAATAGTAGTTAATTTTGATCGCAATAGCTTAATTTTTCTATTCTCGTCCTTATTGACATTTGTTCATAATATCAGAGTTGTGGTTGTATTGCAAGTGGGACATTTGAAAATTCCACGTTTGGAACGTTTGATCCCGTTTCGACCCCTTAAAACTGGTTAATCGGAATAATTTACCTTTTCTATGCTTGCCCTTGTTGACTTTTGTACCAATTTTCAGAGTTATGACTGCACTGGAAGTGGAACATTGGGATATTCCTTTTTGAAACGTTTTGATCCATTTTCGATCCTTTAAAATTAGTGAATCGATATTAGAATAGCTTACTTTTTCTATGCTTGCTCTTGTTGACATTTTTACCGAATATTAAAGATGTGACTACATTGTAAGTTGGACATTCGAATATACCTAATTTGGAATGTTTGACCCCATCTTTCGACCCCTTAAAGTTGGTTAATCGAGATCGGAATAGCTTACTTTTTCTATGTTTGTCTTTTTTAATATTAGTATCAATTTTCAGAGTTGTGATTACATTGGGAGTAGGGCATTCGAATTTCCCTAATTTCGAACGTTTGACCCTTTTTCCACCCCAAATATATATGCCAAAAACCTTCGCGGGTGTGTACTCAACAATTTCCCAAAGTTTCATGATGATCGGATGAATGGTGTAGTAATGCATAAAGGATAAACAGACAGACACACAGACATACATTCGTTTTTATATGTATAGATTAAATCTTATTTTTCAGAAACTAATTGTTGTGTGTATTTTGTTTTAGAGACGTAAACGAAAAGTTTATCAATATGGTTTTAATTGAAGAAGGAAAATTTACTTGGAAAAGGAAAAAGTGAATATTAGCAACCTCAGAGATCTAATATTTCTTTTTCTTGTAACTGCCTCTATTAAAGTTTTTATTAGGGTACGAGGGGCCTTGGTAATTTTTTAGGGTTTTTTTGTGAATTATTTTACGCATTATGATGTCACAGTTCTTTCCAAATAGCAGACGTAACAACCAAGAGTGTTTTTAAGTCCTTTATATTAACTTCCATCTTGTGTGTGTGGTGAGGGATGGAGGGGGGGGGGGTTGCTGCATATTTCGATGGCGGGCAAATCTACGGAGACCTAATGAACCCCCTTGCTGTCATCCAATCAGACTGAAAATTGGCATATAGATTCGATATCGATGACAATGCATTCTATCGAACTTTGGCGGTTGTCACTTTCACTAAAAGTAGTATTTAACCGATCATAGAAGAAACTCTTTATTCTGTTGCCAAAATTGTTTTAATCAATAAATAATGAAATAAATAGTTTTAATCAGAATAAATAAAAGATATTTTGGAGTGCATAAATTCGTATTCCTTTTTAAGGAATATTTTTTTTTTTGCCGCACATTTTGCTGGTAGAAGTGTTTTTGATATTTAAATTTAGAGGCCAACACCAAGTAAGTGCTGGCATCAGAAACGGCTCTTTGTTAATAAATATATAAAAATTGGCGTATATATGAAAATTGGCGTATATATGAAAATTGGCGCATATATGAAAATTGGCGTATATATGAAAATTGGCGTATGCTTATAAAAGATTTATATTAAAACTTTGTTTTTACTTTGTTTTCAAAGTCACAAATTTTGGTTTATGATTACAATTGCAAAAAAAAAAAAAAAAAAAAAAAAAAAAAAAAAAACACCTTACTCACAACCATACCGATTAAATTAATTAAAATTAAAGGTGGTCGAACATTATTTTCTGCATGATTCTGCCAGAAGCGATAAATAACTTTTAATATTTATCTAAAACATCGTCAAATGTATTCCCTCTCTCACGATCAGCGAAGTCGATAAGGACTCGAAAGTGTAGCAGAGAATGAAACTTCTGCACGTGAAAGTGTCAGATAAGAAGAGACTCCATTCTTTTTCAGCATTTACGACGACACAGATGTTGAAACAGATTAAAAATCTCTCATTGTTCAACGTCCAAATTGAGATGAGGTAATCTGAAATACACACTACTGTCATGGAAAGAGACAAAACTGTTCGTTGTTGCTTATTGTTACATATTAGATTCTTCATCACACTGCTGCGAGGTGCTCGTGCATACAAAGGTTGTATCAAGGCCATCATCCATAGACGAATCTACTAATGAAACAGGCACGTGCTGGATTATATGTCTCAGCGAACTTCCAAGTTGAACTCAAAAACTAGGAGTGAGGAACATCGCACAACTTTCAATTACACTATAGTGCTGACTTTGATTAGTGTCATTTACAGTTTTTATATTTTCCTCAGTGATTTAGAAAAAATGGTCAGTTTGGCGATATTTTGTGCGATAATTCTTGTATGGGCCTAAAAAAAATAAATTATTCGCCAAAGTAGTGGTTTTGGCGATATACTTTTCGACAATCCTTATATTATCTTTTATTATTAGTGAAACTGAGGGGAGAAGAAAAAATGATCTTTTGATGAGGTATGCTCAAGGGAAGAGAACTCTGTGTTGAAGGCATTCGTTTTTAACTTTTTGTGCCCTTTTAAAGCATTTTTACGGGAATTTCGGAAGTGGGAATGTTTAGAACAGCTTAAGAGGCATTACCATAGCGATTTTGAACAAAATCGTTAGAGCCGTTTTTTAGTAAATTACTGACAAACATGATTTTATTCAATGGCAGCTACCATACGCGCATGTCCCTGTGGTAATGCCTCTTAATGTGTCCTAAATATCACCACCTCCGAAATTCCCGTTAAAATACTTCAATAGAGTAAAAAATTAAAAAAAAAAAAAAAAAAAAAAAAAAAAAATGCCTTTAACACAGTGTTCTCTTTCCTTGAGCATAACTTATCAATGATCGTTTTTTTTGCTCCTCTCCCAGCTTCACTTATAAGAAAGGATAATATAAGAATTATCGAAAAGTATATCACCAAAATCCCTATTGTGGAGAAGTGTGTTTTTTTTTTCTGTTTTTTTTTTTTTTTTTTGCTTTTTTTAAAAAAGATTCATACAAGATTTATAGCAAGAAATGTCGCCACACTAGTCATTTTTTGTAAATGAATGATGAAAATATAAAAACGGTAAATGACACAGATCCACTCCGTTTATATTGTAATTGAAAGTTGTGCGATATTCCACACCCCTAGTTTTAATATACAATAAAACCCTTAAGTATCCTTCAAAATATAGGCCCACATTTTAGAAAAAATTTGTTTCAAGAAAACTGTATACTTATTGATAAATGATTTACTTTGAAAAAGGGGAAGTTTTAAAGCTTTTTTTGCATTAATTATTTAGTCAAATTGCGACTCCCTTGTAGCTCCAAACATGTTAAGTATAAGCAAGTAATCTTCAATATATGATCTGAAACACATGGCACAAAAATTGTTATTGTAGTTTTCAAGACCGTATCAAGACTTTAATTTCGGGGGAGGGGTTGAAAAAATATTTAATTCTGACTCATTGTAGTTAATTTTTTATTAATGTGATTCTTGACCAAATGATTTATTCAAAAGATTAAAACTAACTTTTGGAACAAATTTTTTTTTGTCGGAATTCGTGTCCCCATGCCTTCTATAGTTTGCATATAAAATATGGTTTCATTTCGTTCATTCGTTTTAGCTGCAGATGCCGCCAAACAAGGCAAGTTATTTTATAACCACCCTGTACTATAGATATTTCAGTTGGTAAAAAATATTATTAAATATGCTATGCCTAAAATGTAATGTGAAAAACAGCCTGAATTTTTGAAAATTTTAAATCCGACAACACTGTCTGGCTTGCACTTCTGATGTTGCATTGTGGAAAGGTCGATTTTGTTGGGCTTCGCTGCCGAAACACAATATTAGTGGCAAAATACTTTTACAGGGGTAAAATAAATCAGTGAAAAGAGCCGTACAAATGAAGAAGGCCTCTGATGAAATCAAATAAAAAAGTAGTGACAAAATGTGATTTTTTTTTATTTTAAAATAAGCAGTTGATGGGCTTTTTCGAATTTCTTTTTGCGAGTTCTTTTTGAACCTAATAAAAGTGCTGGGTATTTTTTAAAAAGGCTTAACATTAAATACAAATTTAGAGTATTAAAAAATGAAATTGCTTAAAAAAATCACGTTTAATTCTGGAGAACTCCTTTTGAAACAATTGTGATGTATCTATTTTTTACTCGACCAACCCTGTTGGGTCTTAAAATTTGTATTTGCATTTGTTACAAAATAGATGAAACACTAAAACGAAAAAAAGCGACAATTTATTTTATTATTATTTTGTTTACCTGAAAATTACTAAAATTACTTATTCATGTGTTAAATGACTCTATAAATGATCTTATTAAGAAACTTGACAGATCCTCATAATATTGAAATTAAGTAAAAAAAAAATTCACATCCTTCCATTCGTGCGTATATTTTAATTTAATTGTAAGACTTCTCATTTAAACACTTTCTCTATGAATATCTAAAATATTTATACAATATTAATTTAACTCTTTTAAGGGGACTGTTAAGGCAAAAATTTCAAAAATTTCTATTTTTATATTTTAGTGGAAATATATAGCCTGCAATTCTAGCTTTCAGTACATACCTTACTTTTGCTGATCCGAGAAGAATTTAAAATAATATTTGAGTTTTTGTAAGCGCGCATATCAGAAATCGTATGTATTTCAGTTTCTTAAATTGCATTTTTCTCTTCATGTGTATTTTAAGATTTTTAGGTATTCGATTTGTTCCTAGCGATTCAAAAGTTGATGTATTTTTTTTTTTAAATTTGGAGATATTGTTTACTATACTATTTTGAACACAATTGTGCATGGATTTTGGAATCTGCTATTTTTTCATTGTTTTACAGTAATTTTCGTAATGCTTCTATTTAAAAAGTTTAAATTTTTTGCCGTAGTACCAAAGTTTTACTTTTAAATAATTAACCAATGAGTCGAATTCAAAATCCATGCACAATTTTGTCAATATATATTAAATTAGCTTGTACAAAAAAATTTAGATAGATTGCAAAAAATTTGAATCGCAAGGAGCGTTTTTAAAATTACGGAAAAAACGCTAAATTTTTCAATAAAAATTTAATTTCTTGAAAAAAAATCAATACAAATTTTTGAAATTTTAGGTTGTGTTTCATCTAATTGCTATTGAACTGCACAAAAAAAATCATGAATTTCAGACAAAAATTGAAGAATTTTTATTTTTGACTTAACAGTCCCTTTAAAGTGGCTTACGAGAATTCCTTTTTTCCCCCAATAGCCGCTAAATATTTATTATACTACAACATCCTCACTTTTTTTTTTTTTTTTTTTTTAAATAGAAAAATGAGATAAAGAGTAATTAACTCTCGCATTAATTTTAAGGGGATCTGGGACTCGAAATTTTCAAATTTTCAACAACAAAAAAAATATTGTAAAGAATAATACAAATATTTTTAATTAAAATGGCATAAAAATTTTGTTTCGATCATTAGTAGAACTTGAAATATTCAGGTTTTTGTTTCATGGCAACTGTATCTCAGACATGCTTTGAATTTGTTTTTCTCGGTGATGTCTTTTTGTCCCTTTTTTGAGTTTAAATTAATATAACTTCAAAACTTCTTGTTATAAATCTATGAAACTTTCCACAGTTACTTTTCGTATATATTTCTTTATCCCTCAAGAGGAGCACTATAGCGGCTTCCCGATTCAGAAGCACATGGGTATGCCATTCCCGTATGTCTTTGAATAATATCTTTCGATTAAACTATCCGATTTAGATTTTTTTTTTTTAATTTAAACCTTAGACAGTGTAGAAAAAGGATATAAACATAGAATGTTTATAAAAATAATAGTTTTCTTTTACTACCATAGAAAAAATGAGCAAAAATTTAAAAAAAAAAAAATTATTCTTAAAATAAGGTGTTTTGTTTAAACTATCATATCTAAGCGGAATTAATAGATACAAACTTTTTCCCAACGGCATTTAAAAAGGGACTTAATGTACTTTTTGATACTTATTAGATAATTTAGCTTTAGTTTGAAAAATATATTTATTTAGTTAGGTAAAATTCAGTGCTTTTAGAATGATAATGCTTAGTTAACCGTATGAATTCAGTAATTTTTTATTAATACAAACACTTAAATTACATTACAAAACTTACATTATAAGTTTATTAATGCTACAAAATATTAAGAATATAATTGAATGCTACATTCTACACACATTTTAGCTGTATGTTCTTTACACATAAGATTATCACATCTTAAACACTTAAAACATGCTTTTCGGTCTAATGAACTGGGACAATATCGACAACGTTTATATTTATCTAGTTTACTTTCTTTTTATTTTCTGATTATATATACATATAAAAACACTATTTGTGCAAAAAGTTTTATAAGATAAACTAACAAAATACTGGACGTTATACAGAATTGGGCGGCGTATACTAGAGGTCGGAAATATCGATACTATATCGTTGCACAGAAAAAAAATATTGATAAAATATCGATATATCGATACATGATTTTTTTTTTCCAGAGTTTTTTGGGGCAAATTTCTACTTTTCATGAATTCATGACTAAATCGTTTTAATAAATAAATTATAAAAATTGTTTCGATAAATAAACTATAAAAATTGTTTTAATAAATAAATTATAAAAATTGTTTTAATAAATAAATTATAAAAATTGTTTTAATAAATAAATTATATTATCAATCAGAATAAATAAATACATTTGGATGTCAATGATTAAAATCACATTTATTTTTTACGAAGAAATTTTGGAAAGTAGTTGATCACATATTTTGCTGATAGAGACGTTTTTAATATTTAAAATTAGATGCGAATTCCAGGCACACGCTAACAACAGAAACGATGCTATGTTAATGACTACTAATAAATGATCTTATCTTTATATTACATCATACTTTCTTTTTTGCTAGGGTGCCATTTTAACTGTTTCTCAGCCAAGTCCAAACCTTAGTTTTGAAGTTTTTGAGAAGGGAATAAAGAAAATCGAAAAAACACATGAAACTACAAAAGGATCATCAAAAAACTAAAAATGTTTGAAAATATCGATATATCGGTGACTTGTATCGATATTTTTACTATCGATATTAAAAAAAAAAATATCGATAAAACTATCGTCGTATCGATACATCGCCGACATCTAGCGTATACCCATAGACTGACTAAGGTCGCCTATATTTCAGTTAGTATTCACATTTCAAGATAACTATTAATCCGAGAGGCGACTGTAATTTTTGGACCCCATTGAACATCATTCTGAATTTTTTATAGAAATTGGAGAAAAGTTAGTAGATTAGGAATCCACTGGTCTGCCGTGGCAAAAATGGCCGAAACTGATCAATAATCGACTTGGAACGAGTTGAACTAATATCAGATTGCCAAATATGTCATAACTTTCCAAAAATATAACAAACTTATTCGTCTGGCAACCCACTTCATTTTGATTTTCAATGAGAAAAAGCGCAAACGATTTCTGATCTTTGGCTCGGAAAACTTATATCTTTTAAAAGTAAGCCAAATTGGCGACATCAGCTACATCATAAGTGACGTAATATTTTTTGCCAACTTGGCTCTCATTTAATAGATGCAAATAGACCGCCGCCAGATATCTGAATCGTCTGCAACTTTCTTAATTGAAAACTAAAGAGTGAAGGTAACAAAATAAAAATAAAAAAATGCTCATTATTTGGCAAGTTATGGCTCATTTGGCAATTGGATTTAGTTCAACTTCTTAAAAGTCGATTTTTGACCAGTTTCGGCTATTTTTGCCACGGCAGACCAGTGGATTCGTAATCTACTCCCTTTTCTCTAATTTCTATAAAAAATTCAGAATGATGTTCGATGGGGTCCAAAAATTGCAGTCGCCTCTCAGTCTATATGGTGGGGGATCTGTAGTAGGAATAGTAGAATTTTCCCCCACTCAAAGCCACCTTCTCAAAGTAACCATTTATGAGGGAGAAACACTTTTAATTCTCCCCTGGGTATCCCATACCCAGTGCTTCTCTTGAGGGCTTATTTGTCTTAAGGAATTATGTTTTTTATTTAACTTTTTTTTAAGAAGTTTTTGGAGCTTAGCATACTACGGATTTTATACAGTTTTTGCACAAAATATTTTTTTTTAATTTCATTTTAATTACTTTATAGAAAAATTATGAAAACAATTTTTGATATGAATTACGAGCAGTAATTTTATGCAAAAATGAAGTGATGTTCTAAAAAAGTTTTTAGATATATCAAATTTAGGAAACATCAAAATGTTGAAGTTATTTAATTAAAAAAAATATATATATTATCTAAATTTGAAAATATAAAATAGTTTTTTAAGTTTCAAAGCATTATACATTACTGCATACAAAATTTCAGAAAAATCATTCTAAAAATAAAGATTTTAGAATTTTTCGCCCCAGACCTCTGTAAAACTACAAAAACACATAGAACAATACATCAAACAATTCATAAGTTTCCGGCGCAAAACGCGCAACATACCGACAAAGAAAAAACATGTTTTTGTTTAAAAAAAAACATACAAGTACTTCAATAGGAGTTAACTTATTTGAAATATTAATAAAATATTTTGAATAGATGAACCATTAAGAATTAGGCCTAACTTTTAACAACACAACTTCTATTTCTAAAATTAAGGAAAATTTAAAAATATATCTCGTTCTTAACCTTTACACACAAAATAAAATGGGCAGTGCTTGGAATAAGATATATATTTATATTTGAAATTTGCAGTGAGCTTTTATAAAATAAATTCACCGTTAAAATGAAATAAATGAGCACTTACTTGTCTCCCATGAGGCTTGCTAGTATGTAAGGAAAGAAGCTAGCATCGGAAAGGTTTCATCACCCCGTCATAATCCAATAAAGCCCTCCGCATTGAAACCCTGGTGACCTCTCCCGATCAGATAGAACCACTATTCAGCAGGTAATACCATCAGAGTTGGATAATATTCATATGACTAGTTTATTATTATTGTGATGTGATTGAATTTTTTTGTATAAGAGTTTTGCAATGTCTAACTGAAATTAGTTTATCTTATACTAGCTGAATACCTTACGAAATTTTACGAAGTGCATTTTTGAGATCAAAAGACATTTATATATTCTATACTTCGTAACTATATAATTTCGAAGGGCCACAGCAAAGAACGATCTTAATGCAATTTTTTCGAAATCGATATTTTCCCGCCAACTGCAAGGTTATCTCAGATAGTTTAACCACGCGGTGTCCTCTGGCAAATGAATATCATGGTACGTGAGATTTTGAGCAACCATTTACCTCAACCCCTTGGCCCTGAGACTTGAAATTTTAAATCAGCTTTTCTGGAGAATTTAGAAAAATAGACTTTGATTGTTCTTTGCCACAACCCTTCATTTCGTCCATTACGAATTGATCGATCGATATCAGAATATCTACTTTTTATATAATTACCCTTGTTGTCATTTGTACAGTACCCAAAAAAAATCAGAACGATGGCTATATCTGTGCTCTAATTGTTGAAATAACAAACAAAAGGTGCCGTTGTAAATCGTGGAAGGTTTTTAATAATTGCATGTAGCTTTTTTTTTTTTTTTTTTTTTGTCATTAGGGGTCATCTACATATTAAAACAGGACCAAACTTTAAAAAGTTCAATAGCAACCTCATAATATTATCCCAGATTTCGATTCAGCATCCAAAAAAATGTCGAAATACAAAAATTCGTAGTTTTGTAATGGTAATTCTCCCTGAAGATCGGTCCAAAAATGGTCGAAACATTTTCGCTCATAAGTGACGTGTTTTTCGACATAATGCATTGAAATTTGGTATCTAGAGCAAATGATGTATTCTAAATCGAATGAAATGCTAAAAAATAGGGGTTCGTATTGAAATTTTCAAAGATAGCGTTACTTTTACTTAGTAAACGGTCCCTTAAGAAAAAAAATTGCATCAGATATATAGAAAATTGTAAGCAAAACATTTTGGTGCAAACCGTAAGATTCTACGATAATTAGAACCTAAGATATAGCCATCGTTCTGATTTTTTTTTTTGGGCTACTGTAGCAAGTTGTGACTATATTAGAAGTGGGACAATGGGATATTACTCATTTGGAGTGTTTCGACTCTATAAAATTGGTAAATCGACATCGAATAATTTACTTTTTCTATGCTTTCCCTTATTGACATTTGTCCCAATTTTCAGAGTTGTGTCTATATTGGAAGCGAAACATTGGGTGTTCCTTTTTTGGAAACTATCGACCTTCTTTTGACCCTTTTAAATTAGTTAATCAATATAGGAGCAATGTAAGAGTAGCTCATTTTTTCTATATTTGCCCTTGTTGACATTCGAACGAATTTCCAGAATTGTTACTACAGGGGAAGATTTGAATATCCCACGTCCGAACGTTTGACTCCTTTTAGAACGTTTGACCCATTTTTGAAAACTTTAAGTTAATTAAGCGAGATCGGAAACTTTTTCTATGTTTGTCCTTGTTGACATTTGTTCCATTTTTCAGATTTGTGACTATACGGGAAGTAGAAGAAGTAGCGTGTAAATGAAGGAGTCAGTGAGTGGAAGAAGGAGTGAAAGCTTTGATTTTTATATACAGACATAAGAAATTGTAGACAAAGTGTATTGCTAAAATCGCCATTTTTGGTGAAGCCTTTTTTTTTTTTTTTAAAGTCCCATACAAGAATTATCGCCTAATTGGCCATTTCTTCTAAATGAATGACAAAAGTATAGAAACAGTAATTGACACAAATCCACGTCAGTATTATAGTGTAATTGAAACTTGTGCGATGTTCCACACCCCTAGTTTACATACAATTACCTACATGTATACATAGGGTAATAAAAGTATAGTATTCGGTAAAAAACAAATTTAGATTTCTTTTTTTTTTTTGCATTTCTCTACGTTTTGGAACATCCTGATTTCAAAAAAATGATCTAGAAAAAATTTATGTCTGTGTGTACGTGGTCAGCAAAGTTCCCGAACAAATTGACTTACGATGTTCAAATTTGGCGTGCGAGGTTGGTGATGGCACATGGACCTACCATTAAGGTTTTCTTCATAATCGCGCATGCGCATAAAGTACCTGCCATTGAAAAAATGTTTTTCAATAATTGCTAAAAAATGGATCCAACGATTTTGTTCAAAATCGCTGCTGTAATGCCATTTAAGGTTTTCTAAACTTCCCCCCTTCGAAATTCCCGTAAAAATGCCATAATGGCGTAAAAAGTTGAATAACAAATGCCTTTAACACCGAGTTCTCTTTCTTTGAGCATACCTCATCAACAATCATATTTGCTTCTCTCCCCAGTTTCACTTATATGATAAGAATTATCAAAAAGTGTATAGCCAAAAGGGTTTGGCGAAAAGTTTTTTTTTTAAAGCCCCATACAAGAATTTTCGCAAAAAATATCGCCAAACTGGCCATTTTTTCTAAATGAATTAGGAAAGTATAAAATCAATAAATGACACAAATCCACATCAGTATTATAGTGTAATTGAAAGTTGGGCTACATTACGCCCCCCTAATTTTGTCGTTGTAGCAGTAACGTTTTATTACATATAGCACATCAAAAATCCATGGAAAATATTTTATTCGTCCCCATTTTTAGAGGTTGGTAGAGCGCTCAATATTTATTGTTATAGTGAAAAGTTATATACTATTTTATTTGTGTTATAGAGGAGTTATGTTTCATCACTGTGGCTGTAAAAATTTATCTCCTTAATCAAAATAGAACATGGCAAAATCTAATTGAAAATATTTGATTTCTCCATCCTGATCCGTATTTTAACAGATTGGTAGAGTCCTCAATATTTATTTTAATTGTAACAAAGTTATTATTTTATTTGTACTATGATGGAGTTATGTTTTATCGTTGTGGCTGTAAAATTTTCTTAATTAAAATAAGACTGAACAAAATCAATTGAAAATAATGGATTTTTCCATCTTAATTCTTATTTTCAGTGGTTGCTACAGCCTTCAAGATTCAATCTAATTGTAAAAAAATTATGTATAGTAATAATGTTTTATAGAGGAGTTGTGTTTTATCATACTGGCTTTAAAATTTTATTTACTTAAATACAAACAAAAACTCCATTGGAAATATTCGATTTCTTCATCTTAATCCCTATTTCCAATGGTCTGTGGAGCTCTAAAGATTGATTTTAATTGTAAAATATTATTTTTATTATTTAATTTGTGTTACAAAGGAGCAACTTTGGAACGTTATTGCTTTTCCTAAAAATATTTTTTTTAACATAACTATGTTTTTTGACTGCTAAAATTTCCGTGGAACACATGAAAATCTTCAGTACGCAAATACAAAAATCGTAAGCCACGTTTTTATATCATAAGTCAGTAAGTAACACTGGGTATTAATTATGCGTTTAAATAATTTATTTTTATTGAACTAATTTCCACGTTCACCCAGGAGGTATAGTTCATGAACGCATTACCCCTATTTTTATGAAGCAGGCGGGTTCCCCAGTAGGCATATTTCCTGCTTTGCTTTTATGTTTGACTTACAAAACCACAAATAAGTCCAGAAATCATATTATGAAAAGTCAAGAGATCACTGTCTCTAAGTTACAAGGCAAGTGCTACATACGAAGCCTTAGTCGCGGAGTCGCAGTCAGGAAGTCACAGTCGGGAAGTCATAGTCCGGAGTCATAGTTGGGAAGTCATATTCAGGAAGTCATAGATAGGTAAAGTCATAAATTGTTTGTCATTAGTTCTTTTAGCCGGTGAAGCAGCAAAGAATGCGTTTGGAAATAAAGCGTTTGAAACGCGCCCACTTCCCTGTGTCTTTTCGGGCGTTGAGAACTGTGGTGGCAGCTGCTTTTGGCTTGTTGGTGGCGATACACCAGGCGATGAATAATGCCACCTCTTCTGGTCTTGCTTCCAGCATCCCGGCGTATGTGATCCCTCCGGCGACTGCTGCATTCGCAAGAACCTCGAGTTCCGTCTTTTCCTGGATTGTAGAAAGTGATGGATGGTATTTGCGCTTTGTCACTCCTTCCACTGGAAACTCCATTTTGTAAATCATTTCAAAATCACAGAGTATTGTACTACACATAGCAGTTATTTCAAGACAAGTCTCGTTAAACGTCAAATTATCAGCTTTTACTTGTCTGATCTGAATAAAACTTCTGTTACAATTAACTATAGTCAATTTCATTGTTACATCTAAGTTTAGAAAATATATTTTTGAAAAGGGATAGACACTTGTAGAAAGCATTGTTGTTGCCCACTACAATATATCAGCAATACACTATTCTTGCGAAAATCTGCAATAAATTCCCATTTCATTAATGTCAATTTTAATTCGTCTACAATAATGTCTTCCGGTTATTAGGAAAAAAATTAAAGCAACATCGATAAAATTACAATTTAACACTCAATCGATGACCAAAATACTTTAAAACCGAGGCAACCAGATCACTTCTCGTGTAAACATAAAAAATAAATGTAAAACCCAGTAAATGTACACTCTCATACCAGTACGGCATTCACTGTCTCAACTATGCTTACCATTTTATCAGGTTCCTTATGAATGCCTATATCAAGCAATTATACATTCGTTTCATCAAATGCATAGTTCAACATAAAATCTACTATTCGCAAAATGTCCAACAAGCTGTTGCGGCATCAACATTGACAATATCGCATTCAAAAGATTGCTGGCAAGGCACATAGTTGTACCCTTCTAAAGATTTCCCAATAAATGTGAAATAATTTACATTTGGGAAAACTTGCTTGTTCTCACCTATTTCTAATCTCGTAGGTATCTTTAATCTTGTATACGTATTTCACATATCTTTATATTAGAGACTAGGATCTAACCCATGGCCTAGACGACATCTAACTCATGGCTATACCCACAGCATACACGGAACGCATTGCGCTTAAATCAGGTAAAAAAACTAACTCAAAAAACAAGTTTTTAATATATATTAGGGAGCTCCTCTCTCTGCTCGCTAACGCTTGCCAACCTCCGGAAAATGCTATACTAGCGAACAGGTTATTTAGACGTCATTGAATATGCTGCACTGATGCGGTTTTAAAATGACTAACGAATACCTGCATTCGCAAAAACATTACTTTCCGATTCCCCTAATATGTACTACTTCAATGTACTTATACTGTGGGGGGGGGGAGGGGGAAAAAACACCGAACGATGGCTATATCTTGTATTCTAATTGATGAAATAACAAAAGTAAAATACCGTTGTAAATCGTGGAAGGTCTTTATTAGCTGTGTATAATATTTTTATTATTTGGGGTCATCTAAGCATTAAAATTAAACTAAACTTCAATAACTTCAATGGCAACCCCCTAATATAACACCATGTTTAGATTTAGAATTCGTTTTTTCAGCCATAATATATTTTATATATTTATTGCCATAATATATATTTTAAAATATATTTATTCGGCCAGTTAATATATTTTAGCAATTTTTATTTTTAAAGGATAATTTGTTTAAGGCCAAACGTAAATGACGTGAACTTTTGCATTAAACAGTTTTTTAATAATTAATTAATAAATTTTGTTAATTGTGTTAAATTTTTTTAAATAGAAACTATATATATATATATATATATATATATATATATATATATATATATATATATATATATATATATATATATATATATATATATATATATATATATATATATATATATATATATATATATATATGTGGGAACCAACAGTCATTCTCCCCTATCATTGTGTCAGCGCCCTCTGGCGAGATGAACCAGAAGCACTGTATAAACTCTAAATCAAACACTTCCTGTATAACTGCCGCGCATGATGCACGCGCGCGCTATGCTCTCTCAATATCAAACTACTTAATAAAATAAGAGGCCAATTCAACGTCTCGTCACTTTCTCCCTGCCAGTACACTCATCTCCACAAAATTGGGGGCTCAGCCGTACCGAACTCGTGATTTTCTTAAAAGCGAAGTTATTTCAAAACAGGAAGTTTCGTCGGCCTACTAAAGCCATTTCATCGAGAACCAAAACATAGTTCACAGGCCAATAAAACCGCCTTCATCGATCCAACGGAAACGTTTCTACGAACCTACAGGCCAATAAAACCGCCTATATCCTGCCTAAACTTTAATGAACTTTGATTTTATCACCGAACTTCCCTCCGACATCATCAGCAATTCATCCAACGGGCCAATACCAAGCCGAATCAACAATCTTCTATTTTGAAAGTTTATGTGCCGAATATCCAGCACGACCAGCATCCATCATCGTACCAGCATCCATCATCGTACCAGCATCCTAGCCATCCTCGAACCAGCACGACCAGCATCCTAGCCATCCACGTAGCCAGAACGACCAGCATCCTAGCCATCCTCGTAGCCAGAACGACCAGCATCATTGCCATCCTCGTAGCCAGCACTACCAGCATCATAGCCGTCCTCGTCGCCAGCACGACCAGCATCTCAGCGATCCTAATACCTATTTTACGACGCCGAAAGAATCCACAAGGCCTATACCCTGCCGCCAACTCCATCGAACAAGTAATCTTCCTACGCTGCATACCAACGAAAAGTTTCAAGATTCTCAGGTAGGATCAAACCATTTTAATACTAAGCATGTTTAAAAATACGAAAAAACAAGACCTCGTACAGGTTTGTACAGAGTTAGGAGAAGTTGTACCGACAGGTGCCACAATCATAAAATTAAAAGAAATTATTGAGAAAAATCCTGTATTTACAAGCGAACCAGATTTCATCAAAGACTTAATTTGTTCAACAATCGAGGATAGAAAAACACAAGAACTTATAGAAAAAAATAAATTAGAAGAGGAAAGAAAGTTGCAAGAACTAAAAGAGATAGATAAAAACAAAGCAGAGATAGAAAAAAACAAAATAGAGGTCGAAAAAATAAAATTAGCTCAACTTGAAAAACAGTTAGAACTCGAAAACCTTAGAATTAACACAGGGGAAAACCAAAATAACTATGTACATGATAACATACCAACTGAAACATCACCGAACATTGAAAACTTAATAAAAAGCGTCAAAACACTCAGCATGCCAGTCCCCACTAGACCCGAAAATTTCAACTTGTTTTTCCAATCTTTAGAACGAGCTTTTATAACTAAAAAAGTCCCACATGAATTTAAATCTGAGATTTTGATTAATGTTCTTGGTGAACGTGCCAACAATATTTTACTATATATTCCTGAACACGAATTAGCTAACTATGAACAAGTTAAAACTATCGTGTTACGAGAATTTCAACCGACACCACAAGAAAATCTTTTAAAGTTCCGCAGAAGCCAACGCATGGCAAACGAATCCCACGTACAGTTTTCGTCAAGATTAACCACAGCCTTCGATTATTACTGCAAATTGCGTAATGTCAGCGATTTCGAATCACTATGCCAGTTAATGGTATCTGACAAACTTTTTAGTACTTTGGATAGAGACACGCAGGCCCACATATCGGTTCGTCAAGGTGAGGCTTGGTTTAAACCATCAGAACTAGCTAAAGAATGTGACATTTATTTTATTTCGAAGCGCAAGTCTTTAAGTGACACTACTTTCCGCCCACCGCCATTTGAAAACAACGTACAAAATTATAGAAATGGTAAACAAGGATCTTATGAAAACTTCCGAAGAACAAATAACAGACCTACAAGGGGATTCTATAATCAAGGGAATATGTCAAGAAACGAAAATAGTCCTAGAAATAATAATTCAAATTCAGCAAATAACCCTGTGTGTGAAATCGAAACAAACAAAATTATACAACGTAATGAAATTATTAATGAGCTACACTACGAAAATGTTTTGGTAAATGATATCGTTGTTAATACGCTAATTGACAGTGGAACTTCTTTCGTATGTTTGAAAGCTAATTATTTACCAGCCACAACAATATTCGAGGGTACAGTATCCTTAACAGGTGCATTCGGAAATGAGGTTGATGCAAAACTTGCAAAAATAAAACTTGCACTACCTCAAAATCCTCAAAATTATTTAACAATAACAGCTGCTATCTGTGAAGTATTATATGCTGACCTAATTATTCCTCCCAATGTCTTATTAGAACTGCGCTCATGTCAAGGTCAAATCAATCCTTTCGCGCAAGGCACAGATCGGCCCAGGCAATCTAATGAACTCTTTCACGAAGTCAAAGAGACTCCAGATATTTTTACTAACGAAATAAAAAATGTAGACGTAAATCAAATCTTGCCCAAAATTCATCCTTTTATCTCTACTGATGAAATTCTGCAATCGTCATCACAAATTCCAAGTGGCATAAATAATAAACAAAACGAATCAAATGCAGAAAAGATTTTAACATATCCCAGTAACAAATTAGAAACAAATTTCTCGCCACAAGAAGAGTATCAAAACGCTATAAATTATACTCCGAAGAAACTCGAACACATAAATAAAAAAGCAACCGCAGTTGGAGATGAGCATGATTTTTTTCTTCCAATACTATTCGAAACGAATGAAGTAAGTGAGTCTGATTTATTAGCGTGTGATATGTCAGTCATCCCAGAAAATAAAAGTGATGATTCGACTGAAAATAAATTTATTACTCCAAATAACATCGCTGTTGTAAGTACTAATGAAGCAGATATATTTGAACATTGTTTATCTAAAACCGTTTTTTCCATACATTTAAATGAAATAGATTTAACCCACATTCGGGACTTAGATAAAAAGAGAAGATTGACTCATTTGATTGAGGGTTACATGCCGAATAAAATTAAAAGTACGGGAATTGAAATGAATATTATTTTAACAGATGAAATTCCTATATGTATTAGAAGTAGACGTTTTCCGGTTCCTGAACAGAAAATTATTGATGAGCAAGTAGAAGTTTGGCTTAAGCAAAATATTATTAAAGAATCATTTAGTCCGTATAGTTCACCGATTGTTTTAGTACGGAAAAAAGATGGATCTCATCGTTTATGTTGCGATTATAGAAAATTAAATAAGAAAATAGTTCCGGACAGGTATCCTTTGCCATTAATACCAGATGTTATTGATAAATTACAAGATTCAAATATTTTCAGTAGTCTTGACCTGAAGAGCAGTTTCTTACAAATCCCGGTAAATAAGAATAGTACAAAATACACTGCGTTTAGTACCTGTAATTCTCATTATGAATTTTTAAAAACTCCATATGGTCTTTGCGTATCTTCCGCTATTTTTCAAAGGTACATCAACACCGTGTTCCGCGACCTTCTACGGGATTCTGTGGTTATTCTATTCGTAGACGATTTTATTGTCTCATCTCGGACAGAAGAAGAGGGATTAGAGAAATTAGAAAAAGTATTCAAGGTAGCTTCAGAATATGGCTTGGAATTTAATTTTAAGAAATGCCAATTTTTAAAACGAAGAATAGAATTTTTAGGTTATATAATAGAAAATGGTACCGTTCAGCCGTCACCATCTAAAACACTAGCCGTACAAAGATTTCCTGAACCAAAGACTGTAAAACAAATACAAAGTTTCTTAGGTCTTTCAGGATACTTTCGAAAATTTATACACAACTATGCTGCAATAGCTAAGCCATTGAGTGACATTCTTCGACAAAACACTAAATTTCAATTTGGAGTGCGACAAAGAGAAGCCTTCATTAAATTGAAAGTACTTTTATCACGAAAACCAGTACTACGTATCTACAAACAAGGGGAACCCTTAGAACTACATACCGACGCAAGTGCCTATGGTCTAGCAGCTATACTTCTTCAACAAGCTGATAGTGGTAATCTACATCCAATCTACTACATGAGCAAAAAGACATCACCTACACAAGAAAAGTACTGTAGTTATGAACTAGAAGTCTTAGCAATCATTGAAGCTGTGAAAAAATTCCGAAACTATTTGCTTGGATCCAAATTTAAGATAGTTACAGATTGTGCCGCTTTCCAGAAGACGATGGAAAAGAAAGACCTTACTCCGAAAATAGCAAGATGGGCATTATTGCTCGAAGAATTCGATTATGAAGTAATACATCGTGCAGGAAAGAAAATGCCTCATGTGGATGCTCTTAGCCGAAACACAGTATTGGCAATAACACGATCTCACGCTGAAGTCACAACTAGGATCGGGGCAGCGCAATCCGAAGACGATCACATAAAAACAATAAAAAGTTTAAATGAACGTGGTGAACACAACGATTACCTATTGAAACAAGGAATCTTATACAAATACGAGAAAGGAAGAGAACTACTCGTCGTACCCGAAGATATGCAGAAAGAAATTATCCGAGAAATACACAACAAAGGTCATTTTTCAATAGCAAAAACCGAAGAAGTCTTAAGACGTGATTACTACATACCCAAGGCAAGAAAACAAATAGAAACAGTAATAGCTAACTGCATCGATTGCATACTCTACAACAGGAAACGTGGAAAGCCTGAAGGTCTATTGCATCCAATACCAAAAGACAGTATTCCTCTCAACACTTTTCATATCGATTTTATTGGACCACTTATTTCTACCCACAAAAATTATAATCATATATTCACAGTGGTTGATTCTTTCTCTAAATTTACATGGTTTTATCCTGTCAAATCTACATCAGCAAAAGATGCATTGGATAAATTAAAATTACAACAGAATGTTTTTGGCAACCCATCCCGAATTATTTCCGACCGAGGATCAGCATTCCAATCAATAAATTTTCAAGAGTACTGCCGAGAAGAGGAGATAGAGCATGTCCAAATAGCAACCGGAATTCCCCGAGGAAATGGACAGATTGAACGAATACATTCTATACTGATTCCTGTTCTAGCAAAACTTGCTGCAGAAGACCCTACCAAATGGTACAAATTTGTTCCTGAAGTCCAAAGAATTATCAACAGCTCTACTTCACGAAGCACAAAGTATACACCTTTTGAACTAATGATTGGCGTAAAGATGAAGAATAAGGAAGATATGAAAATTAAAGAAATACTTGATGATGAGTACATAAGAAGCACCATACAAGACAGAGACAACATGAGAGAAGAAGCGAAGAACAACATCTTGAAAATACAACAGGAGAACCGTCAGCAGTTTAACCGCAAAAGAAAGAAGCCGCGCCTTTACAAAGTCAACGATATGGTGGCAATACAAAGAACTCAGTTCGGAACAGGCTTGAAACTGCGACCAAAGTTCTTAGGACCTTACAAAGTGACAGTTGTGAAAGGAAATGATAGATATGAGGTAGCCAAAGTAGGTCAACATGAAGGACCAAATATTACATCATCTGCTGCAGACCACATGAAACCTTGGTCTAAACATTAACTTTGACTCTTTCCATATTGGACTGTCAAACTGAACTTAACAAATTTTACTTTTCAGGACTTTTGTTCCAATCTTTTAGTGTCCTGAACAAACTTTATATATATGTTTTCTTCTTTTAATTTCAATTACTTTACATGTCTTTTCATTTCAGTAACCATTTAATCATAGTATTTAGCTCTACACTAGTCCTCGAGGACGAGGAAGTTGTCAGGATGACCGAGTTGTGGGAACCAACAGTCATTCTCCCCTATCATTGTGTCAGCGCCCTCTGGCGAGATGAACCAGAAGCACTGTATAAACTCTAAATCAAACACTTCCTGTATAACTGCCGCGCATGATGCACGCGCGCGCTATGCTCTCTCAATATCAAACTACTTAATAAAATAAGAGGCCAATTCAACGTCTCGTCACTTTCTCCCTGCCAGTACACTCATCTCCACATATATATATATATATATGTTTCTATATATATATTGCTTCTATATATATATTGCTTCCATTAGAATTATCATGGTCAAAAACCCCTTCAGAATTTGTTTCACAAGATAATGAACTGAAATTTGTTACCTGGGGTAAACGAGGTATTCAAATCGAATGAAATCATAAAAAATAGGGTTCGTATTGAAGTTTTTAAAGATAGAGTTAAATTAATTTAGTATACTGCCCCCTAAGAAACAAATTTGCAATAGACATATAGAAAATCGTAAACAAAACATTTTGGTGCAATCCGCAAGATTCTACGATAATTAGAGCCGAAGATATAGCCATCGTTCGGGATTGATTTTTTGTTCGTACTGTACAAAGTTATTGGTTGGTTGTATTCAGATTATCTGGCGCCGTCAGCAACACGAGGGCTATAATGCGCCGAAACATTTCGTCATTAGACAAGCCAACATACATTTACAAACACCCATGCCAACACGGGACTCGAACCCGCAACCTCGCGGTCTAGAAGCTAGCACGCTAACCACTATACCGTTTGGTCGGCATACAAAGTTATTAATGCGAAGAATTTACCTTGATCAAAAGCAAATCAAATTTACTACTTATCATGCATACCAGTTTATCTGTCATTGAAAAGATAAATAATGGAAGGATCTGATAAACTTGCATTAAAAAAAAATTGGAAATTTTTCACTGGTAAAAACATGTCATTTGTGATGGACAGTTTATGGACGGGGTTGTGCAAAAGATTTGAGACTTAAAAAAGCTATGTAGAAAATGTCTTCTGTTAACGATTCGTATGGGGTTTCGATTAATATATTTTAATGTTGGTGACCCCACGGACCCACTGTTTTACAAAATTTAGCATTTTTCGAAATTGGCAAAATTTGGTAGGTTGCACAAAATATTCGTGTTGTATTTCTTGAAGCACCGGGTGGTGTTTAGAGTGAGACGCGTCTTCATTGTACAGAAAGAGATATTGCACGTCTAGGTATTTTAATGTGTCAAAAGGGGTACATCTCGAAAGTATCGCAATCGTGAGATTACACTATTTTAACCAATAAAAGGCAATGTGATATACCCTGAGATATCTCGTTGTGATATTGAGTATTAAAATGTTTCGTGATTAGTGTGTGCCGACCAAGCGGTATAGTGGTTAGCGTGCTAGCTTCTAGACCACGAGGTTGCGGATTCGAGTCCCGTGTTGGCATGGGTGTTTGTAAATGTATGTTGGCTTGTCTAATGTCGAATGTTTCGGCGCATTATAGCCCTCGTGTTGCTGACCGCGTCAGATAATCTGAAAACAACCAACCTAGACCTATGTAATCCTCGTCTTATGCTTGAATAATTATCATCCTTCTCTTAAAAATAATAAAAAAGACGACTTATTTACTAGGTTGAACTTCTCTCAACAATCCCCAATGCAGATCCAGTAATCTGTTAAAACTGTGCAATTTACGATGTGGTCTAGCAGATAGTTCCGTTTAGCAGTGCTTTACTGAGTACTAGAATTTGTTTTCTATTTATATGTAACATGTATACATGACCCTCTGTTCCTTCACCTGTAATGTACTTTAAACCCTAGAAATACCTATGTCTGATGTCAACAGCATCAAATCGTCTCTGGAATTTTTTTTCTTAGAATGTATACATAGGTGCCTCAATCTATTAGTTCTATAATCCAAGTCCTCTTGCATCATTTTTGTTATCCTGGCCCCGATCAAAACTGACCGCCTTTCAACCGAAGCCATGCCGCGGCTTTCAATGCAGTGTGTCAGGAAATCAATAATTCACCCAACAAAATCACTTCAAATCTTACTCGCTTTGAAAGTAAACTGCATTCTATAAAGTATTCAAATGAATTCAAAGTATTACCTCCTCTTTATAGCATTTATTTCGTTTTTGTATATGTAAGTATTCGTCAAATTTAAATTAATACTTTAGTGGAAGAGGGTTATACCTTAAATTAAGTGCACATAAAAAGATATATCTCTCCCCCCAAAAAAAAACCACCAAGTAAAATGGTCAAATCCAACCAGGCATCTTGTTAACTTTATTTTATAATAAAAGTGGTTTTCTAACTCAAACTTGAAATACGTGTTTTCAGAGCTTTGATAAGCATGCAGTTTAATTAAATAAGTAATGTTTACTTTTTTTTTTTTATAATTACGCTGTTTTAATAGTTAAATTTAAAGTATCAAGTAATTTCAACGAAAGATGAATATCCTAAATCTGATGATTCGTTTTAATCATTGATTGCCAAGGCTAAAATTCACAACTTCCGGAGTCATTTCTGTACAGACCCGCGTACGCATTATTTCATATAAAAAGGTACTTCCTCTAATCAAACTGAGAGGAATAATAATAAAAAAAAAGAATGGCCTGGATATATTAAGCTTTTTAGCTGTAAAAAAAAAGTGTTCATGATTAAAAATATGAACGTTTTAAAATGCCCAAGTATCGGAATTAACTTCCGGAGGAAGAGGGGAGGATACAGAGCATCGTATCCCTCAAATCATACAAAATGCCCTTGCTCTAATCATTCAGAGAAAAATACAAAAATAATGGCCGAAAATCATCGCATAGTTTTAGTTGTAGGTCTGGCTAAAGTTTTGGTCACAACCAAAAGAAAAGCCAGAATCAGAAGAACAAAATCCGATTTTTAAAGGAACTTTCTACTTTTTGTCATGTTTATTTGTTCAATGTAAACAATTATATTATTCTTTTTCGTCTACTCACCCAAGGCAACACGATGGCAAAAAAAATCAGGGTTCTAGTTATAATAGAAACTAAGTTGTGAGTGGTCGAAAACTAGCCTAATATCTGACAACCAACTTAATATACACTTGCATGCCTGCCACTTTGACATCGGACATGGCGGGAAAACGCTACCGCGTTCCTAGATATCTAAATAGGATAGTTTCAAAGAAATTTAAGATGCATAAAATTAAAAACATACTAATTAGAAAAGTACCAAAGGAAAAGTGGATTTGTCGGCCTGTAAAAATGTATAAGGAAAGCTAGGGCTTCACGGCCTATTCAGAAATCAGCTTCCGGCTAAGCTGGCATTTTTTATGACAAATCCATATTCCATCTGATATGAGATGACCAGAATTGAAATGTATGCTCGGGATTTAGTGCCTTGTTCTCCCTATTTGCAGAATTAGGTTGACATCTAAACTAGCACCAAGATCTTCAATTTTAAAACACTACCGAGTTTGAGGCTACGACGCATTAACATGCAGCAGAATACGTTATTGTACACTCTCTAGTCATTTAGTCAGAGCTCTCAAACGAACTCGATTAATCGGTCAAAAGCCGAAGCCTCTGTAGCTGACTGAGCCTCTTTGCACTTTAATCAGGAATTTAAATCACAACTTTTCAGTTAACTTGACGCAAAGCAATGTCTAATCATAGATGGGACAAAAAAAAAGTTCTCTATCAATCAATCCCCCGAACACTGTCATTGCATTGTGTCTGCGTCTTCTAGGTGGTAAAGGGGGGGGGGGGGGACAATACCCAACGTGAAAGCGTTTCCATATCACCCTATCAGCAAAAATTGATATCGAGAATGTAACGGAGGGATCGACAACAAAGAGATGATTAGAGAGACAAGAGGGCGGACGAAATCAAAGACGGTCCTGAAATGGGTGTTCTGCCGCCAACAGTGTTTCTCATCGTCGTGCTCCTGAATTACACAAGGGTGGCCTCGTATGAGACATGTGAGTATTTGCTTTGCATTATCTGTGATTCTCTTGAAAGACTTTCCGGAAGTATATCTCCTTCATCCCGATTCAGTGCAATTTGTATTACGCTTACAGAATTTTTGCGATTTAAATATGTGCTTAAGCGCCTACAGGCACAGTCAGCTACAACGGCGTCCAGCTTGTGGCCGATGAATCTTGAGTTTGCGCCAGAGCTCTGACTAAATGACTAGAGTGTACAATAAATCGTACTGCTGTACGTTAAATGCGTCGTGACCTCGATCTTACTGCGTCTTAAAATTGGACAGCTATGAGCTGCGCTCTCACGTGTCGATCATGCATTTCAATTCTGATCATCTCGTTTTAGGAAGGAGATTAATTTGTTTTAAAAGGTTCATTGTTGTGCAACAAAAAAAGAAAGCTTGGGAGCTTGAGTATGAATTATGTTACTAGATTGAAGTATCTAAATACAGTGGCTCAAACGGTGAAATTTTTTTAAACAGGACTTAATTCAGTCTTTTAAATTTATCAGGCAGTGGGATTTCAGGGGTTTAAAGTACATTACACGTCCGACCTGCAACTCAAATAGGATAACATGGGGAGAGAAGTCGTTGCGATGTCTCTGCGATTTTTCTGGCAAGTATGAAAAGATCGCCAGCTTCGCTAGAGTGACCATGTGCTAGACCAACGTAATTTCATCCTTTATAAGGCAGTGGAAAGTATATTTCGCACCAACTTCATTACTAATTGTTTTCAAGCTAGACGTATTTCTATGGGTTCCAAAAAAAGAATGGAAGATTCCGAGCGTTGGCAGGATGTTGGACGCATTTATGCTGGGAAGTCTATCACAGATGTTGCTTTTATCTTCGGCGTTCATCATTCTGTCATTTTACGATTATGGAAACAATTCCAAACCAACCAAACAGTTGTCCGAAGACCTGTAGCCGGTCGTCCAAGGGTTACGAACCCCCGCGGAAAATCGATATATTGCTGTTATAACCCAGAGGAATCGAAGATCACCCTCCATACATGTAACATCTATGGTTGCAGCACTATTGTTCGCACTTGGATACCTGCACTATTGTTCGTCGAAGGCTACACTTGAATAGTCCCCGGGAACCATGAGTTTGTGTTCCTTTATCCGTCCAATCAAAAATGGCACTATTAAAGTAGTGCTGCCAGCACGTGAATTGGACTGTGTCTGATTGGGGCAACTTTATGTTCACAGATGAATTCTTGAGGGAACAATGCACACTCAAATGGCCCCAGATCATCACCGAACATCACGCATTCCGCGGTGGAGGATCATTGTCTGGGCAGGTATTTCATTGGGATATCGCACCGTTACCTGCACATTTTCAGGCGAGGTTCTATGACGTCTGTACGGTATCGAGATGAAGTCTTAGACCCTATTGTGAAACTGTACGCTGCAGCAGTTGGCCCTTCTTTCGTTTTAATGGACAACAATGCGCTTCTCTATAGAGATGTCATCATTGACGACTTTCTGGTGATTGAAGGGATTGCGCGTATAGAGTGTCCGGCTTACTCGCCGGACCTTAATTGAATTGAAAATCTTTGGGAGGCCTTCGGTCGAGCTGTATGTAGACCATTCCTACCTCCACTCTCAGAGATTTAGAAATTGCCCTACAGGAGGAATGGCGATTACTGGACTCTGCTATGGTTGAGCACCTCGTAACAAGCCTGATCACGCGCTGTATACTTTGTAAGCAGGTGAGGGGTGCTCACATACCCTATTAATGTCAGTTTTTGTTGTTTGTTTTGAATTTAAACATACTTTTGTTAAAGACGCAAATATGATGCCATATTATAATTTATGAAAATTCAGTATTTTTTTTTTTTTTATCTCTGTTTGTAATTCTTTGTTTTGTTTCGTGAGTAGACATAGAGCTACTTACTTGCAGCATTTCGTGTCATCAATCAAAGCTTCGCATTTTACTGCTCCGTGCTTAACTTTTGGAAGTGAGTGTATGTATAGAGATTATATATCACATATTTTGTTTCAACTTAGGAATTTGCAAGGATTTTCACAAAATAGGCATACGTTTCCATAAAATGGGTGTTGTGAAATTTTATTAATATTTTCCAAACATTTATAACATAGATATATAATTCGTAAACTAAAAATGCATGCTTATATGTGTATGTGTGCATATTAATTATAACTGCTGCATAATATTAAACAAAACCCCTCTTTTAATGAAAAAAAAAATCGATATTTTACATTATTTAGCTAGAGAATAAGCACCACAAATAATAATTCTTTAGACTCATTGGTATGTATTCCAATGAATTTTTATTCATTCATTTTATTTTTTGAGTAATTTTACCTAGCTCTCTAAATATTACGAAGCTGTATAACAGAATTTAAATGTTTTCCTACAAACGCTTTAATTGAGATTAATGTCTTTTAGGTCTAACATTCAACAAGGAATTTTAATGAATGTTTTACCTCTTTCGTACGAGAGACATCCTAAATACTTGAGTTTTATTCTCGATCCAGAATTCACTAGTAACAGACACGTGGACGCATTGGTGTTGAAGAGTAGAAAACAGCTCAACATCCTTAAGTATATCTGGACGGGACTGGGGTGTTGATGTAAACACTTTAAGGGCTACACTTACTTAGCTATCATCCGCTCCATCTCAGAATATGGTCGTCCTGTTTATTGTTGTGCTTCCATCACCAGTCTCCTGAAATTGGAGAGATTGTAGCTTAGTGCTTCTCAGATAATAGCTGGCTTACGTAACAGCTATTCGAATGAAATAGCTTTGTACGAGACGGACCTCCACTCGCTGAATCTCAGAAGGAATTCGAGCCTGGTAAAATATTACAGTAAACTTTACAGTTATGGTACCCACAATCGTAACTCGGATTTCTTGCTGCACTGGCGTAATAACCAAAGACTTAAGAAAAATAGCCCTTTTAGCTTTGTTGAGTACTCTTAATATGCTTTCTAGCACCGTTGAACAGTATTCCTTGAGACAATGCATTCATCGACCCCTCTGATGACCTCCCTGAGGTCGTTATTTCATACTGAACTTCTGTCTCAGGTCTCCAAGAAATTTGATGTTCCGGCTTACGTCCGGAAAATTTCCCTGGAAATTATTAATAGCATTCCTGATGAGGCTACCCTTATTTACATCAATGGTAGTTAATTTGAAGATTCTCTATCTGGCAGTGGAATTCTTATTAAGGCTCGAAATGAAACTGTTAAAATCAAGATTAGAAACCCAGACTTTAGTTCGGTTTTCAAGTACGAGATGATTGCCATTGACGAAAGATTGAACTATATCAAGTCTTTTTCAGACTTTAAGGCCATCTGGATTTTGTTTGAAAGTCGTAGCGCCATCCAACATTTGTCAAATTAGCGCAGAGTAGGTGATAAGACTGCAATCGCAATTTGAAACAAACTTAAGCATATCTCGGCCCTTTATGAGGTGCACCTTCAGTGGATCTCATCGCATGTAGGCATATAGGGGGAATAAGGAGAATGATGTCTTGATGAAGGAGGGGGCTGAAGGAACATTGCCATCCACTGCTTCTCTGACCTACCTCGAGTCAGAAATTTTTCCAATAAGCAGACTTGGCTTGTCCCCTCCGCAACACTCTTTGTATCATGCTGATCGTCCCGAAAGACCCATTGCTCTACATTAAGACAGACTTGCCCAGACTTCACTCTTCCTCTTTTTCAGTGGTCATCTGAGAGGCAATATTTTCCAAGGTGGTTGATCGTATCTCAATTGTCCCAAATGTTGATTTGAGCAGGCATCTTCGATACACATCCTAAGGTGTCTGGAGTTTTCCCGTGATGACCTGTTTGATCTCTTTAATTTTTTATGATTTTTTTGCAAGTGAATAATCTCGTGGATCTCGTTGAGCCTAGGCAAGACATGGAGATTAGAAACAACAACAGGTCAAGCATATTTTCAATTTGTCACGATTAAGTAAATATCAGTAGTAATAAGTAAATATCACATTACTGTAAATCCTAAACATAACAGGTTTGAAATATTTAAACTATTCGATGCCAAAGAGAGAGATAAATAATTCGTATTGAAGAGCATATATTTGTTCGTTCCCTGAAAATGTGCCGAGCTGAAGTATGCTCATTTCATCAGTTGCAGCTAGGTAATACAGGTGTTAAATGGACTTCATCATGGTATCTATTTTCCGCTATGTCCTGGCAGGATAAGAGCAAGAGGATAGTAAAGGTCAAATGGACAATACTTCCTTTTCGAGGGAAGATATTCCACGAAGTGATTTATGGCGGCAAATGGAGGACACTTATGAGCATTCGTTCCGAGTACAAGGAATTCCGTAGATTTGTCGAGCCAAACTAACACTACGTAAGCTCCCTGAGTTTGTACAGTGCTGAATTTTTATTCAGGAGCAATGGGTTCATATCCTGGCTCATCTGCTAATGCCAAAAATAGCTTATTCAGGAACTGCCTGCCATTTATGTAGTATTGCGCGCGCCCCCCCCCCCCCTCCAAAAAAATATATTATGTTCTCGTGCTCATGCACTCAACATTCAGGAACAAACAAGTATTTAGTTTGAATGTGAGTACATTAAAAAAGTTATACCCAGTAAGTGACATTGATAAATATTTTGTAGTTTAATGGGCTAGCCTCTTTGAAAGAAGGCTAGTCTGTCTCGCCTATTCTATGGAAGATAGTTACAGCAGCGCAACCTTATTCGATTTGGCGAAACTGTTTCTATTCCATTGCAGACTACCTGGAGAACGAGTGTCTGAAAGGGTCCGTTTCCTTTGAGCTGAACGGAACGGGTCAGGGTTCTGCCGCTCTGTTACGCGCCTCCCAGAAGATCTCCTACTCAATGCAGCTCACATGCAGGTTTCGTGTGGTGGCACCAACTGACCACTACGTCACGCTCAGTGTCAAGGACATAGACTTCAGGACCAACTGGGATGGAACATGCATCGACTACATTGTGGTAACTTTACTCATTTTCTCAACAGTCACATTTTTTTAATAACTTTTATTTCGAAACACACATTTTCATTCTAAAATGCTTTGCTTGTTACTCATTTTCTTGACAGTCACTGATTTTTTTAAACTTTCGAGAACAATTTTCAATAACTTTTATTTCAAAACACACATTTTCATTTTAAAATGCTTTACGTGTTGCTCATTTTCTTAACAGTCACTGATTTTTTAAACTTTCGAAAAGATTTTTCAATAACTTTTATTTCAAAGCACACATTTTCATTCTAAAATGCTTTGCTTGTTACTCATTTTCTTGACAGTCACTGATTTTTTTGAAACTTTCGAGAACAAATTTCAATAACTTTTATTTCAAAACACACATTTTCATTTTAAAATGCTTTGCGTGTTACTCATTTTCTTAACAGTCACTGATTTTTTAAACTTTCGAAAAGATTTTTCAATAACTTTTATTTCAAAGCACACATTTTCATTCTAAAATGCTTTGCTTGTTACTCATTTTCTTGACAGTCACTGATTTTTTTGAAACTTTCGAGAACAAATTTCAATAACTTTTATTTCAAAACACACATTTTCATTTTAAAATGCTTTGCGTGTTACTCATTTTCTTAACAGTCACTGATTTTTTTGAAACTTTCGAAAACAATTTTCAATAACTTTTATTTCAAAACACACATTTTCATTCTAAAATGTTTTGCGTATCTATTTCGTGGAACGAAGTTTATTCTTTCAAAAATATCGAGCTCTATTTTTCAAGTATATACTTGCTATACATGCTGCCTGTAATCAAACTTTAATTTTGAAAATAGCAAATGCTAGCACAGCATTTGCAAGAGAATATCGCACCCTTGCTACAAAAGAGACACAACTCAAAATTCGTCGTTTTTGAGTTCAATGTAAACACAGAATCACAGACTGCAAGTAGGGGAGACTTGTGTGCCTAGAGCCAGCCCACTTTTATTGAATAATGCTTAGTTCTAAGTTTTTTTACTCACTTAGGTAAGTAGCAACACCCAATTGCTCTTTAAGCAGCCATTTTCAAATCTTAGAGGAGAAACCTGTGATAAGTTTTAAGAGAAAAACGTTTTTATTTGGTCTGCAGTAACATTTTGCAGCTCATGTCTTTTATTGTTTTAAAAAGTTAAGTGAAATACTTTTCTTTGAATTCTAGTAAATAATTTTGTTAGTAACATTAAGTACTAAATGAGATATTTAAATAAGTCCTTTCTCTGTGCATTTTTAGTAGAAGACATTTTATATGAAATTACCAAGTCGTATACCTAGGGCCACATAGTTGCTTATTGTGTTCAAATTGCCAAAACATAAATCTGTTGGTGCTTCAAAGCTATAATACATGCAGCTCAATTTTTTTTTTTTAATCAGTTTTTCAAGTTATGTAAATACCTGTAATTCACAATTAATTTGACACATTGCAATTTATTATAGTTGTTATATGATAAACCAATGACTGATAATTACTTGATATTGTTTCTTTTATAAAATTCATCTGTGTATGTTTGTTTTCTATTCATTATGGACTGAAACCTCACTTAAAGAGAATGGCCAAAGATACATCAGCTACTGTCCCTAGGTATAACGAGGTCTTGTACTTAGGGTCATTTGTGAAATTTCTTTAAAAACCTTCTATATGAAAGATTCTATTATTTTAAGTATTTACATTAATCCCAACGGGAAGTAATTACTAAAACGACGTATGCATATCAGTTTCACATTTTTAAACGCTTCAGTGGCTCATTTTTTATCCATTAAAAAAAAGCGGCCCTAATAGATACATAGGTCTCCCCTATACCTGAAGCGGGTTGAACGGCACAACATTGTTTACCAAGTTGAAATTCACTTGTGCCGTTCTTACAAATTCAAGTCCATTCAGTCTGTGCATACTTTCACACTAAAATGAAGAGTTTTGAGTCGTAACACTTTTGCAGCAAAAGGTATGATAAAGATTTCATAGTATGGTCAGTAAGACATTCACTCAGTGCATATCAGTGTCCCATTTTTAAACACCTCAGTGACACATTTTTTGTCCATTGAAAAAAAAAAAAAGCAGCCCTAGGCACATAGGTCTTCCCTATACTTGAAGCGGGTTGAACGGCACAACATTGTTTACAAGTTGAAATTCACTTGTGCCGTTCTTACAAATTCAAGTCCATTCAGTATGTGCATACTTTCACACTAAAATGAAGGGTTTTAAGTTGTATCACTTTTACAGCAAAAGGTAAGATAAAGATTTTATAGTATGGTCAGTAAGACATTCACTCTAATTTCTTATTTATTTTCTCTCAGATCAAAGGTCGGAACTACTGCAAGAGTGTGCATCGGGAAGACGAGGAATTGCATTTCGACTCGACTGACGTTACGCCCATGAACGCGCTCGAGGTGCTCTACCGCACCACTGGGAACAATGTCTCTCTGTCCGGATATGCCGGCTTCACATTCACTGTCACCGCATTCCGACAAGGTATTTTCAAGTTTCAATACTACATTGAGAGAAATGTATGACTCTGCCTGTCTAAAATCAATTCACGAGCTCTTCAGACATATACCATACATAGAATCGTAGGTCTTTGGGGGTAGATTAGTTAGTTTACCTCATTTAAGTACATGGGCGCCCCCAGGAATATTCGCAAGGAGGTGCAAGACTAGATTTTTATCAAAATCATAAATTTTTTTAGAACTGTTAATTAATAATTATGCATTATCTTTGAAAATAGTAAAAATTCATGGGGTATATATTTTTAAAAGCGCAACCCTGTTAAAGAGAAAAAAATACAAAATAATAAAAATATTAAAATGTATATAGTTTTAACGATTTTTTTATCCTCTAACTAGATCTCACGACATTCAAGAGACAGTGTTTAGAATAGAGGAACTCGAAGATACAAAAATACAGAAGAGTAAAAAAAAAAATTATTTCTTCCAAGTTCCAAGAAAATATAATGAAAAGAAAAAAAAAAGTTCAAAATGAAACACTAAGGCAGTATTGGAATATGTTCAATTGAATTCTAAAAATAGATTTCAAGATAAGTATATCTGATGACTTAAAAAAATACAATTTTCCTAAAATTTTGAGAACTGCACAGGAAATGATTATACAATAAAAGGAATAAATACTTCCTCATCAGCCTCTAATAATCAAAGACGACAAACACCAAAAAATCGTCACACATGTTGCTATAAAAAACGACATAGAAAAGAAACAAAGACTAAATTAATAGGAGGAAAAAAAAATGATCATTGTAGCATATAAGTATAAACGGCATATGTGCTTTCTTTATCTTCGAATTTACATCTTTTTCCTCATTTTTAAAAAAAATTTAAGAGCCAGGGGTGTGCAAGTGCACCTCCTTGCACCCTCCTGGGGGCGTCCATGTTTAAGTATCAACCAGAAGTCCTGAAAAATATACACCTAGCAACTCTATGGGAAATTCCTTTCTTGGCAACAGAGTATAAAGCAGTGTAATGTTGTCGATGCTAGCTGTATTGGCTAGCCACTTCGATTTAATTTGACACCAGAACAAGAATAAACGATAATTTGACACCAGAACAAGAATAAACGATAATTTGACACCAGAACAAGAATAAACGATAATTTAACGCAAGAAATTTCACTGAATATTTACCAGAATATTACTCAAAAATTTGACTTTGTTTGTTAGTCACAAAAATTAAATGTTCTGTGCCTTTTTGATGTATTTTTACACTTATTCTGATTTTAATACGTACTAGGGATGTGGTACATCGCATAACATTCAACTACACTTTATACTGGTCACTGTAATCATATTTGCCATGGATCGGTGTAAGTTTTCATTTTCATAAAACCCTTAATTTAAAAAATGACCAGTTTGGCGATAATAAAAATTGGAAAGGAAAAATAATTATTAGAAAGCTGATTCCTTCTGAAATTAGTTCTTTAGCCCCCTCCCCCCTCCCCTACCTTCTCCTTTGGTTTAAGAAGAAAAAAAAGTTTATCTCAATCGAAAAAAGTTCAAATCGTATAAGAAGTACAATTTAAAACCTAAAGGATAAGGGAAAAGTCTTAAGATTTCGTTCTATAAAAAAAAAAAAAAAAAAAAAAAAAAAAAAAAAAAAAAAGAGAGAGAGATGTTCTCAAAAACACGGAAATTGAAAGAATTTGATATAATTGTTAAATGCATGAAAATAATATTTTCGAGGAAACTTTTCCAGGCACAGCAAACAAGATAGGACCAGTGGTTGGCCGAGCTTAAAGCATTTCGCTCTTGGATAAGCATGACAATTAGCCAAGAGGATAACAACGTTCTTAGTAAATACCTCATTCCATATGTTTCTTCGATGCCACTGCCGCCCATGATGTTGTCCACGGCCCTCATGTAACTCCCGCCATAAGATGAATTACATCTAGCCTCACCATACCTTGAACAGTTGATCAGTTTTGTCGACCCAAAAGATCCATGGCTTTAATGACATGTGGATGATCAAATACCACAATACACATTTTTTGCCTCTTCCTGCATTCTTCAGCTGCGAAACGAAGACAGGAGTTAATTATTCCATCTTCACTAAATCATTCCATACCGTATGAGGTTTTTCAGCTAACATGGGACCCGACATCTAAATACAATGGTATGTGTTTACGGCTTCGGCATGCATCGGCTTCAATTTTAGGGAGAAGACGTCTTTCATTACCATCCATACTTTCGTCAATCCCTCCATTTTCCATATTTCCATCAATCTAGCTCTTGTGTCAGTCGTAAGTAACGATTGGGATGAATCCCAAGTTTCCAACAGCAGTTGTCATTGGTAGATTCTTCGGCCACATAATAGAAGAATTTGTCTGAATAGCCGAAGAAGGCATCACCCACTGAATTCCACCATGAAAAGTTCCATATCCAATGGGCATAAGGTAGCTGCCATTGAATTGTTAAAAAACGGCCCGAATGATTTAAAAATCGTTGTGGTAATGCCTTTGAAGGTGTTCTAAACATTCCCACCTCCAAAATTCCCATTAAACTGCGATAAAAGCTTAAAAAGTCGAAAAACGAGTGCCTTTAACACAGAGTTCTCTGCTCTTGAGCATCGTACATCGACGATTGATTTTTCTTTTCTTTGCGTTTTATGCTCAAACAAGAACAATGTAATGTCTATCGAATAAATTCTCCGACTTTGCGATTTAGGCGGGTTTGTTTTGTTTTTTTTTTCTTTCTTTTTTTATGTAAAAATTATTGCCAAAATCGCCAAACTGGCCATCTTTATTGAAATGAGTGAAACTTAAAAAAAATTTCAAATTTTACTGCAATGACCCATATTATATAGTGTAATTGAAAGTTGTGCGATGTTCCTCACCCCTAGTTTACTTTCAATTACCCATACATAAACACAGGGTAACACAAGTATAGCATTCAGTCAATATATATATATATATATATATATATATATATATATATATATATATATATATATATATATATATATATATATATATATATATATATATATATATATATATATATATATATATATATATATATATATATATATATATATATATATATATATATATATATATATATATATATATATATATATATATATATATATATATATATATATATATATAATATATATATTTATTATTATTATTATTATTATTTTTTCTTTTTTTTTTTTCTTCTTAATTTCTCCACGTTTTGGAACATCCTGATTTCAAAAAAGGATCGAGAAAATATATCTACCTGTGTGTACGTGGTCAGCATAACTCCCAAACAAATTGACCTACGATGTTTAAATTTGGTGTGCGGGTTGGTGATGGCTCAAGGACCTACCATGAAGATTTTCTTCAAAATCGCGCATGCGCATAAGGTAACTGCCATTGAAAAATCATGTTTTACAATGATTGCTAAAAAACAGCTTTAACGATTTTGATAAAAATCGCTGTGGTAATGCCTCTTAAGGAGTTCTAAAAATCTTTACTTCCGAAATTCATATAAAAATGCTTTAATGGCGTAGCAAGTTAAAAAACAAATGCCTTTAACACAGAGCTCTCTTTTCTTGATCATACCTCATCAACGATCGTATATTCTTCTCCCCTCAGTTTCTCTTATAATAAAGGATAATATAATTTGTGTCCTTTTTTTATTTTTTTTTATACACATACAAGAATTATCGCAAAAAATATCGCCAAATTGACCGTTTATTCTAAATGAAGGATGAAAATATACAATCGGTAAATGGCACAAATCCACATCAGTATTATAGTGTAATTGAAAGCTGTGCGATGTTCCACACCCCTAGTTTCTCTGCTGTAATCTCTTCTTTCTATCTCTCACACTGTTCCGTAGTTATGCCATTTCAATGGTCGGGAGTCATTTCTGAATAGGGGTCCTGTATGTACCAAATATTTGAAGAACTTTTAATCTTCATGCTGTAGGGGGCGAGGTCACGAACGGGACCTTCGAGTGTTCCAATGGCCACCTCATCTGGCAGGGGCTCACATGTGACGGACATAACAACTGCGGGGACATGACAGACGAGGCACAATTCAGACCCTCGAACTGCGGTGAGTGATTTTGTTACTCTACAATCTTTCAGTGGATGCGGCTGACCCGAAGGATCCTACTTTTATTCGATATACAACTCTGCTGCTAAGTGGATAATGTCAGCAATGACCAACATGGAGGGGCGACACCGCCATTACATTTCTTAACAGTTCAATAGAAAATCACGCCGAATGAACTAGCTTGTTTCACTATTATTATTTTTTTTATATACAAGGTGAGACCGAAAAGTAAGGTGACTGATGTCATAATAATCATTGTATTTTATATTTGCAGATAAATACATCACTGTCCTTCAAAGTAGTTCCCGCCGTCTACAATACACTTCTGAAAACGTTCATACAAGTTCTTGAAACTTCTGAAAAAGTCCTTCTTTGAGACTGTCTTAAGTTCCTTGGTAACAGCAGCTTGAATGTCTGAGATGCTTGAAAATCGGTTTCCCTTCAGTGCCAATTTCAGTCCTCAGTATTACACCCGCCTTATTTCCCTGATTTAGCGCCAGGAGATTTTTTTTTCCTCTTTCCGCAACTGAAATTGACACTAAAGGGAAACCGATGGCACTGAAATTTGGTATTTTCAAGCATCTCAGATATTCAAGCTGCTGTTACCAAGGGACTTAAGACAGTCCCAAAGGAGGACTTTTTCAGAAGTTTCAAGAACTTGTATGAACGCTGTCAGAAATGTATTGTAGACGGTGGGAACTACTTTGAAGGACAGTGATGTATTTATCTGCAAATATATAATACAGTGATTATTATGACATCAGTCACCTTACTTTTCGGTCTCACCTTATATATAGTTTAGTAAAGTGCATATTAGGATGGTTCGAAAAAAAAAAAAATAGTTTTATATTTTTGAAACGCATGAGGTAAAAAAAGTTGTTACATATCTTCATAAGAAACACTGTAAAAAAATTTTTGGAATAAAAATATCTTCCGATCACGCATTCACCTCAAAGTTTCAAAAAAATACAAAAAATAACTATTTTCCCTAAATTTTTTTAAATTTCTAAACGTTATATAATTGAAAGGCAATAGTTTGCAATGTGTAGTGAAAGGGTGCTATAACACAGGAAATGACATAAACTGTTTTCACTTAACACGTTGACTGCCACGGAATTTTGTTCGATTCCGTTCTAAAGAGCCAATTTGATTCAAACTTTAACTGCTGTATGCGATCTGACAGAAAGCTAGTCATTATTTGTGGAATGCTTCCACCCACTAAAATGTTTTAACTTTGACTTTTATATTAATTTTTCTGATACTTTATTTTTTAAATTTTAATTTGATGTTCACTAATTTCTTTGGCGCAGTATGAACCACGAACCGTGTTGGCCTTTTGCGCCAAAATTATCAAACCACCCAACCACAGCACTCGTCGACGCGTTGATTGGATAATAGTTAATGTCTATCTATTATAAATGAAAATAGCAATAGACAAAAACCGAGTTGGTGTCACTGAAATACCATTGACGTAAGGATTTCGAATGTAAAACAAAATATATTAGATGCTATTTTGGAGTTTTTAATATATGTCATTTCATGAAGTGGTCGTTTTCGTACTTACTCACCAAATATCATGGTTTTCTACTAAGTAGTTTCTAAATGCGTTGGGATAGAAGGTTCTAACATAGAGAGTATATAAAATGTTCCTTACTAGAACTTCCTTATAGAAAATACATCCGAGCGAGTATTCACTAAAGGTCGGAAATATCGATGCTATATCGTTGTATAGAAAAAAATATAAATATATCGATACATGATTTTTTTTTTTATTTGATTTTCAATTTTGCCCACTGATCTCAGTGATTTTACCAGAAACGAAATTTTTCGGGGCGAATTTCTACTTTTCATGAATTCATGCCAAAAATATTTTAATAAATAAATTATAAAAATTGTTTAATAAATAATTTATAAAAATTGTTTTAATAAATAAATTATAAAAATTGTTTTAATAAATAAATTATATTATCAATCAGAATAAATAAAATGCATTTGGCTGTCAATGTATAAATTCCCATTTAATTTTAAAGAAGAAATTTCGAAAAGTAGTTTACCACCTATTTTGCTGATAGAGATGTTTTAATATTTAAAATTAGATGCAAATTCTAGGCAATAGAAACGGCGCTATGTTCTATGTTAATGACTACTAATAAATGATCTTATATTTCCATTACATTATGTTTTAACTGTCTCTCAGCCAAGTCCAAACTTAAGTTTTGAAGTTTTTGAAAAGGGCATAAAGAAAATCGCAAAAACACATGAAACTACAAAACGATCATAAAAAAACTAAAAAAAATTTGAAAATATCGATATATCGGTGATTTGTATCGATATATTTTTTTTTAAATAGATCGATAAAAATATTGTTTTATCGATATATCGCCGACCTCTAGTATGTGTTTCGAAATGTCATTGAGTTTGTATTGTATTTCAGATAGCGGTCATCGCGGTCCCAACGCACTCATCATCCTGGCTCTGATCATCGTCTTCCTTCTGGTGGTGATGTGTATTGCCACTCTAGCCTGTTCGCAGAACGAGAATGTCCAACGCATCCGATCGAGAACACTCTCGTTCATGCGCGGAAGGCGAGGCACCAGGAACTCATCTTCAACTGATGACGTGAAATACCAGAAAAAGGAGGCACAGCACCCCCTTTCCAATGCTGCCATTCGTAACTGAAGTGAGCGAACTTATATTGAGATTGGTGTGGCAATAAGAGCCGGACGCTTATATAAGGACAACAAAAGTTCTTCCGACAGGAATTGACTTTGAAACAAATTTTCAAAGGATGCCACTTGCCTATACTTGGTGGTTGTACTGTAACATGAGTCGGTGATGCTATTCCTAATACTCAAATGTACTGTCGATTAAGCTCATGTGTCAAGTTATCTTACACTGTTAAACATTTGGATCCACTTTGCAACAAAAATTGGTTCCCCTTTAGCTGCAACCAATATTTGGTGCTTAGTTTCATGACTTAATGGTACTACCTAGGACCACTAAATCGTGAAACTAAGCGAAGAAAAATTGGAACCAGTTTTTCGTGCAAGGTGGAACAAAATTTTTAACGGTGTAGAACGAAGGAAATACTGCTAGTCAACAACATATGCATTTCATACGCAAATATGGCAATTATTCACATGTGGGAGGAAAACCTTCTTAAATAACGCTGGGTAGTTGCTCTTGAATACTAATAGCGTCATTTTCCTGATAAAAAACCAAACTATATAGTTTTTCTGAAAAATTTGTATGCTAAAAAAGTCTTATTTTATGTGGAAGCTACGTCTTCCTACTGTAAATAGTTCACAAATGATCAATTTTTTTGTATTCAACTTTTCTGTTACTATTAGATTATCCTGTACAACATTATATTTTTAAATGTTTTTTATATTAAATTCAGAAAGTTTACATAAACAAAAAGTAACCATATATTCAGCAAGTCTTCTATTACGTATGCATATGCATTTTCCCTGAAGTCACTATAACTATATATAGGTTTGTCCTACTGTATGATCCATACACTATAATAGGAATATAAAGCAGAGTATATTTTAAGATTTTTAAACTGGGATGTAAAATAGCCCTTCAACGTTTCTGTTTTCTCACCCCATCTCCCACAATTCTAGAAACTAAAGTAATTTCAACATTTCGCTTGTGTTCAATAGGAATAAAGCTCTTTTTGACAAATGATATTTGGAAATAAAAGCTTATATTTTTACTTTCAATTAACATGTATGTAAAATAGGGTTATTGATAATAGGGTAATGAAACTATTGCATTTTCGTTAAAAAAAAAAATCATTTTTTTTTGTTGCACTTCTATATGTTTTGGAACGTACTGAATTCAAATAAGTGGTCTGGGGAAAAATTCTGTGTTTCTGTGGTTAGCATAACTCCTGAACCGATTAACTAACGATGTTCAACTATAGCATACAGGTTAGTGTTAGCCATGGGACTTGTCATTAAGGTTTTCATCAAACTTGAGCATGCGCGGGGGTAACTGCCATTGAAAAATGTATGCTTTCCAGCAATTGCCAAAAAACGGCTTGAACGATTTTGACACAAATCACTGTGGTAATGTCTTTTAAAATGTTCTAAACATCCCCATGTCCGGAATTCTCAGAGGAATTTGACAAAGGCGTAAAAAGTTTAAAAACGAACGTCTTTAAAATAGAGTTCCCTTCCCTTGAGTATTACCCATCAAAGCGACAGATCCTCCTCTGATTCACTTACCTGAAAGGATGTAATAATTATGGGGGGAATATGGCCAATTTCGTTATTTATGCAACTTTTTTTATCCAATCTAATAATTATAGTCAAAAATATCGCCAAACTGGTAACTTTCTTAAATTTATGAAAAATCAAAACGCTAAATTGCACCAATCCACGTCAAATTTAAATGCAGTGAGTCAGTATTAAGTGTAATTAAAAGTTGTGCGATGTTCAGGGCTCCTAATTTTTTATGGCTGACCAAACGGTATAGTGGTTAGCGTGCTAGTTTCTAGACCGCGAGGTTGCGGGTTCGAGTCCCGTGTAAGGCATGGGTATTTGTAACTGTATGTTGGCTTGTCAAATGACAAATGTTTCGGCGCATTATAGCCCTCCTGTTGCTGACGGCGCCAGATAATCTGAAAACAACCAACCTAATTATTTATGCCTTCTCGTTGCACTTTGATTAAGCTAAGGGAAAACAATGGTCATACTTAACCAAATCCAATAATTTAAACTATAGAGCAGTACAGTACGCAAAAAAAAAAAAAAAAATCCTAATGATGGCTCTATCTTTTGTTCTAATTGATAAAATAACAAAAATCAAGTACCGTTGTAAATTGTGGAAGATCTTTATTAATTGTATATAATTTTTTTTTTTTTTTTTATCATGAGGGGTGTCATCTGCGTATTAAAACTTAACAAAACTTTAAAAAGTTCAATAGCAACCCCATAATATTGTACCGTATTTAGATTTAGAATCCAAAAAAACTTCTAAATACCAAATTTCATAATTTTCCAATGAGTGGTTTGTAATTTAAACGAAGCCAAAAAAAATTATAAATTAATGTTAAAAACAAATTTTTTTTCCGGCCATAAATTCTTAAATAGTTAATATAGTCTAGCAATTTTTATATCAAAGGATAGTTTGCTTAAGGCCAAACATAAATAACATGCAACTTTTGTAATAAACAGTTTTTTAATTAATAAAACAAGTTTTAAATTTTTTAAAAACAGAAACATAATTTTTTTAGCTTCCATTAGAATAATCATGTTCGAAAACCCCTTCAGAATTTTTTAAATTCCATTTTGACTTTTGGTTCTCGATATTTTAGCAAAAATGTAAAAAAAAAGCTCACTTTAAGGGACCGCGTAATGGATTGCGTATGAAGTATGCAAAACGTTCGATTCAGCCCGCTTTAAAGAAATTTGCCCTCAAGATCGGCTAAAACATTTTCGTTCATAAGTGACGTGTTTCTCAACATAATGAACTGAAATTTGGTATCTAGGGTAAACGAGGTATTCTAAATCGAATGAATACATAAAAAATAGGGATTCGTATTGAAATTGTTAAAGACAGAGTTAAATTTACTTAGTATACAATCCCATAAGGAAAAAAATTGCATTAACTTATAGAAAATCGTAAACAAAACATTTTGGTGCAAACCTCAAGATTCTTGGCCATCTATGAATACAACCGAAGGAACACTTTCCTGGAGGCTTTTACATGAGCAACTACTCGATGCTTTTCTAACAGTCTATAATGTAGTTATTTTAAAACGACTTTTCAAGAGGAAGTTATAATAAGGATCATTTTCTATACTCACTATTTTACAATCTTCTAACCCAGTGCATAAACAAAAGTTCTTTAAAAAAAAAAAATTAGTAATTTAAATATTAAGAAAAGAAAATGCCCCAAAACCGAGCCAAAACCAGTCAGATCAAAACACTCCGCTATAGCTGTGACGTCATTACATCCTTCCGTTTTCTATGGTTATCGTGAGCTTTCTGCCAAATAGTTGGCTTTGGTTTGGTAGACAGTTGGTATATCCCGTAAAGGTTGGTGCGATTTGTGAGAAGCTTGTAAAACTGGTTTCCGCTGCTGCGTTTCAAGCCAAGTTGTTTCAGATCAAGTGACGTCACATTCAATTCAAACCGAATGAATCGTTTTCTCGCATAAGTCTAACAGGGAAACTTAGGTTGCAGAAAAAGAAAAAGCGTAGTGAGCAGAAATTTTTGTGTTTATAGCCTTTTTGAAACACTACCAACATCATCAGTCCCCAACTCCTCGGGACAATGAGTTTTGAAAATATTTTTTAGCCTGTACTAACTGAAACGGTTTTATCTATTTAAAAAAAAAAAAAAAAAAGGATAGGGATTGATTTTTGACTTGAAAGTTAATTCTCCGATGCACAATGCAGTAAAAAGAGGACTATGAAAGCATCTATATGTACCAGATGCCCTGTAATTTGAAAGAATAATAAATGATTATCCCCCCGAAACAAAATGAATGACTTTTTCAAAATTTAAAAACATTCTAATTAGATAAATATGAGTAATGCAAGTTCAGTTGTTTATGAAAGGAATGGATGAGGTTGTTTAAGCTTTGAGATGTAATGGCAAAGAGGGGAAAAAATGAAATTCGAGAGGAAGCCTCAAATGAGGTTTAAATATATTTCCGTCCTTAGTGGACAGGGCATATACGTCTCGGAGATTAAACTCCATTCCCTATCCGAAAGGTTGCAGTGTTTTTAAGTTTCTTGAAATCATATTTTTATTCCTTAATTTCTAAAGAACATTGAAAGTATAAAAATCCATGTAAAAGTGGGATCCAATAGGAATTGAAGTCTAATCTCCGGGACGCTCATTAAGAGGAATTCCTAGTAAAGATCATTTCCTATACTCGCTAAGTTGCAATCTTCTAGCTCAGTGCATTTAGAAACTACTTTGTACAAAACCTAGACATTTGGCGAGAAGGTACGAAAATAATCACTTAATGAAATGACATAAATTAAAAACTCCAAAATAGCATCTAAAATATTTTATTTTACATTCGAAATCCTTAAGTCAATGCATATGCAGTGGCTCCACCTGGTTTTGTCTTTTGGTATTTTAATTTTCATTTATAATTGATAGACATTAAACGCAAACAATTTAAGTCATTTCATTAGGTGGTCATTTTCGCACCTACTAACCAAATGCCAAGGTTTTATAGAAAGTAGTTTCTAAATGCACTGGACTAGAAAATTGTAACGTAGCGAGAATAGGGAATGACACGTACTAGGTAGAGGTCGGCGATATATCGATACGACGATATTTGTATCGATATTTCTTTAAAAATATCGATATTAAAAATATCAATAAAAGTCACCAATATATCGATATTTCCAAACATTTTTAGTTTTTTTATCGTTTTGTAGTTCCATGTATTTTTTCGATTTTCTTTATTCCTTTTTCAAAAACTTCAAAACTAAAGTTTGAACTTGGCTGAGAGACAGTTAAAATGGCACCAATATTCAATATTTTGCCATACACTTAAAAGCTATTGAAAATTATCTAAATTGTTCTTAAAATCACTGCACCAATTAAGCGAAAATATAACTTTTTTTGTAATAGATTCATTTCAGTTGAAAAAGTAGTCCCCTTACAAGAAAAAAAAAAAAAATCATGAAAAGTAAAAATTTGCCCCGAAAAACTTTGTTTCTGGCAAAATTGAAAATCAAATTAAAAAAAAAAAATGCATGTATCGATATATCGATATTTTTTACTATGCAACGATATAGTATCGATATTTATTTTGATCGATATTTCCAACCTCTAGTACCAAGACTTCCTCTTAAGGCCTTTTAAGTTCCTTTCAACTTCTTGCAAATTGCTTCCCGTTCTGGGACGACCCAGTACGTTTTAAAACTTGCAATAAAAAAAAAACAGAAAGAAAACAAGAATAGCTTGGACACCACTTTACCTACGACAAACAAGTTCTTTTATTATCTGTGCAAAATCCATTTCAGGTGCAGTCCGCTTAATAGAGCTATCTCCTATCTACATCGGATACACTTCCATATACACATATACCTAAGGTTACTCGGCGCACATACAGAAATATACACCCATGTATGCGCATGCAACATATATACTTGTTACTTCAACAACCTAAATGACAACTCGTCTGCATAGGGAGAAAGAGCTTGAACAGGTTGACTTCAGAAAAAATAGCTCACGCTTTAAGGTGCACAGGCGATTATACTCTGTTCAACGGAACGAGGTACTTCAAGTAAACGTTGAAACTTTACACTTGGCGAAGTTAATAATCGTTGCAAATTCTAGGGTTTGTCATTTATGATCGCAAGTCCGAATCGTTGTATAAGGCAAGGTTTCTTTCACTTGACTTCTAACACGAACTGTAGTGTCCATAGAGAACAAATTTTGAGTTTCCTAGGAGATTCCAAGTTACCCTTATTTTCCCAACATTGAAAAAGCAAAACATCAAAAACTAAATTAAAAAAAAAAAAAAAAGAAAAAAAAAAAAAAAAAAAAAAGAAAAAAAAAAAGAAAGAAAAAAAAAAGCTTAAAGTAATAAATTGATAAATAATTTTTAGAAAAATTGAAAGTTATTGATTAAACATCAATAATAACCCAAAAATTGTTTAAGTTTTACGCTGCTTATGTGAAATTTCTTTTTTTTTAAAATGTCCGGGTAAATTCCGATGTTTTTCAGAATTGCCAATTTCCTTGTAGCTGGACACACATAAATGAACTACAAAAGAAAAAGCTAAGACTATAACCAGATAAAATTCATCCTACAATATAATAACGTATACCGCGATTTGCCATGCAAATATATTTCAATAATCGTTGTTGCCAAATCTTAAGCCAATCGAATCGGACGTTTCTGAAGGGCTTATGTAATAAAAATGTTATTGTATGACACGATTTCGTGTTTCCGAAAAATAAATTTAAACTAGCTTGACTGAGAGGAAATATATAATTTTGAAACTTGACATCATTTGGAAAACTACCGCATTAATAAGTGGCACATATTGATAACAGCAGAAGTAAATATGTTTTGATCCAAATAGGCATACCCTGTTTATCATTCTGTACTTAAGAAACCAATTTTATGTAGGTGCCACAAAGAGGCCATTTTGAGGAAGCCGCATTACCCGAAGATATGCCAAACTCTTTCTCCCAATCAGAATTCTTTTAAGAGTCACGTATAAACTAGAGATATATCGACAACATCTAAACAACGTTACATCAACAATATTCAACAGTTTTAAGAAGTCAAGACACTTTGAAGGCAACTTTGTTATCTGTTACTCAGATGTGAAAGAAATGGAAGACATAACAGATTGCCACACCAACCTCATGCATCCAACCTGCACTTGCAGCAATCGAGAGCTACTGCTTTCTATTAAATAAAAATCAGTCCTAGTCCAAGGGAAGAACTTTCTACCATTGGAGATTGATATCAATGGAAAAACCTAGCAAATCGCATACAAATCACATTGCACTAGATACAATTGCAAGGTTCATCATCGACATTAACCAATTAACGAAAACTTGTCAATCGACATATTTTTTTTCTTTGCTAAGAAGTTACGATTGTGGTTCCATTTAGTGTTTTTTAAAAATCATAAAAATAATTTTCCAAAATATCTAAAAAATTCAAAATATACCTTAAATGATTTAAATAAACAAGGTAAAAGTTAAAAACAACGACTGTTAACCCATTAAAGATAATTTTGAAATGGATAAAGTACAGTCATAATTTCTGTGTACTGTATTAATCTACTGCGCTTATTAAAAAAAAAAAAAAAGGTCCGGCCACTTCAAAGAAGTATCAATTATAATTGATGATTAACTAGCCAATTTTCAGCTCTCAAATTCTTCAGAGCACAAAATTGGGGGAAATAGTGCTATAGTTGAAAAAGATACAACTGATATTTCAAAGATAAATTTACATTCCATAAACATAACATTCTTTATTAAAGGACATACTTGTCCCGTAATAATCTCTCGGAATAAATTAATACCTTTGTAACGAACACGAAATATTCCCTATTAGTGCACTATATTGCGTGTCCACAGCATGATATACTTTGGATATGGACTATATACAAAGTATATTGTTAGGTGGGAATTTACTTTGGCAACTATAATATAGTGTGCTACTATAGGGTAGCTTTATCTTAGAAACAGTGGCAATTTCAGATAAAAGCGGGTTACAGTTATTCTTTTCCTAGAAAATAAAGTTGACTTTAATGAATTGTTTTTAGTGTAAGCACTCATTCAATAATTCATAAATCACTCATGCTGGGATACTTGAATATAAACCGTCGAACAAGAGTTCATTTAAGGTTTAAAAGAAAAAGTTCTTGTATTTCTCTGAAACAGAACTAAACTGCTGTTTAGACAGTGCATTTCTAATTGATAGTTTTATGTTTACAATTCCAACCAGCCATCTAAGCACTACAATTGTAACTGGCCATCAAGACAATAATTTCTCAAAACTGACTAAAAATACTTTCTTATTAGTCCCCTAAAAAATAATGTCTCACTACCATCTCAGCAATACTTTAGTCAAATCGATTAAAGTGCAACCACATAAACATCACATTTCCACCAAACCGTCTAAATAATGCATCTCGATAGCTGACAAGTTAGGTTGGTTTGTTCAGGGCATAGGGACGGGCCGAATGAAAAGGAAACTTGATGTTCTAGTATTTTCTGCTTCAATAAACTTCAGTTGAAAATACCAGAAGACTTGCAGATAATGCAAACTCCTATTATTTACAACAAATTAGTTTAAAGTTGCAGGTGAAATAAGCCAATACTTCAATACACTATGTTAAGGAAAAGTAGTAATTTGAACATTTAACTTATATTGCTAGTTATTTCGCGTTTCTTTTTCTCTAAAAATAGAAATATAACCGAATGATTATACTTCCTTTTGAGCTCTTTTCCATTGGATAGCAATAAAAGGAGGGCTTCTGAATACCACAATTTCTTTTATAAAATAGGTTACAGTAAAAATGACCAAAGCACTTTCAATTTCAGTATCAAACTAGATGATCTTTATAAAGTATTTTAGACACAAAATAAAAAACAGAAATATTAACCTAGTGGGGAGAAAAATTAACATGAAGTACATATGTGTATAACTTACTTAAATTCTTAACCAACAAAAACATAACAGTAAAATATTAAGCAGTCTTCCTACCATAACTCCTTATTTTTACTTAATTAACGGAAAACTCCATTATCTTCAATACAGAGATATCCATAAAAACAAGCATAAAAACAAATATTAATTATTATTATTATTTTAATTTCAACCTTTAAAAGCCAGCATCAAAGAAAATTCTTTTTCAGCAAATAAAAACTGAAGAGTTTGAAGGAATATATCAAACATGACCAAAATTTTGAATATTTTAACAATTCCTATTAAAGTCGGCCCATCCCTTTTATCTTACATGCACAATGAACACAAATCGAAAACACATTCCAATGGTCCACATTAAAACACACAGTGTAAAACACACAAATGACACCTTCCTTCGAAGAAATACACAGAGATAAAATACACTTAATTATACAAAAAAAAAATCGAGATTACTTTCAGTTGCTTTGCTAGTAAGCAAACGGAATTCATGAATTGTAGGAACTCGTATATATTACACAATGTCCAATACTTCCTATACAGTCAATTGGGGTTAGTTAACTCAATTTGAAATAGTAAACTACGTTAAACTCAAATCACAGAAAAGAAAATCAATGACTTTTAAGGACCTAATTGTTTTTTAAGGACCTTTGAAAATTTCTTTTCATGCATCATGTCTACATACAAATTTTTATAAAGTATGTTACCTAAAAAGTTACAGAAATTTTAAAAGTTACAGAACGTGGGGATAGCAAGTTTTGAGTTGTATTTTTATAAATTTTGCAGTCGGGCACATAACATCAGCCAAAATTAAAGACTTTTAAGGACCTCTAAGCATTTTCAAGTTCAATGCCTTGAAAACAAGTTCAAAAATATTAAGAACTTTAACAACTGTGGAACTCGGTAGTATTAAATGCCATGTTTTTCTAGGAAAGTTCATATTCAATATGGAATGATATACTGCATTTTTAATTTTTTAGTTATTTGTGTTGAATGAGCTCAAACATCAGGATTACTAGTAGTAAGAAGAATATGAGGTGGAAAATACCTTCCATGTGGTCTTGCAAAGGAAATTGCTTGTATTTAGATCATGAATGGGAGAAAGTCCAGAAAAGTAGATAATTAAGCAGTATACCAATTGACAGAGGATAATCTGTATTTTTAAATAAAGAATAAGATTTTGCGGATTAGTATTTAAATCCTTCATATTAACTTCGATTTTGTTTGTGTGTGTGCTTGTGGCAACGAAATCTGCAGAGAACTAATTATTAACACACTTTTGTCAACCAATCGAGCTGAAACTTGGCAGATATTAAGATAGACCCGTTGTTGATGACAATTCATTCCACAGGGTTCCCACTCAAAACACAGAATGAAAATCAATGACTTTTCAATGACTTATAAGGACCTAAATAATGTTTTTAAGGACCATTGAAAATTTGTTTTCAGGCCTCATGACTATATATAAATTTTTAATAAAGGATATTCTACCAAAAAATTTACAAGTTGGTGGATGTGTAATACAAATATGTCGGAGAATTCCGATACCGTGCAGATAAGTAGCTGTCACACGGGGATAGCAAGTCAGAGTTGTTTTTTTATAAATTTTGCAGTTGGTCACACAACAGCTGCAAAAATTAAGGACTTTTAAGGACCTCTAAGTGTTTTCAAGGACTTTTAAGCACTTCTAAGCATTTTCAAGCACTTTCAAGGCCTTGAAAACGCGTACAAAAATATTAAGCACTTTTAATGATTTTCAATGACCGTGGGAACACTGTTCCATCAAGTTGAGGGGCTGTCACTAAGCTCGCTTTTACTTAGACTTTTGAGGATTAATTTATCCACTTTCCATCATTCAACCAAACTGAAATTTGACAGATAGATTAGTTGACAATAAGAGTGTATTATTTTTAGGGACAAAGAAAGAGTTAGTCAATGGCAAAGAATCAATGATTTTCTTCGTAGTGGTCAAACAGTAAGAAAAGTTAATCTGAGTTCAAAATTGCATAAATAACTTGCAATTGCACATAAAAGTTGGTAATGCATGTAAAGGATTTATATTAAAAACTTTGTTTTTATGAGTTAATTTTTTATGCAGAAGCATTGTGCATTAATTTTTTAAGCAGAAGCATTGCAGAAAGCATTGTGTGGAGAAGTTGCGCACATTTAATCTACTATAGCAACTAGGAATACCAGAGAATGTTGAAAATAATAAATCAACAGTCAATTTTCAAAATTGAGAAAGGGTTCCCCAACTGATGGTATAATCTTAATTTATAATGCTGGATCAACAAAGGTGATTCTAAAAAAATCCAATATTAATAGGTCAGATGAATAATAAATGTGTTCTGTAAATACAATTCTGCCCAAATTCCAATTTTAATAAATAAAATCATTATAAAGTATAAAATAACTAGCAATATCAGAATAAATCACATGGTAAATAATTTTTCATTGTGTTATAATATTCACAAATATAAAAAATATCATATCAACACAGCTTAACACATAAAAGCTTTACTCACGCTGAAATAAAATCATAATTTGAAAAGTAAAATGACATTACAAATTATGAAGGTATGACAGTTCAACTAAATCTTTGCATATTTTACACCAACATTACATAAATAAATAAAAACATATTAATTTATAATCATATCAAAATAAAAATATAAAATCAGAAAATAATAGGAAAAGATTTACCATGCATTTTCTCTTTTGGCTTAACCCTAGGATACGAGCTATCAAAAAATCACTTTGGAATGCGCAATCGACCCAAGAGGTATTTCATGTATTTTACACTGGAAACATAATATTTTTTTTATTTGTTTTTGGCTAAGTTTTGGTTAATTCCAAAACACTTGAATTAAGGAAGTATCAAACACATCTTTATTTCTAAGACAGGCAAAGATGGGTTTCCCCACTCGGCTGCCACTAGCATCTTACCGGGATAAGCAGTAAGTAGGGAGACCTCTCAGGGTGCGTGTTCCACAGAGTTAATTCCTAGTAGAGAAAGAGGTATGCATAATAAGGTTTCAAGCTAGTAATCTTATTGTGGTTTCAAATTATGAGGGGTATTTAGCTGCGATAAACGCTTCATAGTGGCAGATTGGTTTGTTTGTACGCTCAACAACCTATTTTTGTACACAGTAATGGTTAATCAGGCCGGGACCTACAGCTTAACATGGATTCTGAACCACAACAAACATCTATGCCTAACCCAGGATTTGAAACTGGCACCTTTGGATTGCGAGGCTAGAGCGATAACCCCAGAGCCATCAGGTAGGCCATAGTGGAAGAAAGAGATAAGCAGTTCAAAGTGGCAGAAATATGCAGAACCGTGCAAACTAAAGATAAATGCATAGGATATGAGAAACAACTTACAAAGCTGAAAATTTACTATTTTATGTATAGAAATAGTTGAAAGGACACAAAAACACTAATAATTTGTTCGAAAATCAAGAAATAAAGTAGCATTAAATATTTGTATTTTTAAAATGAAATAATATACAAAATTATAAGAAAAAATGACAAGTGTAGATAAGGTGATTATTTAAAATGAAAAAGGTATAATTTAAGAAGCATTCGATTTTAATTCTGACATAGAGCCAAATTATACGACTGAATGAGATTTCTAGATACATGAACAAATTGTAATAGTTAACGAGGAGACAAAACATTTCACCTCAGATAAAAAGTATATTTTTATTATAATTTCACACTGCTTTTACTTCTCTCAAAATAGCTGTTATTTTGGACAAATGGTAATCACTATAACAAGTTATTGTTGGGATATTTCATGAATAAGAAATAATATCTATCTGATTTCAATTTTAGTCTCCCATTTTAATTTACCATAACTTCTTCAGCATTAATATTCATAACTTCTTAAACATTAACATAACAAATGTGGTTAGTCTTATGGCAGTATATCAAGTAGTATAGCTCTATCTGTAACATGAAGCAGTAGTAGATTCATTTAAAAATGCATCTGAAGTTGAACTTGCATCAAAACTAAATGACTAGTTTTACAAAGATTCCCAAAACCATTCAAATACCTTTAGCATACACTAAATTTACTCTTCTGGAGGGAGTTCTTAACAAATGCCTATTTTTGAATAACAACTGAGCACATTACTTAAGAAGTGCATGTCAGACTGAAATTTTTATATATCCTGTGCACAATCATACAGCAAGCAATATCACCATGCATTTTTTAAACATGCCATTTTTCAATAACCACGAAACCCATTACTGAGATTTCACTGTATTGTAGATTAAATTGAACAAGTATAGACATTCTAAGTAGCAAATGAACATTTAGAACCATTTAAAAACTCATTCATGACAAAAAAATAAATAAAATAAAATTGATCAATTGAAATGATATAAAAACATGCAAAAATGGGAAAGCAAGACCTTTTTACCAAAACAAAGAAATAAAATATATCTTAACGCATTGAAGTCATAGCCAAGAAGACAGTAATGGTTCAGCTCAAAGAAAGAATTTTGTAATTAAGTAGGATTAAGATGATTATTCTGTACAGGGTGGCCACAAAATTCGGTAAAAAAAGTTCCCTGATTTCTCCGACAGACTTTTAAAAAATTCCCTGATTTTACGGCAAACTTTTTTTTCAAATTTCCCCATTTTTCCAGATGTGTAGACATGCTGATCAAATAGAACATCAACGTTCCCACTCAAATCATAGAATGAAAATCGATGACTTTTAATGATCTAAATAAGGTTTTTAATGATCTTTGAAAATTTGTTTTCAGGCGTCATGTTTATATATAAAGATTTAAGAAAGTATACTCTACCAAAAAAGTTACAAGTTGGTGCATGCTAATACAAATGTGTCAGAAAACTTCCGATACGGTGTGGATAAGTGGCGGTCACGCGAAGATAGCAAGTCTGAGCTGTATTTTTATAAATTTTGTAGTTGGGCACACAACATCAGCAAAAATTAAGGACTTTTAAGGACCTCTAAGCATTTTCAAGGTCTTGAAAACAAGTTCAAAAATATTAAGCACTTTTAACGACCGTGGGAACCCTGAACATGTATGCTAAAGAGATAATATGCCAATATTTTAAAAATACTTTTGGTGGTAACGAAAAGTTAAAATTATTCCGTAACATTAAACTTCTAAGGATTACCACCACAAATCTTGTGATAAATGGCGCCAAAATAAGGATGAAGCGGGACACGTGCCTCAAGCAATAATAGAACATTTCCCTGATTTTCGTGAAATTTTAGAAAAAATTCCCTGATTTTTTCTATAATCAGAGATCTTCCTGACATTTCCCTGATTTCTAGGTTCTGTGTCCACTCTGTGTATAGTTAGACAGAGTGGTGAAATTGGATAGGAGGGAAGCTAAATTAAACAAAATTCTTTTCAACTGTCATTTCAGATCACTAGAAATTCAAAAGTAAGGTGAAGTTTCATCATTTTGCACTTCTTAATCAACCCCAATTAAAGAATACACTAAGCTTTTATGTAATCTGCAAGAGGCAATGCGGATTATGTAATCTGCTGATTAGTCAAGTTTAGTCTGATAAAGCCCTATCAAGTCCATTAAAAATAATACGATTGTAGATAAAATGAAAATTCTCAGAAAAAAAAGCGAAATACAGCGTAAAAGCAATATATTTTCATCCATTTTTCTGTCAATATGCTTTCAGCGGGTGCTTTTTACACATTGTTACAAAAAAAAAAAACTCATATAAAATATCAAATTTTCAGAATGTAGAAGCAAGTTCTGAAAAAAATTACTTAACTTCTTGGAAAAAACTTCAATCTGAAAGAAATTCCCTGACTTGATTCAGAAATTCCTGAAAATCACATATTTTAGTTTTCCCTGACCTATTTAAGGCATTTTCATTTTCCCTGAGAATTCCAGGTTTTCCCTGTTTCCCAGGAGTGTGGCAACCCTGTTTGGAACAATCAATGCAACTGCAAGAGATTACAAAAACTTTTTTGATTAAAATGTAGAAGTCATTGTAAGAATGAAAGTGAAGTTTGAGTTCAATGAAATAGAGGGAATCAACATTCTGCCACTATCAGTAAAACTTTTAAAAGGGAACCATTGTAATACTTAAAGTGTTTAGTTTTATATAAAAAAATCTTTTGACCAGATAAGAAGAAGTATTTTGTTACTAAGAAAATGACATTTTAAGTTTAATTTAGAGGGAAGCAGTTAAATCACTGATTAGTAATAAATATATTACTATAACACAAAAAGAGTTATATATCAAAACAGGAAATTGATTGTATTTAGCTACCATAAAAATATAACTTGCATATAACATGAACGCAAACATTATTCACAACAATTAGTTTCACTTCAAAAATTGACCACTATTATAAAATACATCCATTTATGCAACAACTAAATTTCTTTCATTTTAACATTTACTAGTTATCAAATGTCAAAAACATACTTTTTAGAAAAACTGAAGTACTTAAACTATGAAACATACAGGCATTCTATTTCATAAAACACAGATACTGATCAAAAGCGCTATCCTCTTGTGTGTTCGCATTGCCTTCTGAACAAAGCTCTCGGCAGAAAGTGTTTTTTTTTAATGCAGTTCAGAGGTGTCTTAATTCCTGATGCTTTTTAAATACACAACAACAATCTAATTTCCTTGATACAAAATTCATGTGAGGATGTTCATTTCTTTGTACTGCGCAAATACTGCTACCTGAATAAAAAAGCCACAAATCAATTCAGTTATAAAACACAATACGAAATGGAAGCAAAATAACATGTCATTATTCAATTTCGCACTCATTTGTTATTTTACCGAACAGGGTTGCAACTGAAATCATAGATTGAAAATCGATGACTTTTCAAGGACCTTTTTAAAATTTGTTTTCATGCATCAGGTCTTTAATGTGACTTTACAGCTGCTTTGCCCGGAGCAGTAACAGGGTTCCCACTCAAATCACATAATGAAAATCAATGACTTTTCAATGACTTTCAAGGACCTAATTAATGTTTTTAAGGACCTATGAAAAAAAAATTTCAGGCATAATGTCTGTATTTAAATTTTTAATAAAGTATATTCTACCAAAAAAGTTGCAAGTTGGTGGATGCGTAATACAAATATGTCGGAAAATTCCTATACGGTGCAGATAAGTGGCGGTCACGCGGGGATAGCAAGTCTGAGTTGGATTTTTATAAATTTTGCAGTTGGACAACATCTATAAAAATTAAGTACTTTCAAGGACCTCTAAGCATTTTCAAGGACTTTTAAGCACCTCTAAGCATTTTCAAGCACTTTCAAGGCCTTGAAAACAAGTTCAAAAATATTAAGCACTTTTAATGACTTTCAATGACCGTGGGAACTCTGAGTAATGAAAAAATCTGTCATGCACAATTTACATTTTGCCTTATAAACAGACTTTCACAATGGCCTTTGATTTTTTTGGCTTGCAAAATGCAAACATTGATCTCACATGTTTGTCACACAGAGAACAGTGAGTAACTCAAACTATTTGATATCTGCTCCACCAATCAAAAAATACGAACCAAATAATGTACAAGTTGATACATGCTTAATACAAATATACCAAAATTTTTTGATGTGGTGCGTATAAGTGACAAAAATTGAAGACTTTTAAGGATCTATAAGACTTTTTAAGTACTTTTAAGGCCTTGAAAACCAGTTAAAAAATATTAAGCACTTTTAACAGGGTTCCCACTCAAATGACAGAATGAAAATCAATGACTCTTAAGGACCTAATTAATGTTTTTAAGGTCCTATGAAAATTTGTTTTCAGGCATCATATCTATATTTAAATTTTTAATAAAGTATATTCTATCAAAAAAGTTAAAGTTGGTGGATGCGCAATACAAATATGTCGGAAAATTTTGATAAGGGCGCAGATAAGTGGCGGTCATGCGGGGATAGCAAGTTCGAGTTGTATTTTTATAAATTTTGCAGTTGGACAACATCTATAAAAATTAAGGACTTTTAAGGACCTCTAAGCATTTTCAAGCACTTTCAAGGCCTTGAAAACAAGTTCAAAAATATTAAGCACTTTTAATGACTTTCAATGACCGTGGGAACCCTGTTTAATGACAATGGAAATCATGCCAAAATATCAAACACAAAAATTAACATTACATGACTCACACACATTTTCCAGAAGAAACTAAACTTTTTTTGGTTTGCAATAAAAAACACTTTTTTTATAAAACATGTACAAACCTTGCTCTATATAGATAAAAACAAACATAAATTAATAATAACTAGTAAGCTTGTTAACCAGTAGATAAGAATATTAGATGGGATTCATGCCCATTTCAAAAAGAATATCACGGGCTACATTTTGAAACAACAAATTAACATTACTTTTCACTTTTATTTGGTATTCAGTCTATTTAGCATGGAGTAACTCAATGAAAATAAAGAGTTCAAATCCTCACCTTGTTCTTGAGTTGCTGACAGAGTTGCAAAGATACAGTGAAGAGAACGAGCACTTCACTTAACCAGGGAACGGAAGATTCAGCCTGTAATAAGGTGAATTAATGACAGTGAGATTAATCTAATACAGGATTCTAACTGAAATCACAAAATGTAAATCAATGACTATTCAAGGACTTTTAAGGACCTTCAAAAATTTGTTTTCGGGCATGTCGTTAATGTGTGATTTTACAGCTGCTTTGCAACTAATGCTAATATCAAAATCTTTTATGCACAATTTGTATTGTACCTTATGAAAAGATTTTGATGATGTTGTAATCCATTTTTCATATGCACTTTACTTGAGCGATAGCACATTAAATATGCACTTTCCGAGCATAGTACTCATAAAATGTTTCTGCTAAAATACCAAACAACGTATAAGTTGATGTATGCGAAATACAAATATAATTCTGGAATAGCACTGATAAGTGGAGGTCTCGAGAGAATAAGCAAATAAGAGTTGAATTTTTATAAATATTGCCATCAGGCACACATCAGCAAAAATTAAGGACTTTTAGGGAACTCTAAGCAGTTTCAAGTACTTTTAAGGCCTTGAAAACAAGTTGAAAAATATTAAGCACTTAGAATGACTTTCAATGACCATGGGAATCCTGTAATAGAAGGTCATTTCTATCAATGATATAAGATGATTTTTAAAATCTGCAGCCTTCAAAAATAAATATTTCAACATTTTTGGCAATTTTTTAACAAAGAAATCAAGTACTTTCATTGTTTAAAAATTGATATTTAAAAAAAAAAAGTATTCAATACAGCACTTAATCAAGATATAAAAATTTAAGAACAAACAACACTGAATTACAATTTAAACACTTTTCCATATGCCTACTAAATTAGTCTTCACTAGGACTAGTTAACATAATGTATACCTCTAAGATAATCAAAATTAAAACTTTTCAGGAATAACCACAAAATAAAGTACTTTAAAAGACTTACTAAAATGCAGGATGGAATTGTCCAACAAAGGAACAGACACACAACTTAAAAACTAAGCACTTTTTACGGATTTGTTCAAATTAAAATTGTTTAGTTTAAAACAAAGATCATTCCAAGAATTTGCCAAAAAGTTATCTTTTCTATGAGGCTGCATTAGGCATATGAAATACACAAATATTTTTTTAATGAATTAAACCAATCGTGTATACTATTACAATGTTTATATTGTTACCCTTATCATATTTAAAGTTACCATTATATTCAGCGCTGCTTTTATAACGTTTCATGATAAAAAGACTAATTCAAGGACATTTTACAAGCGTGATAGGTTTCGGAATTCAGATGGCTAATTATGTCCTTACAAGATCCTAAATATTATATTTGAAAAAAATTTGGGAAATTTTATATTTACAGTACTTAAAAAAAAAATTTGCAGGGCTGAGATCTTTCAAGTAGAGAATACAAAATGGCTATTGAAGTTTTTGTAATATTGTTTCTGTAAGGTTTAGTTTTCAAGGTATGTATTATTACATTACTTTTTAATACATTTCATTTGATTTCCTGTCTATTTTACTGGATGCGTAGGAGCTTGAGTACGTTTGAGATAATCTATCAATCGCACTTCAGAAACGCAACCATTAAAATCCCGACTGGATTAAGGTCCCCCGAGGAAGAAACTCAGTCAGGATTTCATATTTAATACCTCGTTTTGGCTCATAATTTTTTTTCAAATGTAATTTTTAGGATTGTATTGGACATTCTACTTCCATGTAGCAATGGCTTTCTAATTTTTTAATATTTATCTATTTTGTACAATAGTTCTGATTTTTTTGTAATAGATTAGTTTAGTTATTACTTTTTTTTGTTTTTGATATTCCTTACAAGATCATACCTGGAACACATCAAACTTGGGTGGTCCCTGCGCCTGATCTTTGGAGAGGACGTGGTAGACGGCAAAGACCAGCTTGTGCGACTGCACGTAGAAGCTCACTGCGAGGTCGGGGGGCAGTGGTGGCTGAAGAGACTTCTGAAATAGAAACACTTTCATGATAAAGTAAATCTTACATGAGAAGTCCAAAAGAAAGATTGAGAACAAGTCAAAGTTATTGTGGTTTCATTTAATTTATTGAAATTCTATGAAAACAACTCATGTTTCCAGTTAATTATTAAGGGGACTTGGCTCTACTTGTTTTCACAAAAAATAACTAAAATTATAAATTTTCTAATTTTTTGCGTCTTTATAATCTTTGAAACTTTCCCCTTATTCTGGCAAGTTTTTGGGCTGATCCGATAACTGCAATTGCAGAAAAACTATGTTTTTATGGAGAATTTAGCATTGCTGCAATATCTCTTTTGATGTTTAGAATTTTTTTTTCTCAGTTTGTGATTTTTGAAATTAACACCTTACTCAAAATGATAAAATTTCAGCAAATATGAATGAAATGACTTGACATTTTTTTTTTTTTTTTTTGTCATTTTTAATATCTATTTGACAAATATAGGCATGGATTATTGAATAAAATAAAAACTTTTTTTTTACAAATTTAAATGTTGAAAAATACCAATTTTTTATGCCTTTTTTACATATAGGTACAGTAATTATCATTTTTCTCCAAAACTAATTTACTTATTTTAAATCCGATGCCTACAAGTTAGAGTATATGACTAGGACCATTTTTTTTTTAAAAAATCAGAAAAAAATATTGAAAAATGAAAAAGAAGATAGAATGAGGAACTTGCACAAGTGAGGAAAATGAATATTTTTTGTATTTTCTAGTGTTATCCAACGAATATATTTGAGCAGTGCAATTATTTTTTATCTTTATGCTTTCAATTACTCAAAAATCGAGTATGAAATTAGCCGAAATCAAAGCAAAAGTCACTTGACCAAACACGCATGAAAAACAGTGACGTGGTTACGCAAAGATAAAGTCGCAAAATGAAGGAGAAACCATACTTATTCCTCGCATAAAACAGGTTTTAGACTGGTCCATTATCTGAGCGTTGACGTTTCACGTAAAAGTGGCTTTTTCCCGATAAATCGCAAAGTGAAAAACTAAATATTTTTTTAACTATCTATCCGAGTTCAAATTTTTGAAAGAATGGTATTGTTTTTCATGATTTTTTCTCTACTTTTATTTTAAAATAAAACCAAAAAACGTGAAAGTTCCTCATTGAAAATTTAAATTGATTGAAAATTTAGAGCACTAGGTGAACTTTTTTTTTAATAAAATTTAGTTTTTACTTAGTAATACTTCTAAATTTGTAAAAATTATAATTTTAAAGGCTCAAATAAAAAAAAAAAGTTTCAATGGTACTAAGTCCCCTTAAAAGAAAAATAAATAATATACGCGACAGGGTGGCCACAAAATTCAAGAAAAAAATTTACCTAATTTCCCTGATAGATTTCTAAAAAAGTTCGGAATTTTACAGCAAACATTTTTTTAAATTTCCCCAGTTTTTCAAGGTTTTCCAGAAGTGTAAACACCCTTTATCAAACGGAACATGTATGCTAAAAAGATAACATGGCTATTTCTTTAAAAATAGTTTTGGCGGTAATGAAAACTTAAATTATTCTGTAACGCTAAACTTCTATCGATTACCACCACAATTCTTTGGGTAAATGGTGCCAAAATATGGATGAATGGGGAAATGTACCTTTAAAACAATGATAGAAATATTCAATGATTTTCGTGAAACTTTAAAAAATTCCCTGAAGTTTCCCTCATTATTTTTCAGAATCAGAAAGCTCCCTGACATTTTTCTAATTTCCAGGTTCTGTAGCCACTTATAACGTTGCAATTCTTAAACGAATGCTTTTAAAAAATTTCTTCTTCTCTCAGTTCAATGTTAACTTTTACTAAGGGATTACATATACAGGACATTTTCTTAAATTAGGGATGATTACAAAATCTTACAGCTATTTGAGAGCATCCAAAACAGAAATAAGTAAACACATTTTGGTTGGTTGTATTCAGATTATCTGGCGCTGTCAGCAACACGAGGGCTATAATGCGCCAAAACGTTTGTCATTAGACAAGCCAACATACATTTACAAACACCCATGCCTAACAGGGGATTCGAAACCGCAACCTCACGGTCTAGAAGCCAGCATGCTAATCACTATACCGTTTGATCGGCAAAACACGTTTTGCAATAGAAAGATGTTTATCAGCTATAACAAGGTGGCCACAAAATTCAGTAAAAAAAGTTCACTAAAAATTCCCTGGCAGATTCCTAAAACATTCCCTGATTTTAAAGCAAACTTTTTTTTTCTTGTCACCATATTTCCCAGATGGGTAGACACCCTGATCAAATAGAACATATGCTAAAGAGATAACATGCTAATTTTTTAAAAATAGTTTTGGCAATATTGAAAAGTTTAGATTATTCCGTAAAATTAAACTTCTAATGACTACCACCACAATTTTCCGGGTAAATGGCGCCAAAATACGGATGAACAGGAAACGTACCTTCAGAACATAGAAAACGTCCCTGATTTTTGAGAAATTTTTAAAAAATCCCTGATTTTTGTGACTTTTAAAAAAATTACCTGGATTCCAGGTTCTGTGGCTACTCTATAATTTTAAAACCAAAAAAGTATTAACGTTAAAAACACATCTTAATGTTAGGCTATTTTGAAGAAATTTTCAGAGAATGTGTCCACTCACTATATTTCTGCTGCGCTGAAGTTCGTTGATAGTCCGCTTCTTTGGGATGAGCAAACATGACCGGCCTCTTTGGAGGCACCCCATCAGATTGTTCACTACCTGTATGTTATTCAAATGCAATCAAAATAAAGAATATACACAGCACAAAATTAATGATAACTTTTTATATTTTTCAGCCTTTAATGGAATTATTGTTGAATGGATAAAGAAGCACATTTTTTTTTAAAGTGCACAGCAATAATAACTGGGTTTCGAAACGCAAAATGAGACTTTTTAATACTCCTTTTAATCAATACTTTTACAATTATTAAAAAATGTCTAACTGCTATACTCAGACAACAATATCATACAAGTAATTAATATGTAAATGCAAATTCGTTTATAATGTAACTATTGAGTTATTACATCAAAAAATTATAACCATACAATTTTTTTTTTTTTTTTAATTTTACCAAATTAGAAATAACCTTTTAGTGAATAGTAAAAAAAAAAAAAAAGGATTACAGGAAATTCGTTTAACCATTTAATCATGTTTGGAATAGTATTTTCATTAGCATGTCAGTACTGGGAGAAGGGATGATAGCCTTATATTTTTCACGTTAAAAGAGCTACATGTAGGCTATATTACACTAAAACATCTCAATATGATTTCCACTACTGAGGGCAGTCTAAATATTAGGTTGAACACATCTTGTAAGGTTTTCTAAAAGGAGATTTCTCTACATCTGTGTCTAAATATCAGGGGCAGTGAGTTTTCTAAAAAAATTAAGTAGAAATTTTCGGGATAATTCCAAAAAATTTCGGGTAAATTTAAAAAATGTAGGGATATTTCTTTTTAAGTTGACATAGGCTCCTAACACAGATATTCTTTCCAAAGCTTGTTTCAATACCGGCTACAAATGCAACAATTTTTTAGCAAAATAACAGTTGTATATAATTAAACTATAATACTATTTTGACAAACATGCAAATTTAATTAGATCCTCTTTTCTCATCTGGAGGAATATCGGTTTTTTTCGCTGGGTTTAGAGGGAAATTGAAGAATTTCCAGGTTTTCAAATTTTTTAGGAATTATCGAAAAATTTTAAGTACAATTTTAAGAATTTTAGGGAGGAACAAAAGTGTAAGGAATGTTGGGAATTTTCAGGCGAATGAGACCCCTATATATAGAGAAAGCCCATCAGAAAATGTAGAATACTGACATGTACGACTTCTTCGGCCGTCTCGAAGCTGAGCTTCCCATGAGAGTTAGTAGGAGGAAGGGACGAGAATATCTGAAGGGCTAGCGACAGATGATTTCCAGCATCTTGGATCTGTAGAACAAAAAGAAATACAATATTAGTGGGCTTATTCAAAATGTTTAAATACAGTTGAAAACTCTATGATTTCAAGAGAATCTACCAAAAAATAAAACATTTCGTGTGCAGTGGCACTCCTTTCCCAAACAAATGAAATTCAAAATAATTAGTAATATAATATAATAAGAGAACTGTACTGTTCTGCTATCAATTGAAATGGGCAAAAATAAGTTGTAGATATTGACAGAATATTAATTATTAATAATGTAATAAAGTAATTAAATAAAAGTAGCCCATATCATCAAATGTTCAAAAGAAATTATTTTCTACCAACAATGCCACAATAAGGTTTATATGTATTTAAAAAAAAAGAATTTCGTAGAACTTTTAAAGTAAAATGTTAATTTTAAAAACATAAAACATGAATTAATATATTTTAAACCAATTTTTTTATATATGAAATAAGCAGAGTTTAAATTTGTTGCTGTGGTTAGGTAAATTAAGTGCAAAAGAAAAACAAATGAATTTGAAAACTCTTAGTATTTATATAAACTTTTTAATTGCTCTTGGAAAATAATGTCGAAGAACCTATATGACAAAAAAAAGTTTCTAAAAAATTTAACAGGGGCCTGAGAATAAAAAAGAGAGGACCATACAAACCTTGAACATGAACAATATAAACATGAACTCTTTTTCATCATTCAAGTTACATTTTACACCAACTCCTCTGGTTTAGCTACAATTGGTTGACACAAAAATAAGCAACAACGAAACAGTATTTTGTTCATTTATTAAACTAAAAGATGGAAGAATATTCTTCAATATCAAATAAATGAAGTGTTTTCCTGTAGATATTGCCATACAGTGTGTATCAAATGAGAGAAAACTCTAACAAGGCAACCCAACCATCAAGTGGCCACAAAATTCGGGAGAAAAAATTCCCTGATAATTAGCTGTCACAGTTCTAAAAAATTCCCTGATTCTATGGCAAACTTTTTTTCAAATTTCCCTAATTTTTCCAGATATACAGAATAAATAGAACATTTATGCCAAAGAGATAAAATGGCAATATTTTAAAAACAATTTTGGCATTAATGAAAAGTTTAAATTATACCGTAACATGAAACTTCGAATAATTATCACAATTTTCCTGGAAAATGGCTCCAAAATATGGATAAACGGGGAAACGTACCTTCAAAGCAATAGAATAATCCATAATTTTTGCGGTATAGTGGTTAGCATGCTAGCTTATTGGCCGCGAGGTTGCGGGTTCGAGTCCCGTGTTAGGCATGGGTATTTGGAAATGTATGTTGGCTTGTCTAATGACGAATGTTTCGGTGCATTATAGCTCTCGTGTTGCTGACGGCGCAAGATAATCTGAAAACAACCAACCATAATTTTTGCGAAATTTAAAAAAATTCCCTGACATTTTACTGATTTTTTCCAGAATCAGAAAGCTCCCTGAAATTTTCCCTGATTTCTAGGATATGTGCCACTATGCGATATCATCTGCATTGTTTATCAGCATGAAGACTATTTTTTAAAGCCGTTAAACCAGCACATAAACGCAGGTAATTAAAATTGAATCCTTCCTGCATGATAGGCAGATCCTTTGACCAATGAGTTCAGCCTGGTGTATAATGTCATTGTTCAATTTTCACCACAGATCTCAAATTAAGAGAGTCAAGTTAAAAGTATAGGAATTCTCACCTGCTGCAATTTCCACTGGCAGTCGTTCTGCACAATAGTGCGATGAGAAGGTACGGAGTGCTTGTGAAGTTTCAATAGGATATCCTGAAAAGAATTACGCACGAACTAAAGTATACGAAAGTAGTTAATATATAAAGTCACTTTAAGAGGTAGTCCTTGTAAGGATCATTTACTATACTCGATATGTTGGAATCTTCTATCCAAGTTCTTTTAGAAACTACTTTCTATAAACCTAGAAATTTTGTGAGTAAAAACGAAAAAAATCACTTAATGAAATGACGTAAATTGTTTTCATTTAATGTCTATCCATTATAAATGAAAATTAAAATAGCAAAAGACAAAACCAGGCGGAGCCACTATATATACATTTTTGTAAGGGTTTTAAATATAAAATAAAAAACATTAGACGCTCTTTTCGAATTTTTAATTTAAATAATTTCATTAAGTGATCATTTTGGAACCTACGTACCAAATTTTAAGGTTTTATTTAAAGTAGTTTCTAAATGCACTGGGCTAGAAGATTGTAGCATAGCATGCATGGGGAATGATCCTTACTAAGGAAAGTGGTTCATTTAAGGAGTTGAACATAAAATTGCAGTTGAGGTATCGAAATTTAAGTAAAAATAATTGGAAGTGACAAAACACGATAAAAATTATGTTTAAGAAATGGATGGCAGATCAGTAGTTCCCATGTTAAGTACACAGGTTATTAGTGTCATTTAAATTAGGGCAAACACTAAAAAAATATTGTCATTTTGCTAGATTGACTTTTTGACCATTCTAACAAATTTCCAGTGCAACTGATCTAATTTAAATATATGCTTTTGGGAGAACTGTATTATCTTCATTAATATTTGCAAAGTTGGATGCATAGCATATAATAGTGCATTCTTACCATCAATTAACATAAAAGAAAATAGTATATATTGTATGGTTAAGCTAAGAAAAATTAGAACTTGAATTTAGATAAATCAGATAAAGAAATTGATAAAAATCCTGGAAGTTTATTGTACTGTCAATGACACATTTGTAAATATCTGATAACTTAAATAGAAAAAAAATAACCCACAACATCTCAATATTATAATTAGATAAGTAATATTTATTGCAAGCGAGATTGTATTATTGGGCCACAATATCATGATAACATGCAAGTGTGAATAAAGTATTACAAATAATATTCTATTGTTGGAACTCAATCAATGAAAATATACTCAACTAAATATAACAACAAAAATTCTATACAGTTTTACTTACTGCATGGCAAATGTCATCTCCAACAAGCGTCACCACCGCCTGAATGGTGTCTGTGGCTGATCCACCAGCAGTGCTGGAAAAAATGCACACCTATTCATAAAGCTGGAAACTTAAACAATTTTTGATTTATCTTATACAGGGAAGCTTTATTATATTTAAGGAGTTAAGCAAAAAGCTCAACCCATTAAAGAATTTCAAATGGATAAACAGTAATTGTTTTTAAGTTTTACCTTGTTTATTAAGATCATTTAACACATTGACTGCCATATGAGTTGCATTCAAAACACACCTTTTGTGTCACACCTTTCATGAGTTAAATACAACTCCTTTTCCACTCCTTCGAATTTGTTCTGCGAGTTGTCTATACTTCACAAATACCATGTTATTCTTATGTAGGCACATTTTGTAAGGCCTCAGAGACAAAAAACTGAAATTGGCCTGGATTTTTCTTCAAAAGGTAGCTTTTTGTATGTTTTGGAACCGATACAAATTTTCACGTGAAATAAACTCTTCATCTTTAGAAAAAAAAAATTCAAAATTTCCACAAGTTAAAATCATTTTAAAAGCAAATAAAAAATAAAAAATGTGGCACATAGACAAATTTTATATATATATATATATATATATATATATATATATTGTGGCAGTTGTTAACGGTGTTAAGGTATATTTTAAATTTTTCAGATTTTATGGAAAATTATGTTGATGATTTAAAAAAAAAAAACACTAAGTGGAACTACAGTCGCAATTCATTCGCATAGAAAAAAAACTCAAATTTCGATTGGCAAGTCTTCTTGCCAACCGTCATTCATGGGTTAAACAAAACCAAAATGATAAAACATTAACAGTTTTGAAACTGATCAGCAAGGTCCTTCAGAAAGCAAACTTTGACATGGTAAATCTGTGAGAAACAGAAGGAAGAGACAAGTGATATGTTGGACAGATAGATATGGAATTTTAAATACACCGGTTTACAAAATCAGTAACTATATTAAAATCTATCAAATTTTTTTTGTAGAATCTGAATAAAACGAAATGAGTCTATTGTTTCCCTCATGTAAGAGAGCCCTATGAATCCCTTTACTGAGTCTGGTGTATTTAAAATGCCCAAGCGGTTGCTTTTGCAAAATGCAGTAGTTTTGCAAGACACACACAGGTTTTCATTAACAATATATCCATCAGTTTGTTTATTCACAAATCCATACAAATGATAATGTACCTGATCAGTAAACTATATGCACACACAGGGGAAGCAGTGAGTTTTATAAAAAAAATTAGGTAGGAATTTTAGGGATAATTCCAAAAAGTTTAGGGATAAATCTTAAAATTTTTGGGATAATTGAAAAACATTTAGGGATATTTCTTTTGAAGCCGACATAGACACGTAACACAGACATACTCTTTCCAAAGCTTGTTTCAATACCGGCAAAAACAGCCAATTTTCAAAAATTTGAACGTCAAACAACTTTTTAGCAAAATAATAATTTTATAATTAAATAATTATACTATTTTGACAAACATGCAACTTTAATTAAATCCACTTTCTCATCAGGAGGAATATCTGGTTTTCGTCGTGGGTTTTGGAGGAAAATCGGCAAACTTTCGGGGGGTTTAATTTTTTTTTTAAGAATTATCGAAATATGCAAGTACAAATTTAGGGGAAACAAAAAGTTAAGGAATTTTAGGGCAAATGCAACCCTGCATCCATTACTACTCCCATCTCAATTTTGCAAACCACTGTATTTACTCACACCTGGGTATTCAGTGTAACACTCGTCCTTTCATTCCTTCTCTCACTGTTTTGCAGTTATGTCATTTCAAAGTTAGGGAGTCATTTCTGAAAGACCCTGTATTGAGAGGAATTCCTAGTAAGGATCATTTCCTATACTTGCTATGTTATTATCTTCTAGTCAAGTGCATTTAGAAACTACTTAGTAGTAGGCTTGGGCGATGTTAACATTTCTGCATCACGATATATCGGGAAGCAAACATCATGATGTCACGATACATCAAGATATTAACTATATACATTGTAAAATTTTATTAAATTCATGGAAGGTTATTTTAAATAACATGAGCAGCGACAAAATTATTTTCAGGGGGATACACAAAGCACCCGAGGAGTATAAGCCGGTTATTTTTTATTTTGGTTTAATATGGATTTTTCAATTTCTCTATGTTAAGGAAATTTTACTTCGTTATTATCCAGCAGAGGGGAGGGGGGGGCAAGTGCACCTTCTTTCACCCTCCTGGGGGCGCCCATGTGTGTAATTGCCCTATCGCCTGTCTTCAACTAATAAACAGTCAAACTCCGTTAATGCGAAATTGCTTAACATGAAATCCCGCTTAACACGAAGTTAAAGCAAGTCTCTGTAGTTAAAACATAACATTAATTTATTCACTTAACACGAAATTTGAACCGGACGTATCAAGGACAGCAGTGTAACATAGTCAAATGCAGTCCTTACGCAAATCATTTTTCGATCCAAAAAACTTTTATGCTTAGCAATAAAAAACATTAAAAAAAAAAAATTTGGATTGAGTAATTAATCTCATGGAAATAAATAAACTTTATTCAAATTGTACTAACTATAAAAATTTATAAAGCATTTATTTACTTACCAGTCAGAAGAGAAAATCTTTCAACTTAAATGGAAAAAAATCGTTTATATGTAATCGTTTATACGAACTAGTGAAACAACTGTCCATGTGCTAGTTCACATTGATTTTGGCAGATATAACAAACAGCTCATAGTAATAAATAACCAGATTAACTTAACTGGGTAAAAACTAGACATAAATTACAGCGGCCGAATGGTGCAATCTCCTTGCGTTAATAAATAAAGCAAAATAAAATAATAGCAAGATAAAAAAAATCTTGAAGTTAATATAAAAGATTGCAAAATACAAAAGTGTAACATTTTATTTCTTCCAAGTTAAAGAAATAATAAAGGGGAAAAAAAATCAAAAATAAAAACACAAAAAGTGTAGGAAATGCTCAATTGAATTCCGAAAATAGACATCAAGGTCTTATATCTGATGACTATTAAATAAAAATCAAAACGTTTTCCAAGTGTTGAGAGAACAACATAAATAATGTTCTAACAATAAAAGGAATACTTATTTTATGGAATCTCCAATATTACTAGACTGCTGGCGTCACCTTGCAATTTCAATACTCATCCCACATGCGTAAGGTGGATACAATTACCACGATACGGTTTTTTCTGATGAAATATCGGGCATCCGCAAACGCAAATAAAATAATCACTATATTTCTATACAATATTGGGAACATCTCTCATATGCAAGGCAGGGTGGATACGATTACCACGATGTGAGCTTGCCGATGAAGTACCGCGCAAAAGCAAATGGAACTAGTTTCAAACGGCGGGGTGTCAACGGTTTCAATATGTTTCTATAGTGCTTTAGAAACACCTGGCATGAATCGTTGCCACGGTTCTTTGTCCTTGAAGTGCTAGGCAAGTATCGTTCTCTCGTCAAAAGAGATCGCAATATATCGCTTTGGAGAAAATAGTGACACCGGTTTGACGATGTTGATTTCATACCGGTTTTTTCCGATATATCGATACATCGCCCAAGCCTACTTAGTAGAAAACCTTGACTTTTGGTGAGTATGTATGAAAATTATCACTTAATGAAATGACATAAATTAAAAACTCAAAAATAACATCTAATATACTTTATTTTATTTTTGAAATCCTTACGTCAATGCATATGCAGTGGCTCCACCTAGTTTTGTCTTTTGATATTTTAATTTTCATTCATAATAGATCAACATTAAATGAAAACAACTTATGTCATTTCATTAGGTGATCTTTTTAGTACCTACTCAATAAATGTCAATGTTTTATACAAAGTAGTTTCTAAATGCACTGGACTAGAAGACTGTAACATAGCGAGTATAGGGAATGATCCTTACTATGACTTCCTTTTCATAAAAAAATTTACATTAATTGGTCCCGAAAAAGAGACACTGAAAAGATATCAACCTTGTATTGGTGAGAAGAAACTTTTCACTCTTGACGAGGGACTCGACACCATACAGCTGCTCACAATCAGGAAATCTCCGAGCACATTCCTGGAAGAGACAGAGTTGTTAAAAAATCAAACTGAAAGATATTAACAAATAAATACATTACTTTAAGAAGCACATAGAGCCATAGTGACCATACATGATAAAACTGTAAAAATTGAAACGTTTTCAAAAGAAAATAAAGCATTATATATGTCTAATTTATTTCACAAGATTCTAAATAAAGCTAATAATCATTATAAATAAGTCAAAGAAAAGGCACCAATGCTAAAGAATTTATTCTGCATGTAAAGGTAATAAGACAAGTAGAATTTTTTTTAAATTTGTTGATGTTACAGTTCAGTTTGCTTTATAAGTTTGGAAGTAGAATTCGTCCCACTAAGTCCTTTAAGTTGATATAGTGTTTATATTTTAGCATGTGTAGTTTTTCCCGAAAATGGCTGGGTTTAACATTAGCTACTCATGACAAAACAGAGACTAAAAATGCATTGAGTCAGTACTCAACATTGAATGTTTTGTTCTCACTATGAACATTTTGATCATACGAAGAGTGTGGGCAAATAAAAAGAGAAACTCAAGCATACTAATCAAGTCATTCTGGAATTTGCTCTTTTAAATAAGTTACCATTCAAAATTGAGTTAAGGTATTCCTTAAAAATATCTCATCAAAAGATTTCTGTACCTATTTTGTTAGGACTATTTTCCAATTAAGATAAACTAATTATACACAAAGTGTTTACCTTTTATCAGTTTCATGAAGAAAAAAACTAAAAACCTTTAATAACCAAATGAGTTTCAGTTACAGTCAAACCCTGTTAACGCGAAATCGTTTAACATGAAATCCCGGTTAAGCAAATAATTTCAGCAGCCCAAGTCAATTGACTTTGGGCTAACTGGGTTTTCAAATAAAAAACTGGGTAACTGGTAACTGGGTAGAAAAAAATAAAAAATAATGGTATCACTAATAAAACTTAACCATAAAATATAAGGGGAATATAATTTAATAGTCATTTTTTACATCTGCTAATGAGTAAGGATATTTTGCACTTCAAATAAATTAGCAATTCCAAAGACGACAGATAACTACTTACTAAAACTATGTGATGTAATTGCTCCAGAATCACAGTAACTTCTTCTTGAAGCAACCAATCAAACTCCTGATGCTACAATACAGGGAAAATAATTAAGTAAATTATCTCATTTACAATAATTCTTTCAGAATTCATATTTAAATTACAGAATACAATAATGTGTTTTTTTGTTGTTTTTTTTTTGTTTTTTTTTAAAGAATATTTCTCCAGTTATAAACTGACTTATTGAAAAGGAAAAACTAAAATAATTTCAAAAGATATTCATGCTATATTCTTAAGTTTTATTAAAAAGTGGTAACAGTATTTGAATATTGTAAGAATAAAGTGTTCAAGTATAAAGATATACCACAAACTAAAAAATTTTTAAACTTAAGAGTTTTCTAGAAAAATTCATCTAGTATTTGAAATGTAGCTGAAAACAAATAAATTTTAAACTGGTTTCATAACTCAGGACCAAACAAACTTAAGGCAACTTTACAAGGGTGAAAAAACTTAATCTTACCCCTATTGAGATTTCTATAAGTTTGTTGCTATTCTTTGATGTTATAATTCATGCTAAATCATTTTTTTTTTAATTTGAGTAGCAATAACTATAGAAATAGTAATGAAATAAATGGTTTGATATAAAATAAACTTTTAAGGGAGTCCAGAACTGAAATTTAATTTTTTTTCTCAAAAATCACATTTTATATATATATATATATATATATATATATATATATATATATTTCATACATTCCTGAAAAGAATGATATTTTTATTCCTCCGGTGATTAGAATGCCAGAAAATTACCTGTTACCTAGACATCACTAATGGGCATAGCACATTAAAACGTCTGCTGAAAGTGCATTTCTCGAGCACTAGTGATTTTCACAAATGAGGAAAATGAATATTTTTTGTATTTTCTAGTATTATCTAACGAATATATTTGAGCAGTGCAAATACCTTTTATCTTTATATTTTCAATTAATCAAAATTCAAGTTTGAAATTAGCCGAAATCACAGCAAAAGTCACAAGACCAAAAACGCATGAAAAAACCATGACGTGGTTACGCAGAGATGCAGTCGCAAAACGAAGGGGAAACCACTATCATTCCTCGTCTAAAACAGGTTTTAGACTGGTTCATTATCTGCGTGTTGACGTTGCATGCAAAAGTGGCTTTTTCCTGCCAAATTGCAAAGTGAAAAACTAAATATTTTTTAACTATCTATCCGAGCTCAAATTTTTGAAAGAATGGTAGTGTTTTTCATGATTTTTTCTCTACTTTAATTTATAAATAAAACCAAAAAACGTGAAAGTTCCTCATTAACAATTGGTTGTTTAAATTTTTGGAGCATTTAATTTACATAGTTTTAAACATTTTCTCTTCACAGAATTTTATTTTTTAAATTATGTTTTCAAGTATAACATTTAGCGTAAAAGATCACATAAAAAGAGCAAAAATTTCAATATTTTAACTTTGATATTTTTTTTAATTTGTTCTTCATCAAAATACCCCCATCAAATACCCTATATTCACCTATCAAAATTCTGTGAAGACAATATTTTCTTTATGTAATAATGAATTACAGAAAACTTTCACTTCGAAAAAAAAAAAAAAAAGAAGGAAAAAAAATATATAATAATTCTTGACTTGTATGAAAATATGCAAACATCAATTATTATAGATTTTCTTGGTTTTCATTTTTTTTTTTAATAAACAGAATATTTTCTTAAAAAAATATCTTAAATACTACATATAAATAGTATCTCATATACATAAGATAAATTTTTGACAAAAATATTTAAAAATAAAGTTTTATTTTTTTTTATTTTTGGTACTGGACCCCCTTGGGCCATTATCTGCAGTGAAACGAAAATAGCCCAATTTGAACTTAAGCTGGCTTGGTACTTATGTACAGAAAAATTCTCAAACATTATAGTGAACTTTAATTGTTCAATTTTTGCAATGTATTTTGAACAACAAGAATCACTCTGAGTGAAAAAATATATTCAAATTCTATATATTTTCTTTGACAAAAAGTGCAAGAACTAAAAGTCCAAATTAACGAAAATACTAGGATAATTCCCAGTCAACGGTACGATCAAGATTTGAAAATAATTAATTTGTTACGAAATAATTCATTTTGGACTTCAAACCAATTTTCAAAAATTGTGCAAACTTCCACTGTAGACTAGGAATCCATCAAATAATACAATAAATACGAAGTGAAAAAGCACTTGAACCAAAATAAAATAGAAAACTAAGTTGTAAATTTTTTTGCAAAAACCGAAGGAACCAAATTTCTTTGCAGCTTTGATTGCATAAATTTAAATCACTCGATGTTAAATTTTTCAAGGTATAGTTACTAACAAGAGACACGACTTCATCTTCAATTTCCGACATTTCGTAGGGTGCAGCTATTTAAACATCGAATATCATTTGACACCCCCACTACTCCAGGCAAAACAAGAAGAAATTTGTTTTTGTTGATAGTTGCCTCGGCGATTGTCATTGCCAGATATGGCATTTTACTTTTCGTAAAGTACTATGTGTGACGTCATAACTTTGAGATATTGTGATTATTATGTACTACATTAAAAAAAATCGAAAAATCTCCAAAAAACATTTTTTATAGAATGAAGAGAAATGGTAGTAGATCATGAATCCTTTGGTCTGCCTGTTCAAAAATAGCCGAAACTATTCAGAAAACGACTTTGAATGAGTTGAACTCAATATTCGATTGCCAAACGTCATAACTTGCCAGTAAGTATATTAGATGATATTTATTCGCCGGTAAAAACGGTGGTTGAAAAATATTTCCATCTTTTAGTTGGTTGGTTGTATTCAGATTATCTGGCGCCGTCAGCAACACGAGGGCTATAATGCGCCGAAACATTCGTCATTAGACAAGCCAACATACATTTACAAACACCCATGCCAAACACGGGACTCGAACCCGCAACCTCGCGGTCTAGAAGCTAGCACGCTAACCACTATACCGTTTTTTCCATCTTTTAGAAGTAATCCAAGTTAGAGATAAATAATATGTCACTAATTAAGGAATAAAAGACAAATGGTATGCAAACTTCTTGATTGAAAATTAAAGAGTAGTGGGTTAACCAAAGAAAAAAAAAAAAAAAAAAAAAAAGTTAATTTAGTGGCGAGTTAAGCTCCTGCTATTAAAAAAAATCATGTTTTCAATGATTGCTTAGAAATGGCTCTAAGGAGTTAGATCAAAATCACTGTGGTACTGTCTCTTAAGGTGTTCTTAACTTACCCACCTCCGAAATTCCCGTAAAAATGTTTTAATCGCGTAAAAAGTTAAAAGCGAGTTGTTTTCAACACAAAGTTCTCTTTCCTCGAGCATCACTTATTAACACCAATCCACATCAGTGTGATATAGTGTAATTGAAAGTTGTGCGATGCTCCATATTCCTATTTATGAAGGATTTAACCAGGTGTCGTTCTTTTTAAAATAAAAAAAATTGGTGCTTTTGTATTAAAGAATAGAATTTAGTTTTCTCCAAGCAAACCTCCTAACTTCAAATACCATGCAACACAACTTATTTACAATATTGCCACTATCTGTAGGAACATCTGCAACTATCCGTAGGTCAGAAACTTTCTGGAGCAGGATTGAATAAAGACAGTACGAAAAGAGGTTTTTTAGTTCCATTTTTTATGAAAGGATTCTCGCTAAAAGCCAGAGGTTCTCATTGTAGGGTAAGGATATCATAGAAATGGACAATTTTCATACATTTTTGTATGAGCATAAATTTTGTAAAAAAAATAATGGAGCCTATTCATGTTAAGTCATCTCATTAAATACGAAGCTACAACGAGTGGTTTTCAACAATTTATGTTGCATTTGCCCCCTAGGCAAATATATAAAAATATTTTTTTTTGGGGGGAGGGGGGGGGGGGGCGCGCTATGAATGAACCCTGATTCTAAAAAATGAAAACTTATTCATTCCAAGAAATACTCAACAGAATCCAGGATCTCAACTATTTCCAAAAGTAAAACATTTCTAGGAATTTAATTAGCACCAGAAATAATTTCACAATACGATCACTATATTCAATGATTCATACTCCCCCCCACCCATCTGTTTTATTTTTCGACCTAAGCTTTCAAATTGAAATTGTGTCGATACTTAACCAATACTTTTTTCTTATAGATGGGTGGCGCTCCGGAAAACGGACAAAAGCTTGTTGCAGCAATTTTTTTCACCACTACATATGTTGGATATTTCTTTTAACCATGGATTTTAATGCAATCAAAACAATTAATATAAATTAAAAACATTTTTTATACCAAGAAATACATCCACAGACATGATTTGTCTGTCATAACCTCAGGATTGCTTACTTTATCAGTATTTTAATTTCACATCGTATTGCCTTGATATCTATATTTTCAGCCACAAGATATATTAAACAATGTTACACCAAAGTATAAAGCATTTACGAGTAGTAATTTCATTACAATATCTTGTCTCTTACGAGTCATTTCTATGGACTGCAGTTTTTAGTTGTTTAACAGCCCACCAAGTGACACAAGTGAACTGAATTGTTTATTGCAGATACCACATAAGTCACTAATTTTGGAAATTGAAATTTTTTTTGGTTTGAAACGATTCCTTCGTGTTAAACGCAAGTCTGTGACATAAACCAGATAAGTAAGGTTAATCATTTAAATTGATCGTTGAAAATCGCAGAAACCAGAATAGTCAGTAACTTATGCAGTCTACACAAAACCACAGATTATCTTTTTTTGTTACTAGTAGGTTTCAGCCGCTAAGCTGTAGGATTGCTAGAATTCTTCAATGCTGGCTTTCTTCGGGCCGGATGATCATCTTATATTTAGGATGGAGAGATAGTTTAGTAGGCATGTAGTTTGATTTTTAAGCGGAGTCACTGTTTTGAACCCAGGATGTTACAATTGTTTAAAAAAAGTAGGTGTTACAATCATGACACATAGTGTTGTAGATTAATGAGCTGCCAGATGCGAGTTTACAGATTTTCTTCCCATTCAAGATGCAAATGAGGAGCTTACAAGTTCAGTATTGATCAGGAGTTGGAATGGATCAAAATTGTTAAAATCTGTTCAAAGAAAATTTCTGTTCCATAAGAATTTTATTTGCTGCATACCTAATCTTAGGAACAATACTGCTTTTTTTATATACCATGAAAGTAACGGAACTTATGGCCCAAATGAAATACTATGTTCAATTTTATGATACTATTTAAGGAAAAAATTTCCTCCATCAAAGAGCTTTATGTTTTTTTCAGACTGGTGTAGAGCAGACAATAAGAATCATACTTTAGTTAGATTTATGTTGGCATTAGTTTCAACAAAAATATTTGAAAAAATTCAGCAATATTTTCCCATACGACAGAGATTTGGCTGTTTTGAAACTTAATTTTAAAAAAGCAGATCGAATTTTCAATAGTATGGTGAATTAATAAAGTAATAGTAGTATCAAGACATAAGAAATTACAAGAACTGCCCCCCCCCCCCCTCGACATTATAAAAAGAAAATTAATTCTGCTGAAACTAGTGCGCCCGCTTGCCGAAAAGTGTAACTTTCAATCAACAGATTAAAAATCATTTAGAAAATGCTTCAATTTATTCCAGATAAATTTAACGTGTTCATTAACTGGTCAACTTCTTTTGCGGTTTCATCATTAAAAGTTCCAGATTATGAATACCAAGATGCTATTAAATTTTTTATTAATTTTTATTATTTCGAATACCAAATATCACCTTTTTCTTCTTCAAAGTAAATAAAAAAATCTCCATTTTGTGAATGAAGTTGTTTTACTTACAGTTATGTTACATAAGATGTCTCTGATGTGAATTTTATGTGCTTATGCTGCTTCACTAAGAAGTTATTAGTTTAGGGAAACATTTGTATTCTTTTACTTTTGCAGACCAGTTAAAAAAAATTGTTTTGGATTACCAAAAAGGATGTAAAAACTCAAATGACACATGTAAGAATGAATACATACAATTTCCTAACTAGTGTGATTTTGCTACGTTACAAGACAAAATAATTAAAAAATTTGTATAAACATTTATTTCATATCCTCCAGTTGCGAAGTTTTCTAGGTTTACATACAGCTGTTGGTGCCTTTGTTACTTTTCTTTTCCTTTCTCTTCTGTATATCTGCTAAAGAAAAGACAATGAACAACCAGAAAAAGTCAATTTTTTTACTATATGTTTGGCAAACATTTTTATTTGTTCTTTATTCATTAAAAACTCTTTTGCCTAGATTATATACTTTTATTTTGACTAAAAAGGGGTGAATATTACCGTATCATGATTTACCAAAATTTTCTAGTAAATAATTTAATAAAATTAGAAAAAAAAAAAAAAAAAAAAAAACTGTTTGAAATAATTTAAAAATAAAATGCTATCCTTCTATTTCCAACACTCATGGATATCTAATTGAAATAATTAAAGATACTGTAAAAATTCATGATTTTTCAAATCTTTATACACTAGAAAATGTAAGGCATCCTTTGAAATATGATGATTATAACAAACACTTTAATTTAATATACACAAATGAAAATTATTTCTGATGTATATATGAATGAAATGATGAAAATATTATGTTGAAATTATTTACAAAATATGTTTCTGAATAATACAAATTTCATATTTCTAGTGAGAATGAAAGATAGCTTGCAAATTGTATGATGACAGATGATGATTTTTATAAGGTAATTTTGCGTGTGTGTAAAATTTATGTGATGCTAGCGCCATCTTAAAAGCAATCACTCCTCTTTCTCCCTGTTGCCTTACAACTTAAACTTATTGTTTACAATATAACAATAAGATAAAATTGCTGAATTGAAATTTTCCATACTTAATTTTGAGCATGCAAATGCGATACTAGCGCCATCTCACAGCATTATAATCTGTCAGTGACAAACGTAACTCATATTAATATTTATAAATTAATTTTGTTGGCAACTTAATAAAATAAAAATTATTACATAAGAATTAACAATATTTTTACTATAAGAATCATGCTCATCACTGACCGACTCTGTAATGCAGTAAGATGGCGCTAGCATTGCATAAATTTTTCATTTCATTAAAAACAATTTTAGCTTCTTTTTTTTAATATATAGTATTGATAATGTTTACGTAAGAAATATTTTACGTAAAATTATTGCTAAAATATACTCTAAAATGGTTTTTAATGAAAAGCAATGCTGGAACCATCTTACAGAGCCAGCCAGTGAGTGTGTGAGCCAGTGATATATTATAGTAATAATCCATCTGAATCCAATACAAGTATAGTTTTGCACCATAGAGATGAAATTCGGGCACAACAGCTTTAGCATATTGAGATCAAGATCGTAGAAAGTAACTTTTGAATTTGAAAAAAGAGGGACTATATTAAAATTTAAAACTAGGGGTGTGAAACATAAAACAACGCTCAATAATAATTAATACTGGTCACTGCATTCAAATTTCCCATGGATTGGTGCAATTTGGGGAGAGGGGGGGGGGGGGAATTAAATAATAATAATAAAAAAAAGCCAGTTTGGTAATACATGTTTTTTAGATAAATATTCAATTATCCTTTCTTGTAAGTGAAATAGAGGAGGAACAGTCGTTGATAAGCAATGTTCAAGGGATGATAACTCTGTGTTAAAAAGATTCAATATTCTCTACTTTTTATGTCTTTATAATTTTTTTCGAGGTGGAGGTGTTTAGAACATCTTCAAAGGCATTACCCACAGCAATTTAGATCAAAATCGTTACAGACAATTTTTGGCAATTTTGATAACAACATTTACGACAGGTCTCGTGGCTACCTCTAATCCATACACAAAAGTTGAATATCATAGGTCAATCCTGATATAGATTTATAAGGAAAATATCCTTAATTTTATTTTATATTAATTATTTTTGTTTTCTGAATACTTGAAGATTTAATAAAAATTGAAGAAATCAATAATTACTTTAAAACATTTTGTAAATATATATATATATTTTTTTAATATTTGTGTTTTATGCATCAAATGAAGTTGGTAAAAAAAAAAAAAATTATAGTGTATCAAATTGTCTAGGGAGATCTGAAAGTATACCGATTCAGTGGTTGTCAGAAAATTTACGTATTTAATCTCACATGATCAAAATTTCCATCAAAAAACTGGAAAACTTCAAAATTGAAACAATTGAGGAGATGGCAAGGAGAAACTACTTTCTATCTACAGGATCAATGGGAAACTTGTAGAATAACACTCTTTTTCTTTGAAATTTGCACACACAAAAAATTAAAAAAAAAAGCGAAAAAATATATAAAAGGGCAGAAATTTGTTGATTGGTAGAAAGAATCGCATCTCTCGAGGATATTAATTTTCGGGAAAAAATTTACGATTTCGGCACATTTTCGTGACCAGTAGATACACTGTTGTTTTGTTGTTTCTTTTTTAGAAAATAGAAAATGATGTTGAAAACAAATACAAAAGCATTTACTCAACTGAAAAACATTCTTCTGCTAAAATGGTGATTTTCAGGAAAATTGGCTTAAAATTTAATCACTACAGTGAATAATTTTTTGAAACTAAAACTATTATGGAGAAAGTATATGTACTTACAGTTTGTAAATTTGTATCCAACACTTGAGAAAAGTCAAATTCCACAGTAGGCAATTTGTTGTTAATTATTTTTGCTTTAGTAGAGATTTCTGGAAGATAGTGATTTTGCATGTTCTAAAATAAAAAGATAGTAATTAATAAATTTGATTTAATCTTCCAAAGGCAACTGTTTTCGCTACAGCTAGTTGACTGATTAAATTTCCATTATGGTTTCTTACATATCTAATCTGATGAAAAGTCATAAAATCATTATTTATAAATGTGGCTCTGGAGCAAGATTCACTCACCAAATCGCCATTCTTTTATTTTGTTAATGTCACTTGAAGTCTTCTAATTTGCAATTATTTATTGGCAACCCCCTCAAATGAGGACTTAACTTCATTTCGATCACATACAGCCTATCTCGACCTATTGCTTCAGATGACTAAGCATGTGCCTGAATTCTTAAGTCAACTGGTGGTTAATAACAATAGACTTATTCTTAATCTAAATATTGAATTTATAAAATAAACAATTAGAAAATCAACAAACTATGCAGTTCAGCATTCTTTCGAACCAGATACCTCATAACAGATTATATGGCTAAAAATCTAGGATGAAATCTGGAATTCGCAATATTTTGTCATCACACGAAGAAAAACATGGTGTCAAACTAGTATTTGTTTGCAAATCATTCTGATTGCAGGCTAAAGAAAAAATGGCTCTTGAAAGTCTTCCTTAATATCAAGTTCCAGACAGCACACAAAAGCCGAGATGATTCTTTCGATAATAATTTGATTAAAGAGAATTGCAGGAAATGGAAGAATATACCTTTATCTCCCAAAGTGAACTTTCCAGGGCTTTGCACTCTGCAGGATCATCGGTAAAGAGATCAAAAGGATCAGTTTGAATCGCTGAAAAAGTAAAATTTAAATTGTGAGAATAGTAATGAATTTGCATTGTAATACAAATCAAATTTTGGTCTTATACTCTTTTATATCAATACAAAGTTTATTATAAATTAAAATAATCAACTACTAATACTTACAATATTCCGTTCTCTTTAAAAAATGCATAACAAATAAAATTAAAAAAAAAAAAAAAGCCAAATACCTGTGCTTTGCTACAAAATTTTACACTGCGTGCATTTTAGCAATAAAAAACATTCATGCATGTTCGCCTCTTTTTCATGATTTAATATCTGCCTAAGCTTTGTCAAAATATTTTTACGCTATATGTGGAACTTCTACATTAAAAACAATTTATTTTTTAGTAACTCATTGAGGACGTTTAATCAATTTTTTTACACATTTGGCGTTTATAAAACAGGTTTGTGATGAGTAAAATTTTTTAGCAACTTGAATTAATGGGGAAGAAGAAAGTTTTATATTTGGAACATTTGATCCTTCTTCGACTCTTAAAGTTGATTAACCAAAATCCCTTTTTCTACGCTAGTCCCAGTTCAATTTGTATAAAACTTCAGAGTTGAGGCGAAATAAGAATTTAAGATATTGGAATGTTATTAGTTTAGAATGTTTTGATCCTATTTGTAAGGTGTATTTGGAAATAACTTATCTTGCAGGGTCCTGGTTCAATATAAATAAGGACATTAGGATATTTTACATTTGGAGAGTCTTATCTTTTTTCTACTCTGAAGATTGTGCTTGGAATTGTAATAGCCTTGTTTTACTATGTACAGCTTTGTGATCATGTGAACGAATGCTTGATATAATCTTTGGTAGCAACCATCTCAAGACTTTTTGAACAGCTAAAAAAATTATAAAAATGCAAAAAATAAAGACTCTAATAAAACTCTATGTCTAAAAAAGACATTTCAGTTAAACTCAAAACTTTTACTTTGTTACATTCAATTAACCCCTGATAGGGTCATTTTTTTCTAGTAATGTTATGTTAAAATATACTTGGGATTGAAATTGATTTATAAAAATAAATTAATTTAGTTAATTACCAAAAATTAATTTGATTTTTAAACCCATTTTTTTTTTTTTGGTGAGAAGTATGTTTCCCACCTCCCACATTTTGCATTTCCTTTTATATTGCATTGCATCATATTTATGAAATATAATTTACAAGTACTAAAATCTACAAAAGGAAATCTAAATTAGATATATTTTGTATTCAAAAACTTAAGAATTTATACCTATCACTTTCCATGACATTCAGAATTGGTGGGAAGTATACTTCCCACCACCTTATAAAGGGTAAAACTGCATATTTTCATGTACCTTTTTTTTGACATGTACCTAAAATGTTTCCTACATAAAAATAAATTTAAGAATTTTCAAAAGAAAATTTGTAAACTTAATTCTATAATGTCTTCTTGAATACACAAAAATAGAACAATTCTTAAGACTTATAAAATAATTTCAAACAACAAGAAAATTCTGCACTCACTCTGTTCCCTGTGCACTAAGCATTCGAGAGTAGGGTTCCTAATAAGAAGATTGAACACAAAAGGCAAGATGCAGAGAATTATCTCCGGATTGCAGAAGTAGGAAAGGCGGGCGAGTTTCTTTGTAAATGCAGCTACCAAGTAGGCAGGAAGGTGGCTGGAAGAACAATCAGTCAATCAATGCCATATCACAATCATAAATTCTTCACATTTAAATGTTAAATGAATGCAATAGGAGATGACGAAAAAATTAGCCCAGTTCAATTTTCTATTTGTAACTGTTTGAAGAACACGGCCCAAATTCAAAAACAATTTCTTCTTATATAATAATGTATATATTTCAGGGTTTAAATTGGTTCAAAATAGTAAACAAATTTCTTGAGTTAAACTAAACAGGGCTTTTTTAGCAAAATGCCAAAAACTTACAAAATTCCAAAATGTAACTTATCTCTTTTGTTAAAACAATTAGCCTTAAAATTTGCAAAATCACAATTTTTGTTATCGAAGAATTGACATAGAAAATAAAAAAGCTGAAGTTTTTTTTTTTATAAATATTTCCCCCGGTTTATATTTTTACTAAACAGCTGCAATGATTTTATGGCATAATTTATCATAAAAAGTTTTTTAATAATTTTAGATTAAACATCAAGATTGAATGAGCTTACAATCATGTTAGCATTTTTGATTAAAAAAAAAAAAATTGCGACTTTAATTTTTAAGACATTTTGTACCTTAGTTTTAAACTAAAAATAAACATGTTAACTTTTAAGGATTAATGTTTTATTTAGATATTTCTGTTACATTCAAATTTTAAAATTAGTCATTTATTGAGAAGGTATAGTAAAAGAAAAATAACATTTTATTTGTAAAAAATATTATTTGCAATTTCTGAATATACAGTAAATTACAGAACAATCATGTAAATTTCTCTTTGGAAGGTAAAAAATACAAACACAAACAAAACTTACGTTGAGGAGAGAAAGCGGTCTGCCAAAGTGAAAAACATTTTATTGAATTTCCCTTGCATAATGTCTCTATCAAATAAGGAATAGAGTTTCACAAAGAAATCGGGATATTCTCTGAAAAGAGATGGTTCGATACAAAGTTAATAAATACATTTTTGAAGAAAAACTAAAACATTTTTTTATAAAAAATATATTTTGTAAAGTAGTTTTCAACCACTTTGAGGCAAAACTACAAATACAAAAGATATGATACAGAAATTCACAAGGAAGTCAATTTGATATTTATTAAGCCTGTATATAGAAAATGTTAGAAACGATATTATATGATTAGTAGGATTAAAAAAAAATTCAACCAGAAGTGCATTAAAATTTGACAGGGAGATTGCTTCTATAGTGATTCTATGGAAAGTTTACATCTGGCTGCAAATAGACATAACAGATTAGAATTTGGATATTCGGTGACAAATCATCTCAAGATAACTTTAAAAAAGCTTGTTGCTATACTAAATAACATTTGTGTTTATGAAAAAATATCCAAATTAAGAAGGCTTCTTTATATCTGCTGTCAACCTTAACGAAGATTTCCAAAATTAAATAACGCCAAATTGTACATGCTTTGTAGCTGGATTTTATGCACTATAACAAAAACTAATGTAGAAGCTTCCTTGTAACAGTTACAGAGGACACAATGAGTTTTCTAAAGCTTTTGTAGAAATTTTAGGGATAATTCAAAAACATTTAGGGATAATTCAAAAACATTTAGGGATATTTCTTTTAAAGCCGACAGGTTCCAAACACAGACATATTCTATGCAAAGCTTGCTTCAATACAGACAAAAAAACTGACATTTAAAAAAAAAGTGAACTTTAAACAGCTTTTTAGCAAAATAAGAGTTATAAAATTAAACAATTATATCATTTTGATAAATACGCGAATTTAATTCAATGCACTTTTCTCATCTGGAGCAATTCATCTGGGGATTTTTGCGTGAAGAAAATTGGGAAATTTTCAGGTTTTAATTTTTTTTAAGGAATTATAAAAAAATTAGGGAGAAACATAAAATTAAGGCATATTAGAAACTTAAGGGTGAAGGGGGTTTTAGGTTACTAGCACAATCCAATTTATCTACATTGGAAATTTCTCAATAAATAAAAAACTATATTTAAGGACTGATAATCAATACCAAATGTATTTTCTTGATAACACAAATTATAATCAATAGAGCATATATAAAATAGATAAGACCTCGCTATTAAATTGAAATAGCTTTATTTTGCCTAAAAATTTACAAAACCACATACTTCAATTTAAATTAAGTTGCAATTTTAAAACAATTATGATCATTTTTCAGTGCTTACATGTTAAGCAGGTCAATATAAACAGGGGAAAATTATACTTACACATTGTGCTTATCTATCAAGTAGAACAGTCCATTAAGTGACAAAAGGCTTAATTCACCACCTAAGGATAAAAAAAAAGCTAAAACCTCAACTAGTAATAATTAAAAAAAAATTTTAAGTAAAATTAAAATGTACCTGTTTTAATCAAACTTATTAAAACACAGATTAAAAATAATACAATTTCATAAAATAAATTGCTTTAGAATAGATAAATATTGTTTTTGAAGCTTTCTAGGATTAAAAGTTTTAAGAACTTAGTTAAAATTATTCAAACAACTTAAAAACTTATTTTAGCGCTAACATTTGCACAATTCCATATTTTACAGTCAGTTATGTGGCAATAATTATCATAAAACTAACAATAGATATTAAATTTTTCAAGTAATGAGAACAGCCAAATTTGAATTTGCTAGTGAAAAATGCAATTGAAGGCTCTCACCTTGTTTGTACGCATCAGTGAGGAAGTCTGTCATGAGGCAGGGATTAGACACGTGGGGGAGGACCGTTTCGTGGAGTGTGAGGAGAACATCCCGCAGGAGGGCGGGAGGAAGCTACAGAAAGAGAAAAGCAAAAAATTATATTCCATACTTTTATAACACTTATAAATTCAATTTAAGATCAATGGATTTTAAAATAATTAGAAACAAATATTAATATACTCATAATTTAAAGGAATTTATTGCCTGAAATATCAAGGGCGTAAAAAGTTTTACTAAATTAATCTAATCCTGGGTTTGATTTAAATACCCCCCCCCCCCCATAGGTTTTGTTTTATTTCATTAAAATGAACATTGCCAAAAACAGCAGACAAGAAATATGTTATCACTTAGAGTCAATTCTATTACTTAGTTAAAATTAATCCAATTTTATCATTCAAGGGGAAAAAAAAGGGGGGGGGGGAAAGAGATTGTCTTAGCTACAAATACAGACAAACTACTCACAGTGAACTTCAGGAATTGTGCCCAGATACTTGAGAAAAGTTTGCAGAACAACTTTTTCTTTAGGAGGAAACCTGCAAAACCATTAAAAATCACAGGGTTTAGTCATTCCAAATGTGTAAAATAGTTCTAGTAAGTAAATTTAAAACTTTTATCTAAATTTTTTTTAAATATATATACATGATAAAAAAAAAAGCAATGTACAGAAAACGATCTTAAAAATAATTAAAATAGAATCATAATTTTGATAGGGTTAAAATAAATCAAATCAATTTATATTTGATGATGAAAAATAACAAACCTTCTCGTGAGATAAAAGTATTTGACTCTTCACTGAATTCTTTGGGATACTTGAGAGTGTTTAGCAAATAGAATGCATTCCAAACAAAGACATCTGTTACCTAAAGAAAAACATTGAGCTGTCATTACATAAAAATAAAAACGTGACTCTAATAAACTAATGTGATAAAGAACAAAACATTAAAGTTTTATGTTTATAAATTAGTCTTTCAAAATAAGTATTGAACTCGTTTTTTAATAAAAAATAGGATTTTAGAGAGGGCAATAAGTAGTATTGTATACTTCAATAATCTTGAATATAATTCAAATTGTTCTCTTAACATTTCAAGTATAAGAAATTAAATTGTAACCGGGGTTGAAAACGCTAACCCTTAAAAAAAAACAAAAAAAACACCTTTATATTAACTTTGCTTTTGTATGAATGTTTGTCGATGGGAGTAGAATCTGTGGCGGCCTAATTAACCAACTACTATCATCCCATCGGGCTGAAACTTGGAAGATAAGGTTCGATGTTGATGACAATGAATTCTATCAAATTTTGAGACTGTTCCTGTCATTAAAAGGTAGCTTTTACTTTATACTAATAAACTAACTATTTTTTAAACTCTTTCCTGTCGCCAAAATGTATTTTTTTTTCATATAAATAAATAATAAAATCACTTCAATCAGAATAAAAAAAAATTATATTTGGTTGACTTTCACGTTCATTTTTAATAGATAAATTTTGAAATAACCTTTTAATAGAAAAAGGACCTTTGAGAATTTGTTTTTAGGCATCATACCAAAAAAGTTGTTTTCAGGCATCTACCAAAAAAAGTTACAAGTTGGTAGATGCGTAATACAAATATGTCAGAGAATTCCGATACAGTGTAAATAAGTGGCGGTCAAAAGGAGATTGCAAGTCTGAGTTGTATTTTTATAACTTTTGCAGTTGGGCACACAACATCTGCAAAAATTAAGGACTTTTAAGCACCTCTAAGTATTTTCAAGCCCTTGAAAACAAGTTCAAAAATATTAAGCACTTTTAATGACTTTCAATGACCGTAGGAGCCCTGTACATAATACATGGAATATTGCTCTTAGATTCATTAGTAATGGTGATAAATTGTTCAAAATGATATTTTAAAGGTTTAGAAATCATAGGAGAAAACAGTCAAAATGTAAAAAAGAGGAAATATATATATACAGTACAAAAATAGTTGAATAAGAATATATTTGTGCACAGAGCAATGGTGCAGTTAGAAATTTTTTCTGAGGGGTTTTTTAAGCAAGTTTAGTCCGATAAAACCCTACAAAGTCAATTAAAAATAAATTGTAAAAAAAGCAAAAATGGTAAAAAATAAGAAAAAGCATGAAAATCCGTATAAAAGCAGATTTTTACCCTTGAAAAATAGTCTAATTATAAATAAAAATACAATTTTAAATAAGGCTTTAAAAAACCCAGTAGGTTTAAACCAGTCCAAGTCTGAATGTAACTGTAAGAATAATTATCATAAATTTTAAGATCTATCTAAGACAGAATTTGCATTCTTGATTATATGACAAAATTAAAAAATTAATGAAGATGATTTTAGTTTTTGATGTTTAGTACTGTATCGCAGCAAAAAAAAAAAAAAAATTACTTTACGTTGCTGGAAAACTTGAATGCAGTGTATTTTAATTCGTTGTACCTTAAGGATGTATAATGACATTGCAAAACAGTTTTTACTTTGTTGTTATCATAACCAACATAATAGATACCATTGCTACCAACCTGTTCCGCTTCCTGGAAGAGTTTCACGATTGCCTTGAGAAGATAGGTCTTGATGTCGTCATGACAAGTGTATTTTTCAAAGTTTGCAATAAGAGACTTTTGGTCTACATCTCGCGATACTAGAGCACACACAATTTTCTGCAAAAGAAAAAACACTAAATCAACAAGTAACAAAATTTGCCTTTTGCAGGCAAACAAAACATTATAAAAAATATGTAAAATACACACTTGCATTGTAATTCTGGAGCAAAAAAAAAAAAAAAAAAAAAAAAAGTTGAAGTAAAAGACTTTTAAAATAATACCTTGTATTATTTTTTGATTTCACTAATTTAACTTTTTTGGGCTGTTGAAATTAAAATCTTTATGTTACACACTGTACAAATAATTGATAATTAATAAATAATAAAAAAATTGCATGTTGGCCAGGCATGTAGTAACAAATAGTACATGCCCAATTGGAATTTTTACATCCCGGCGCAATAGATTAATTAAACCCTGCTAACAATCTATTAGGTATAGGTTATGAAAAATCTTAACATGGAGTAACAAATTAGACAATGTATAACAATTGAAAATTCTTTTTGAATACACTTTACAATACTTTTTTCAAATTACAGGGGTGGGAAGTGCGAAAGCCCAGTTTGGAGCAATTTTGGAGCAGCAAAATTTAACATTTGGAGCAGATTCGCAAAAAATTGGAGCAACAAAATTTAATTTTTGGAGCAGAATAAGAGAAAAAGTAGCAGCAAAATTTCGAAGATTAGTAGCAGAAATATAACAAATTGTAACTGATTTAACAACAATTACAATAATTAAAATTTGAACTTGTATAATTTTATTTTTCTACATAAAACACATAAAATTGTAAGATATACATAAAATTACAACAAAAAATATAATTTGTAAATTTAATTATACTTAATTAATATTTATACTTATTAGCTTTTGACACTTCGCGAACGGGTGTGCTATGCAAAACCAAGCTCTCTTTGCTCGCTAAAAGTTTCATTGAAACACAAGCACAGCTCGCTTAGCTCTCGGAAAAGTTCAATTGCTACGCAAACACAAGCTCGCTGAAAATTTATTGCTATGCAAGGACAGGCTCGCTTTACTCTCTAGAAGGTTCATTGTAGTGCAAGCACAAGTTCACTTGACTTGCTAAATAATAATTACAATGTAAACCCTTAATATTAGAACCCCCTCCCCATCGAGAACAAAAAAATTTGCCCGTTAATACAATAACGCAACCCCCCTCACCCCTCTGAATTATTTTAACATGTGTTTATGAAAAGCAAAATTAGAAGGCCAAAACTACTTAGGTTGAACATTTCAGAGCTCTAGATCTATTAGAAGTCGCTTTGTAAAAATATTAATTAAAAAAAACAAAATTAAAATTTTAAAATTCTGTGTTTCAAAAGTCTAATTAAAAGGCCAAAACTACTAATGTTGAAAATTTCAGCTGTACTTCTATTTGAAGTTAATTTATATAAAAAAAAAAAAAAAAAAAAATTAATAAACAAATTAATTAAAATCTTAACATTCTGTTTGTCACAAATGTACAATTTGAAGGTCAAAACTACTTACGTTGACAATTTCTGAACTGTAGCCTTATTAGAATTCGTTTTGTATTTTTTTAAAATAAAAATTAATTAAAAATACTAATTAAATTTTAACATTCTGTTTTTAAAAAGTTTAATTAAAAAAAGGCCCAAACTACTTATGTTGAAAATTTCAGAGCTGTACCTATATTTAAAATTGGTTGGTAAAAAAAATTTATTAAAAATGATTTAATTAAAATTTTAACATTCCGTTTGTCAAATGTACAATCAGAAGGCTAAAGCTACCTATGTAAAAAATTTCAGAGTTCTATACCTATTATAAGTAGCTTTCTATAAATCCACTGACTTTTTGTTTTATTATTATAAGACTCATTTGTATAAAAATAGCAATTCTTATAGCAAAAATAGCAATTCTTATAGCAAAAATAGCAATAGAGTCAAATTAAAATAAGAATGTTTCAAAAATTTTGTGTATGTCCTAAAATTTTTAGATTTTATTTATTTTTTATTTTCCAAATCGAGTCAAATTTTGCGTCAAAACGGCGATTTTACCCCTATAAACTTATAAAAAAGTTTTATTTTTCTAAATCGGAAACAATCCGGGATTTTGATTACATATCTACGATACTTAATTTCAAATGTAAAACAGACGTTTAAAAGTTAATTACCAACAGCCAAACAAGTAAATTAGAAAAAACAACCCTAAATTTAATAGAAGGCATCGTCATTACGCATGTCCGAGCGGAAATAGTCTTTTTAAATGCTTAGTAAAAACATTTGATGGTTATACACCTGTTCCTTTTTACCAATTCCTTTCTTCTTTATTTAGAGCAAGAGGGTGTGGTAAAAATCCGGCGAAACACTTAATCAAGATACGTACGAAATGGCCATCCGTGCTAACTAGAAATCTGAAATTTTGGGGCTGCCCCCTAAATTCCACCTAGAAATGACGAACGTGATATCAGCACTCGGCGATTTCAATTTGTCCCGGTGCAAGACGCGTTTGAACATGAATGTGCATGCGTGAATGCCGATTTCAGATTGATAATCCACACATTGCACTTTGTTGGGAGAAAAATGTAATGTTTTGCAAATTCGTGCGAAAACGGCCCTTGAGGTTGCCGTAATTAGTCTCCGCATAGATTTGGTGTGCGCGAGATGGTTAGGCGCTTTAACGTGCACGTTTAAAAAAAGATTTAAAGCAAAATTGGAGCAGAATTGCACTTAAATGTGGTTTTGTAGCAGGTTGGCGCAGAATATCACTTTTGGCGCGCGCTGGCGCAATTGGCGCAGAATTCCCACCCCTGAAATTAGTTAGGTAAAAATAAAACATCTATACAAATACAAAAAATTATGCTACATAATGCAATATATCTGTGGTGATAAAGGTTAATAGACAATTTTTAAAGAGACTAAATATTGCTGGTAACCTCATTTTATTCTGAAGGTAACAACAGATTTTATAATTTATAACTTGTGTAGATAGATGACAATTTTTACATAACTTGCCAATTAAAATATGTGTTTTAGTAGGAAATGCAAATCCATCTTTTAGCCTCAATGCTGCAGGCACATATCGGATAGGTATTTAAGCATATTATATGACTTTTAAATCAATGATCATATCCTTTTAAACAGTTTATTTCAGTTGAGTAGAAAATGTTGAGCCTTACCTGGAAAAGATCGTTGGGGAAAAACCAACCTTTTTTGTTGGAGTTTCCGCCTTCCAGTGCAACCAGCACCATGAGTGTATCCAGAGATTTCTCCTGAAAAATGACACAAACAACTGAGTATGTCTAAAAGATTTCATGCAAACTATTTAAGATTTATCAGGTTTTAAATTATATATGTTTAAAAAAAATTGTAGCGAACATGCAAGAAGTGATGTTTCCAGAAACTGGAAAGCAAAGTTAAAATTCTGAACAAGCGAGAAATAAAATACTTAATTGTAATAGATTACTTGCAAATTTTATATAAGCGTACTATTCACTCATCTTTGAATTAGAAAATTTTGATGGCAATTTAAGTTTTTTCCTTAACTTTTATGTCTATTCTTATAGTTTTAGAACAAATACGAGAGGAAATATATAAACAAAAGATTAAAAAATATTAGAGATTTGTTACTGGCCAATTACATTTTTTCCCACCATTTGTATTTTTTAGATTAAATAACACTCAAATCAAAACACAGCTATATATTATTCAAACTTTACATTCTCACTTGTATATACATAATAAATGAGTATTAGGGTGATCCTTATTTTTCGACCTTCAAACTTCTTTTTTCTCACCCTTCAATTTTTTCCCCTTTGACTATAAAAACATTATTATGACCGATATTTTTAAAATTAAAAGTGATTAAACTGTGCCGCAACGAGCTTGAAGTTCGCATCATGTAGCCACATTTAACTGCATTGCACAGGATGGTCTTTATTTTAAAACTTTAAAATTTCTTTATTTTTACCATCCAATTTTTACCTTTGACTATAAAAAGATTATTATGGCCATTTAAAAAAAAAAATCAAAATGGTTTACCCGTGCAGCAACGAGCTTAAAGTTAGCATCCTGAATCAGCATTTTACTGAATTGTGCTGTTTCGCTGAACATTTCGCTTGTAAATTCTGTCGGCGTTTTTAGCATTTTCTTTATCAATGTGGCAGGGGTTAATAATAACTTATTATAATAAAACTTAATACATTGCTAAAATTGGTCAAAAGGAAAAAGTTTTAGATGTGTGCAATCGAATCCGAAAAAATTAAATTTTTTGACAACTTCAGGCTTGTAGAGGCACGAGTTACCATTAATTTTTCGGTATGAAATTTAGCACACTGTCAAAATAGATCAAAAGGAAAAAAATGAGGGGGTGAGAGTTAAAATCGGATGATATTTCCTCTTTGACTTTATATAAGAACAATCCTCATGAGTATACAGTCACATCACGTTAACACAAAGTCGATTCAGCAGCCGAAATTTTCAGAGCTGACCGTCTGAAAACTTGTTCATCTAATTATGCCAGTTTAAATTACTAGTTTAGTTATATGTGTATTTAATTCAAGTCTTCACATTTGACAGTCTGCATCATTTTCTTTGCAGGTTCAAACTAATTTACAGTGTTATTGCTTCAAACGTTTCCCGATTTTTTAAAATCGTTGATGCAGGGCTTTTGGCGATTCCATATTTAGCTGTAATTTGTTCTCTCCCTTTATTTGAAATGTTAACGATAGCTGGATTGCTGCATCTAACTCATATCAATAAGATTCAGCATGCAAATGGGACTGAATTTCGTTAACTTACTGTTGGATACAGAAGGGGCACTTGTCATCACAAAACCAGTTTAGAGGGATGGCATCTAAATTTGCACTAAAATCAGCTTATTTCACAGCGATTTCCTTAAAATTTGATCACTTGGGTATTATTCAGGTTTCAACTTGAGGTGCTTTTCACTTTTATTTTTGTCTCACATACCTTTAAATTATGTCTCAATTAATAAAGACTTCATCTTAATAAAAGTGGTTCAAGGAGCAAATTTTTTTCATTAATGTGAAGTTTAAGCTATGTTAATTAATGTTAAGTTTAAACTTCATCATACAGAAAACTGCATATATTTTGCTTTAAACAGAATGTTTGTGATAGGGGATTTTGCATTAACAAGGGTTCCCACTCGTATCACAGAATGAAAATCAATGACTTTTAAGGACCTAAATAATGTTTTTAAGGACTTTTGAACATTTGTTTTCAGGCATCATGTCTATATATAAATTTTTAATAAAGTATATTCTGCCAAAAAAGTTACAAGTTGGTAGTTGTATTTTTCATAAATTTTGCAGTTGCGGTTTAAAGTGGGCACACAACATCCGCAAAAATTAATGACTTTTAAAGAATAAGTTAAAGAATATTAAGCACTTTTAACAACCGTGGGAAATTTGATTATATATATATATGACAAAACCATACAGAGAAAAAATATTCGCAATGTTAGATAAATAAAGGAATTGTTTTGAATATTTGGTATTATAAAAGGCAATGGGCATTATTATTGAATTTAGTGCCTGTGTTTGAACATTGGACTATGTTACCTGTATTGTGGAATTTCCATGTACAAGATAATCCACCAGATGTGATACAAAGTCATTGTAGCGACTTATCAACCAAAGCCTGAACTTTTCTTCTGCTGCATCTGAAAAATAAACAAATACACAATCATTTCTTAGAAACAAGGACAATTGACACAACTTCAAATCAAGCACATTTATAAAATATATAATAAAAAAAGAAATGTTGTAACTATATTATAAATGCATTAAATTAATTGTTCATGGGAAAATTAGTTCTATTATTACTTTATTTAACATTTACAACAGCATAAATTGTTTTAGTGACAAGCCAGGTTAACGACTTTTGCATGTTTGACATATTTTAAAATTCCTTTTTATATGAAAAATTCCATATGCTTTTGATAAGAAGGTTAGCCTGGAACATGGAAAAATTATTAAAATGCTAATTAATTATTTTCGTTCTTGTTTTTAAAAAGGTAAAAAAATTTGCGAGATGTATTTTTCCTCTTTCAGGAGAATAACCTATATATTTAGTTCATCGTTTTCAGAAATATCCATTGTTTCATTTTATTTCAACATACTGTCAAGGTGCAATGTTTTCTCATCCCCACAGAGTGTTTGATAGCATTAAAACATGTTTGGTAAAACACAAAAAATCATCACTTTTGAAGACTCTCCTGAATGAATAATAAATCAATAAAATTGAAAATCTTTAAAAATGTGGCTTGCAATTTTAAACAATTTCTTCCAAAAGATTAAATTTTTTCAAAATATTCAGTGAAACTAAATACTAAACTTCAGATATTAGGGATTTTCCAATTTTACAGAAGAGCTGATGTCAGTAAAAACAACTGATATTAAAGAAGAATATCTTCATTAGTAAACTTTTATATGAGATAGTGTTGTATACATCAAAGAAGAACCCATACATTACAACCTCTTATGAGTAAACACATTAAAGCTCGTCACAGCACTCTGTACGATTGGGATTTGGAGACAAATGGGTTTATTTTTGTCAACCCTAAAATTTGAATCCCATTAGACTTATTGATAAACAGGCAAATGTATCACTTTGGCCTTGCTGCCAATTTTCAGAAATTATATCAAGTCATACTATAGACTAAGATTTTGAAACAGTCATTTGTATTAATTCAATAACTACAGTCAAACCCTGTTAAAACGAAATTGATAGGACCGCCACAAACATGTTTAAAAATATATTTATTAGAAGAAAAAAAAAGTACATGTACAGACTAGTAATTTATTTATTTGATTTATTAAGAAGTCTGTTATTGATTTTTGCTCAAGTTTATTATAAAATATTTTTTGAAAACGTGTCTACCTTTTCAAAAACATTTAAAGCACACAAGGCAGTATCATGCTGCATTAGGAAACGTTGCAAAGTTTCATCTAAAAAAAAAAAGTGGTTAAAAGAGGAATTTTTTTTTTTCGCTTTAAGAAAGATTTCACTGTGGGAGATTTTGTTTCAAAAGACTAAATTAACGTCAAGTTTAAGCTTCATTGTATGGAGAACTGCTTTAACTGCACGTTAAACAAGATTTCATGCTAAGCGATTTTGCATCAACAGTGTGACTGTATCAAGATTTCACAACAATCCTGTTGAAAAGACAAGGATACAATTTTGTCTGCAGATGAACCAAATAGAAAAGAGCATATTAAATTTACCTTTGTTAGGAGATGTTGGCATCATGCCTTTCTGAAAAATCTGTGTGAACACATCCTTAAACACATCAAGGCTTGAGAGAATACAATCATCATCATCTGACTGTGGAGAGAAAAACATCTAATTATATAAATTGCAAAAACAATTATCGTTTTCTAAAGAAATTTTTTTCACAAAGCAATGATACAAGGCTTTCACCTCATTTAATTGTTTTGTGACAGCAAGTGATAGAAAAAAAAGTGATTTTGGAGGCAAGATGCCACAAACGACTGCCGTACAAGGGAACCCAGGAAGTTTCCTTCCCTTTTAAGTAAGGCTGCAAGGTTAATGATAGGGGTCATACTTTCTCTTACTAGGGCGCGAAGCGGGCACACACTTTACTTTTTAGCGAGTTTTATGATAGTAAGAGATTAAAAAGTAATTTAAACGACAAGATGCCATTAAACGACTGCCCAAAATATAGAGGGGTATTTTTTTAGATTTAAATGGATGCAAGACTAGAGAATTATTCTTTAGGGGTGCAAAGCACACATACACCTCACTTTTTTTAGCAAGTATTCGGGGGCAACCCCCCCCCCAAAAAAAACCCCCTTTTCTTTTCCTTTAAACAGAATATTATTAATGACATTTATTAAAAACATTTCATGACAACTTAAATAATTTTATGTTCTAATTTACATGTAATTTTTTTTGTAATTAATATAAAAGTTTAATGAATTTTAACCACCCTTTGAACAATTAAAAAAAAATTTGTTTAATTGGTTAAACTCTTTGAAATTGACATTTGCAACTTCAGTTCCTTTGAAATTTTAGTTGTTGTACATAAGCAATTATATTCAACTTGGATGCACGTTTTTAAAAAAAATGTAATTGTGATTGAAAGTGAAAACACTTTCTGTAACTTGAATACCAAGCGCTCGGCTAATGGCCTTGGTAGTTGACTAAAATTTTAAATTCTGGAGCGAGTTCAAGTCTCACTTTTCGCTGATAGTTTGTGTTTACCCTTCAATTTTAAATCACGATGTTTTTTCGCCATTTTGAGTTTACTTAAACTGTGGACTTCGCCATTGTTTACGTTTTCGAAAATCTGCAAGTGCCGCCATATATCACATTTAATCGTTATGCCTCTTTCGGAGGAGAACTTTTTCAGAGACAAATAAATAAAAAATCCTTTAGGTACAGAGCAATAAAATCGTACTAATAAATATATACAAAACGACCATGCTTTAAACATAAACCGTTACAAATAAGAAACACAGTTCAAGATTACTGTTTATTTACAATATTAAAACAGTTTTCCTAGATGTTATCAAATTAGATATTTACCAATAAAGATTTTTCCAATTCTAGAATGCAGTTGGCATTCTTCTTACTTTCAAAAAAGGCATCAAAATCAGATATTTTCGGCATAATTACAATATCTGAAAAATATTTACAAAATGTGAGCAACGGCAGTACTTGGAGCGCAGCAGCATAGCACGAAACCACGAGCATGCGCAGTAACACAAACAACGCATTTGAAAGGCAGCCATTTCAGAAGTGGAGGAAAATTTTCGTCTCCGTGAAGCCTAATTTTCGATTTGAAAAATATTGAATTAGAAGTAGTACTCTTATACAATAATCTGAAATTTAAGGTATATGAAAACTATTCTTACTGTTTAGATGATCGAAAGGGATAGATGGAATGTATAGCTTCTCATTTAAAGTGATTGAGATTCGGTAAGTAGAAATTGTATAAATGGCGGATGCGCAGACTTTGTTAGATTCATATGCGTAAATCTGTCTGTTGGCACGTGATGCATTTCCATGTATTTCATCAGTGGTGTACTACCGGCAACTAAATTGTGTGGATTATACGTTACATTTAATTTTGTACACAGTATGACATGCTGACACTGAATTAATGATTTATTTAAACATTTTTGTCAGATATTAAATTTTTTAAAATTATTTTTCTTTCCATTCAAACTTATATTTTCCCGCACTTGCATTGGGACTAGGTTACTATTTCAATTTGTAAACAAACAGCAATTTTCTTGACACAATCTTTCAACTATAATAAAAGCAAGTAAAAGCTACTGTGGGATAACTATGATCCGCAACATTAAACCTTTTGGGTTTATTTGGCGCATTTTGTGTTATAACTAACACTTATAACTTATGTATTAGAACAAATTAAGTTTACAACATATTTTTGAAAATATTGATTACTCAAGTAAAGAAATCAAATGCAAGTGAAGAGGATGTTTTTTCGAATGAAGGTTAAAGGGAAACTATGATTTATTGAGGGTGAAAAAGTTATCTGTTGAGTTGTTATGAAAAACAACCAAAAATTTGTTCACAATTAAAATTGTAACAAATAAATTTGCCTTAAAAAATTCGTTTAAACTAATTAAACTTAATCTTTAAAATACAAATTTATTTTATCATATACAGGAATACCAGATTTCCTCCTTTTTGGTTTTTATGTAACATTTTCCTCCTCTTTGCCCTTGTCTTGAGGATCCACATTTTTCTGATCTGAACCAGTTTTTCCTGCAAAAAGTATACTTTTCCCTCTTGGTTCCCCTTTTTTCCCAGATTACTTCACTAACTCCTAATATTTGAAATGTAATTATTATATAGTATGAGAAATTTCATTCTATTTTTAAAATAATTGAATCGTCCTTCCTGCATGCTCTTTAGTTGAATTTTTGTGTATTCCATCCGCAAGCTTTTTCAACAAATTTTTGAATTTCCTCCTTTTTGCTCTCTGATCACTCTCATCCCTGCATATAGGATTGTCAGTTATTAGGTATCATTTACAAAACCTTGCCTATTTAGAAAATAATTTTACATTTGCTTCATTTTTAAAAAATATTTTTCTTTCCTCATTGCAGATAAATTCTTACATACAGAATCTATTAATTAAACGTTACATAAAGGGTAATCATGTATAACAGCTCTATGTACAGGGATGAGAGTTTTTCTCCTTTTGGGGGATTTCTTCCTTTTTTATGCAACGTTTCCTTTTCTTTGTCCCTGTTTTGAGGATCTGCATTTTTCTTATCTGAACCAGTTTTTCCTGCAAAAAAAGTATACTTTTCCTCATGTTTAAACAAAAGATATTCCCTCTTAGCTCCCTTTCCTCACAGATTACTTCACAAGCTCCTATTATTTGAAATGTAATTATTATATAGTATGAGAAATTTCATTGTATCTTTAAAATTATTGAATAATCCTTCCTGCATACTTTTTGTTGTTGAATTTTTGTGTATTCCTTCCGCGAGCTTTTTGACGAAACTTTTGGGTATCGTCCCTTCTGCTTTCTTTTTTTATTCCATTTTTTAATTTCCCCCTTTTTGCTCTCTGATCATTCTCATCCCTGTAGTATGTAACATGTTATGGTCATACTTTTAAAATTTAGTGGGTTGAATTTCTGGTTAAACAGTGTCCTTGAAAGGGAATAAAACAATTTTTTTTAATTCACAGAGCATTTTATAGAGCCCCTAAAAGCAATTGGTTTCCTTCGTTAAAATAGTGGGGATTTCCGAATCTAGTACGGTTTCTGCACCATGAGTTGTTAACATAAAACCGTGTCAAGTTATGGTAGCCATCTACAGTTCATTTGTTAGTTAAGAAATGGTGGGAGTTGCCATTTATTGGTGAAAATTCCCTTGAGGCTTAGCCCATGGTCAAAAATGTTAGTGTAGACGGAACAGTTAAAAACATTATTAACCTTTAATTACTGTGGTTGGGTGGTTTGATGTTTTTGGCGCAAGGGCAACAAGTGGTCCATATTGCACCAAACAAATTGGTGACCATCAGTTTAAAGTTTAAGAAACTTAGTATCAGAAAAATTTATGTAATAGTCAAAGATGACAAATTTTAGAGGATGGAAGCATTCCAAAAAAATGACTCGCAGTCTGTCAGACCGCATGCAGCAGTTAAAGGATAAAACATTTCTAAAAAGGAATACAAAAGAGCAATGGGTATGGTGCACTACAGAAATCTGGCAATCTGTTTGATTGTTCTGGTTGCCTGCAACTGAGAAAAAAGTTAAAGGAAAGATAATTGAAAAGATTTAAGTTACAAAAATTGGTCAGCTCCCTATGGTGTATATCTTGTCAAAATAATACTAGTAGCTAAAATGGATAAAGGAAAAAAAATCAAAATATTGCGTGATTTCTGACAAACGTGGCCATCGTCTAAATAATGTGGAGCACTAATAAGGAACCTGAATAAATAAACTCTATCATGAAGCCTTAAAGGATATATGGTTTGAGCATTTTTTTGTTCATATAAACTCTTAATCCTATCTGATAAATGGTAATCTTTTTACATAGTGGCCACAGATCCTGGAAGTCGGGGGAAATGTCGGGCGGCTTTCCGATTTTGAAAAAATTATCGCGGAAATGTAGGGGAATTTTTAAAATTTTGCAAAAATTAGGGAAGTTTTTATTGTTTTGACGGTATGTTTCCCTTTCATCCGTATTTTGGGGCCATTTTCCTTAAGAATTTTCTTAATCTTTAGAAATGTCATGTTACTGTATAATTTAACTTTCCATTACTGCCAAAACTATTTTTCAAAAATTGGCATGTTATCTCTTTGGCATAAATGTTCTATTTGATCTACACATCTAGAAAAATTAATGAAATTTGAAAAAAAGTTTGCTGTAAAATCGGGGGAATTTTTTAAAAATCCATTATCAAGGAACTTTTTCTCTGAATTTTTTTGCCACCCTGTTTTATTTCTATTTTCTCACATACACCAATGTTTTTGGAGCAAGAAGGGTTTGTATCCAGATTTTATACTATCAACAAATTCAACATACTGATCAACATTAAATAATATTTTTAGTAAAAAAAAATGGGTTGGAGGTATTTTTCTTTTTACTGCATAATGTATTAAAACCTTTTGATTAAAAAGTTTCTCTCGATAATACCATTAATATTTATAACAATTAAATTCTCTGAAGGAAAAAGGACCCTTTTTAGAAAACTGAAAGCTTTCTGACACTTTTATTCAAGGAAGCCATATTAATATTTTATGATAAGTAAGTAGGTAATCATAGAAAAAAATCCCCAATTCTAAAACACATTTCGCACCACTGTTTCACGCTTATTAGCAATCGTCTATCTGCGACACTACTTGGGCTTTGTGCAGTTTATGGAAAATTTTGGGCCCTTCTTTAGAACTATTTATTGCTCATTGTTTTTTTTACCTACACTCAAAATGTTTTATGATTGTGACTTCCAGTGAAGTTTATTATATTTCATATTCTGTTTAGCATTTTTTGTAAATATGTTTGACCTTAAAGATGATAGTCTATTGGTCTTATTAAAAGCAAAGGGGGGGGGGGGGAGGGGGATTTATATTATATAACAAAGCCTCTTCATATTGTAAAGATGTAAAAAAAAAATACTTGAAAAATAAACTGAAGGGGAAAAAAAATATTGCGTTACGTGCAACCGAGTGGTTGCATTAATAAGTTATTTGTTGCACTTGTAGTGTATTTTCCCAAACTACATCAAACATATTAAATTTTTTAATAATTCTCATACAAACATACATTTTTATTATTGTAACTTATATTATATTAGTGCGAAAAATATTAAATTTTACAATGTTAACTGTTTACAATTTTTAATTGAAATTGATCAATCCCTGTAAGTAGATGAAAGTCCTTTTTTTTTTTTTTTTGCAAGTGTTAAAAAACTGTAAGAAGGAATGTGAGGGGTTCTGTTTTCTCCTTCATGTTATCCCCACCCCCTTTTTTATTTAAGTTTAATAATAGTTTGATAATATACTTAGTAATGTTTTTACTATAGATATATTTTTTAGTAATTTATATTTGCATTATTGCAGAAATATTGGTTATTTGGATTAACAAGATAATTGAAATTACTTTCTCTCTCAGAATAAGTTTTATCAAATATTGCCTATAGTTCAACTGTACTTTTCTTGAAAATCAATTTTTCTCCCCCTAGTAATCTCCCTGTAAAGGGTCATGATCCAGGCTCGTAAAGATGGCAATACATCCAGTAACGAGCCACCACAAGTCCAAGAACAGACTCCACCAGTACAGCGTACTCCAGCGGTACGCACCGTTCAGCAAGCAATCGACCCACGACGAGCCACATATGTTGCAGCAAACACTGCAGTCATTTTATCGGCAGAAGGAGGCAGCATTCCGGAAGGTGGCACCCTGCAATATCGACGCGTCTCCATTGCACCACAGCTACAGCATGTCGTCACATCTGTTCAGGTTCAAGGTAGTTATTGTGTTAGCATAGTCTACCTACTGTACTGTTGAAATTTTTTGTCGAAGCTGTAGATTTGGTATTGTTTTTAATAATACTGGATGCTGTTCACTTGTGAAAGTTGCAGTCCGTATGAGAGAACAAGACACATTTGAGTTCATTATTTTAGGTTTGTAAGGCTAATTAAGGGTTCATAAGCAATGTATTTTACAAAGTCAATTTCAAATGCATTAATATTACTGTTGCATCTCTCAGCCTTATGATTGGGATCAAATATCTATGTTGGATAGCTATCTACAGCTACCCTAGAACATTCTTGGATGGTTGTCCCCAAAGAGTGTTAGTCATATAGGCATTATTACTAGCATCATTTTTCGGTGGAAAATACATTCTTAAAACAATGTTTATTTCAATATTTCTGGAATGTTAGCATATTTCTAGAAAGCTTAACTTAAACTTAACTTTTTTTTTAAATCAAAATTGCAACACAATATCATCATCTACTGTCAATTATGTCTTTCATATGAAGTTTTTAAATGCTTAGTTATGGGTAGCTCATGCTATAGAGAATATAATATTATAAAAACGGTGTGCATTTGTTATGATTCCAATAGATTTGGTCTATGTACATTTTTAAAGATCACAAATAATTATAGTACAGTCAAACCCCATTAATGTAAAATCGCTTAACATGAAATTCCGTTTAACGCAAAGGAAAATGATTTCATCGCACTTAAAACTTAACGTTAGTTTAATTGTTTAACATGAAATTCGGTTAACTAAACATTTCAGCGGTCCTGTCGACTTCGCGTTAACAGGGTTTGACTGTACTTAGATATTTTTACCTTTACAAACTTTATTCCCGCTAACTATTCCGTTCTTCTCAGCCACTAGCTCCACATCTGCTTCTGACGCTCCACTGACAGTCAGCCCGAGATGCACGATCACGTCGGCACAAGACCTGGCCCAACTCATCCAGGCGGCCACCACCTCCAACTCCGCTTTCCAAACGGTGGAGCTCCAGAACTCTAATGTCAGCGCTTCCACACAGGGGCAGTTCCAGGCGGCCACTGGCGGACAGCGGGCGTCTGTCGCCGTGCCTCAACGACTCCTGCTGAACAGTGGGGCGGATATGTTCACCCTGCGATTGGCGCCTTCCACCAGTGGAGGCACCTCCCAGCAGATCATGGTGCTGGACCCTTCCTCCATTGCACCATCTACTGATGTCACTAAAGTACACTCCTATAGCTTGGCTTCATCTGCTATGCAGAAGATTGCCATCAGCCAGCATAAGACGCCGGTGGCCCAGCTGAGAACTGGGGTCAAGCGGCAGTTGGTGGCTGCGACCACTCCCCCAAGGACGTTCACCAGCGCCGATGTGCTGTCCCACCTGGCTGCTGTGAATAAACTGCTTTTCGGCCTAGTGGCCTGTGGGGAAGGGGGTAAGCCTCCTAATATTCTTGGAAGCCCCAAGGCAAAGCGTATAAAGCTAGAAAAAGGTTCTGTTACACAGGCTCCACCCAGCAGGGAGGCTGCCAAGCGGGCAAGGGTGGCTGTGGCCCTGCTCAAGAAGTTGCAGCTTTTGAAGATGAAGTACTACCAGCAGCAGACAGAGTACTTCTTTCTGAAGAACGGAGGCAATCTGGTGGACTTTGTCACTTGGCGAAAAAAAATGACGCCCGCATTAATGGACTACCTGAAAGCAAATCGGTTTGAGCACCAGGACGACCTCAAAACGATACAGGACACATTGTTGCAGTCTCAAGTACAAGGCATAAGGAATCCTCTTATTGCTCAAGGTAAGTTGTGTTCTTGTATGGGTTTGTGATTTTGCAATTGAAGTGGGTTGTATGAATCGGACAACGAGGGGAGGGATAACTGTATTGTGCTGTCTTGTTATTCTAGGACTATTTGTAGTGAATTTGAGATTTCATTTTATGAAGCAAAAGCAGATTAATTTAAAAATTTACTCAATTTTATGCCTATATAATAGAATTACTGATTTAAAGTTGCTTACGTTGTATTTAATTTTTAGTGTATTGGAATGTTCATTTGTAATATCTATTTCTGCAACTTATTGAGTAAAATACCTAGAACAATTTTTCTATAATTTGAATTGTTGATGTTAAGTAGATGTGGAATTTGGGGAAATGCCCCTTACATTTAACTACTACTCACGCTCGCTATATTACTTACCTGTTTCAAAGCCTTAACTGATGTAAATGTTGCAGGTTCTCCAACTGAAGTCACTACTCCTTCCAAGTCTCCCTCTAGTCACCCCCAGCAGCGCCTAGTCAGCCTCTCCCCGAAGGGGGTTCGGCCTCCCTCCTACAAGCAACACTCCTCCAAGCATAACTCCATCTCATCAGTCTATGACTCGCAAATAGGATCACAAGAAGAGATTGTGGAAAGAGCAAAGCAGGTCTGTTTTCTCTTTTTCTGAAACTTTTAAAGGGCTGGAAATTGACTTTTTTTTGGTAGATGTCTAATCGAATGTTTGTTTTTGTGGGTTCTTGTTATTTTATATCCCGGACATTAAATTTGGTACCATTTACTTAAATGGAAATTTTGTGTGCAGCCCTTCAGTGTATCCTTAGTTAAGATATTTCTTGCTTTCTCATGTACCAAATTACCTTAGAAGTACTTAGTTATTCTTTTTGCAAACTATAAGAAGTAAGAGCCTTTTGGGCAAGCAATTATTCTTGCTCAGAGTTCATCCTAGAAATAAAAAAGGACAGGCTGTTTTCCAAAAAAGGACAACTTGTTCCCTAAGGAAATTTTTAACCAGTTTTCTGCCATTATTTCTAATTTGTTTTATTTCCGCCTCCATCCCCCATACAATGGATATTTTAAAATTTGCTCAGGACTGTAATTTTTTGATAATTGAATGATATATGTTATTAAGTGCCGACTTTTAAACCTTGCATCTAACTTTTCTCTAGGAAGCGTATGTGATCCAGCGCATTGGGGACTTGCGTCGGGAGGGACTGTGGTCCCTGAAACGTCTCCCCAAAGTGGCTGATGCCCCCCGGATCAAGGCTCACCACGACTACCTGCTGGAAGAGATGGTGTGGCTGGCCACAGACTTCGCTCAGGAGAGGAAGTGGAAGAAAGCAGCCGCCAAGAAAGTAAGTGACTGCTGTTAATGCCTTTGCATACTTAAGCTACATAGATGTCAACTTTTTTATTTTTTACACGTTACTTATGGCCAAATACTCATACATTATGATGAATGAATACGAGATACAATAATGACTATTACATCAGCATAATACTCGTGAAAACTATGTAAATCTCGGCAACAGCACAGTGTTGGTGCATTTCAAGAGTATTGGCAAAATATTGAGAAAAGATATTTTGTGTTGGTCTTTTCCGAAGAAGAACGTCCGTAAAACCGTACAAAATTCATTAAACTACAGAAAATCCATTAAAAAGTTGACATCTCTGAAGTCTAAATAATTACAATTTATGTTTGTAAGAAAAGTTGCTATAATTGTCTTCTTAGTTCTTTATAAAATGGTCTTTAAACTCATGGTTATTATTATTATTATTATTATTTTTCAACTTTTCTTTTTAAATACTATTTTTTGAGGCTTTGTATGATTAACTTTGCTTAAGCAAGTGTTCTATTTTTCTGCAGTGTGCCCGCATGATAACTAAGTACTTTCAAGAGAAAGAGATCAAAGCCGAAAAGGCAGAGAAAGAAGAACAGATGCGACTCAGGAAGATAGCCTCCATCATATCGAGAGAAATCAAACAGTTCTGGAACAATATTGAGAAGGTTTGGATTTTTTTCTATTTTTTAAGTAGTATTTGCCATGTGAAATGAATTTCATTATTTTTTAAAGCTTATAGTATAAAACTAAATATATTATTCTTCACTGTCAAAAAATATTTACTTGCTTTATGCAGACACTTTTTATTTTTAAGAAAATTGTGTGTAGATAAAAAGATGAACAACACCCATTAACCGTCTTGAGATATTTTTGGAAATGTATCTATTGTACCATTTTTTAACAAGCAGTTGCGACCCCGTTTAAGGAGCAAAGTTTATCATAGGTTTGGTATATTATAAATCCTTTCTTATTTTTGTTTAAATAGTCCTTAAAAATTCAGTTTCCAAGGTCTTTTTTACTAATTTTATACACAGGCTCCAATGGAAGATTGAAATTAATTTATATTTAACGGGAAATATTAAATATTTTATAATTTCATGAACAATAAATAAGTTTACTTTCGGTCAATTATTACTTGAATTTTTATTATAAAAGAAATAGACAATCATTTTTGTTTGCTTTGGTGACAGACTATATATGGTCATTCTACGGAAAATCAGGAATTTGTATTACTGTGTTCATCACAAAAAGTATATTAATAAAAATACTTTTTTTGCATAAACAACCTTAGTATGACAGATATAATTAGTAGCAATTTCAAATTGTATTAAAATATTTTAATTACTCAAATTTTACTTTTGAACAGTGAAATGTCACATCCGTGGAAGGTCGCCACTTACTATTTTGACTTTTACCAGTGTTAATATTTTATAAATGAAACAAACTTAAAATTCTGTAGACTTCATTTTTAAGTTAAGAAAATATTCTAGAACACATTTCTAATATTATAAGTTTTATATTTTCTCAAGTTTTATGCATGTTACCAGTGCGATAGGTAACATCTGTGGACACCCTAAAAAGTGTCATTAAATCCTTTCAAATGGTAGTAATATTCCTACTATTTTGTTAAACAAATCAGATGTTTTATAAGTTGCAAAGAACAAGCTACTGACTAAGTTATTTATGAATATTTTAATCAAGTTATTGGACTTCCTTCTAAAAAAAAAGGTTGAGGTGAGATGTCACATCTGTGGAACTTAATACAATTTAAATTATCAATTAAATTTATGAAATAATTGGTAGAATCTGTAATATATGAGAAAATAGCTGTGATTTACAAATATCATGAAATAAAATTTAATGGGGAAATTCACCACATGCAAGAAGCTATTGTTTTGTCACCTCTAAGGAACTAGTCATTTGGTGAGAGAGAATAGTACATTAATTTTGTTGATATGGATATTCCTAAACATATGAAATTAGTAACTGTAATTCAAACACATTTCTTTGTTATTACTAATTTTTTTATTAAAGTCAATAATTAAGCGGCAAAATCTTTTTGTTTAAAATTTAACTTAATTTGCATTATTCTCAACAACGTTTTATATCTTGTGATGTCACATCTGTGGACAGTAATTTTTATATTAATAAAAAATAAAATCTATTTTATTTCAACCACTATAATAGTATTATTACCCTTGATTATATCTCCCTTCATTATAAGTATCAAGATTTTTTAAATTTGATCAAATTCCAAATATTCTGTAGAATGACTTATGTACAATCCAAGCAACTAAAGTGCTTTGTGTATTAACTGTAGACATGCAACTGTAAAGGATTAAAACTTGAAGTAAAACATTTAAATTTAGTATTTATTTTCGTATTTCTAAAAATAGCAACTTTTATAATTTTATACTTAAATTTTTTTTTATAAAAAAAGTTAATTTTAAATGTCTAAATTGATTTTAATATCTCGGAAGAATCCTTATTTACTAGGTTTACTCTTTTACTCCCCTGTGTAATTGTTTCTTTGTGTTGTAGCTTGCAGAGTACCGTCAGCAGACATGGCTGGAAGAGAAACGTAAGAAAGTGCTGGACACTCACCTCAACTTTATTGTTGACCAGACTGAGAAATACTCCTCTTGGCTCACACAAGGCATGAACCAGCCTACCCCAGACAGCCCACATCCCTCGGAAGAAGGTTAGAGTCTCAATAGATTTATTTTAATTGGAATAAAGGTAAATTAGTTCGGTTTTTTAAGCTTGTGTTCATGACTCGACACAGTTGGCACGAAAAAAGTCTTAAATTATACAATGTCAAGTTCAAGTTGAAAAGTTATTTTTAATATAATTAAAAGTCTAGTCAGTGCACAAAGTAATGAACATTGAAAGGGACTGGCAGAATCAATATATACAAAGCATGGAGCAAGCTTAAATAATATGTGATTTATTGAAATAATCACTTTACTTGAAATCAATTTAAATTTTGTTTAATATCATTATCTTGACCAAGATTTTCCGAGGCTTTAGGATAATTATTGTTAACTTATGGGGTAAATATTCAGAGTTTATCCTAGAAATGAAAAAGGGCAGGGTGCTATTTTCCAAAAAAAGGGCAATTCCTGTTTACGAGGGCACTCTTATGGCAAATTGCAGAAATTTGCATACACGTTTTCTGCCACAATTTCAACATTGTTATACTTTTCTACCACTATAAATAATTTTCAATATTCTGAAGGAAAAAAAAATAATGCAAAAATCCGTGAATGAAAAACTCGCTCAGAGACTTAAAAGATATCAAAATACTGATAAAATGCTTCAGTCTTAATTCCGTTGGAGTGAGACTGAGAAAATTATTAAAATTAAAGTGCAATATACACAGTAAAATTGTCATCAAATTTTAATTTTTATAAAAATGTCAATTTATAATACAGTAAAATTAAGATAAGAATGTTTAACTATAATGAAAATGTTCTAAGATAAGAACTTTTCACTCTTTCAAAATTTTCTAAAGTTTGAATGAATCAAACTTACACTTCATCTCTTAGGTTTGCCATTGTTAGATAGAGAATAGAGTTTCTTCAAATTTAACGTTATTCATTGTGGGATATCACAAGGAGTATTTGGACTAAAGAACTTGGACTATGTCCTGAAATTTGTGAATTTTTTTATTTTCCAAATCAGATCAAATTGAGCGTCAAAACAGCGATTTTTTTTGCCGCGCATGCCGCTGTTATGTAAGCTGTAATAGAAGTTTTATTTTTTTAAAAATTGGAAATAATCTGGGATTTTGACTGCATTCCTGTTATGTTCAATTTTAAATATGAAATGGATGTTTTGAAATTAATTGGTAACAGGTAAACTATAAAAAACACCACCTAAATTTAACAGGAGAACATCGCGATTATGCGTGTCCAAACGGAAATATTCTTTTTAAATTCTTAGTTTACCCATTTGATGGTTATACACCTTTAACTAAGTTAATCAAGTTTTTCAAATTCCTTTCTTCTCTATTTTAAAGGAGGCATGGTAAAAATCCAGCAAAATGCACTTAATCAAAACATGTACAAAATGGCCATCGAAGTTTTCTAATGTGCACTTGGAAATTGTGAGACGGCTCCCTACAATCCACCTACTAATGAAGCACGCTATATGGACATCTACTCAATGGTTTCAGTCCCTGATATATACGTTGCACGTTTGAACATGAATGCGCATGCGCTACAGGCGATTTCAGTAGGGGTGATCCACATATTGCGTACTGTTGTGAGGGAAAAAACTAAAGTTTTTCGAATTCTTTCAGGATGAAGTTTTTTCTGAAAAAGGGCAAGAATGGCGTATTTTTATAGAAAAGGGGCAGGCAGGGCGCGCCGCACCTCGAAAAATGTCTAGGATGAACTCTGAATATTAGTCACAACTTGTTTTTATATATTTGAATGTCATAATTAAATTAGTATGATAAATCTATAATAATAAAACAAAGAGTCAGTCTGTCCCTCTATAGAAAGCTACTTAAAATAATTAAAATTTTCAACATAAGTAGTTTTAGCCTTCTAATTGGATTTTTGAAAAACAGAATGTTAAAATTTTATTTATTTTTTTACAAAGTGACTTCTAATTGGCGTAAAGGTCTGAAATTTTTAACATAAGTAAATTTGACCTGATTGAACTTATGAAAAACGTAATGGTTTATTGTAAGGATTCCCAAACTTTAAAATAGTGTAACTTATTAGTAATCAAATCTGTATCTGTAGTGTCCCAACGGCTCAGTCTTTTTCCAAGAGGTTTTCTGAGCCAAAAAGGAACTTTTGTAAAAAGAACGACATTTATTAAAGATAGTTTTACAAAAAATATTTCTCAATCTATCTTTCCAAAGGTATTAAGATGTAAAAGGAAGATCAAAGCTTCAGTAAAAAGAAATGTAAAAGTTTGTTGACCAGAATTGTACTACGATTTACTATAAATAAAATTCTGTTTTAGTAATGTATTTTTGTATAAGTCGATAAGTTCCTAATTAGCTTTCGATGATATATCAGTAGTAACGTCTCCCTCGAATAGATGCACAGTACAATTCAGTTTTTTCTTCTTAGTTATTCGTTTTTTTTTAGTAAGGCTAGGGTTTATACGCCTCGGGGAAAACCTGAAAAACTCAGGGAAATTAAATTGGCCTTAAAATCTCAAGGGGAAAAAAGAAAAATTTCCTCTAAAACCTGGAAACGGTCATTGTTGCTCTGGAAAAAAATCCTATTCTTCGGTGCTCTTTGTTTAATCCTAACTCGACGAATTGAATTTACAGAATTATTTGATAACACAGAAGTGCAGAAAGTTATTCTTAAAGAAAAAAATGCTTTTTTTTCAAGTTATCTGAAGAATTTGTGTAATTAAGGTTTGACTATATTTATGTGGCTAAAAATAATTTACTCCGTGATGGAGAACACAACTCTTGAATACTCATAGACGGAGAGGCGACTGCAATTTTTGGACCCCATCGAACATCATTCTGAATTTTTTATAGAAATTGGGCCGACCAAACGGTATAGTGGTTAGCGTGCTAGCTTCTACAAGGTTCCCACGGTCATTAAAAGTGCTTAATATTTTTGAACTTGTTTTCAAGTCCTTGAAAATGCTTAGAGATGCTTAAAAGTCCTTGAAAATGCTTAGAGATGCTTAAAAGTCCTTGAAAATGCTTAGATGTCCTTAAAAGTCCTTAATTTTTACAAATGTTGTTCAACTGCAAAATTTATAAAAATACAACTCGGACTTGCTATCCCCGTGTGACCGCCACTTATTTGCACCGTATCAAAAATTTCCGACATATTTGTATTGCGCATCCACCAACTTTAACTTTTTTGGTAGAATATACTTTATTAAAAATTTAAATATAGATATGATGCCTGAAAACGAATTTTCATAGGTCCTTAAAAACATTAATTAGGTCCTTAAAATTCATTGAAAAGTCATTGATTTTCATTCCATGATTTGAGTGGGAACCCTGCTCTAGACCGCGAGGTTTCGGGTTCGAGTCCCGTGTTAGGCCTGGGTGTTTGTAAATGTATGTTGGCTTGTCTAATGACGAATGTTTCGGCGCATTATAGCCCTCGTGTTGCTGACATTTTTATAGAAATTGGAGAAGAGTGAGTAGATTACGAATCCACTGGTCTGCCGTGGCAAAAGTGGCCGAAAATGATCAAAAATCGACTTTTAATAAGTTGAACTAAATCCATTTGCCAAATGCGCCATAACTTGCCAAATAATGAGCTTTTTTTTTTTATTTGGTAACCCTCACTTTAATTTTCAATTAAGAAGGTTGCAGACGATTCAGATATCTGGCGACGGTCTACTTGCACCTATTAAAACTGAGCCAAGTTGGCAATAAACATTGAATTATGTCACTGATGACCTAACTGTTGTCGCCAATGTGGCTTACTTTTAAAAGACACAAGTTTCACCGAACCAGAGATCAGAAATCGTTTGCGCTTTTTTTCATTGAAAATCAAAATACAGTGGGTTGCCAGACAAAAAAGGTTGTTCTCTTTTTAGCAAGTTATGACATATTTGGCAATCGAATTTTAGCTCAACGTATTCCAAGTCGTTTTTGGACCAGTTTCGGCCATTTTTACTACGGCAGACCAGTGGATTCGTAATCTACTTACTTTTCTCCAATTTCTATAAAAAATTCAGAATGATGTTCGATGAGGTCCAAAAATTGCAGTCGCCTCTCGGACTATCAGGGCTATTATTCTTTGTGTCACTATAATTATGCCTTGTGTCATGATTTAGAGTGTTCAGCAACAGAGAAAATGCAGTAAAAGTGGGTGTTACAAGAGTAAAGAAAAATTTAAGAAGTTTTCTAAATTCTACACAAATAGAGGAACATTTAAGTTTTTGATTAAGCAATTCTGCAATCAAGTTGTGTTAACCTTAGAAGTTTGTATTAATTGAAAAATTATATAGCAGTAAAATTTAATGAGGAATTTCTTTTGTTGCAATTTATTTCCACAGTGAAAATGCAATTACTGCAAAATCGCTTCTATTACGCTAACAAATGTATTTTCATCTGAAAGAAGATGATTGCTTTTAAAACAGATTTCCTTTATTACAGCATTAGATTTTAGATTTATGTTTAACTATTTAAAATTATCGATTCCTAAATTCTCTTTAAATCTTAACGTTGTGTATTTGTATTTCCAGACTTTTCTCCCTCTTCAAGTGACGGAGAAGGAGATGACGAAGCGACCATCCAGCAAGAAGAGGAAGAACTCGACGAGACAGAGCAGAACGAAGAGATTAAGCTGTTACAGCAAGAGAGTGAGATGCCCTTTGAAGATTTTCTGGATTCTCTACCACCTGAGATGCTGAACGACTCTTCCTACTCAATAGAACAGACACCATCCAAGGTATTTTTCTCATTTGTTTAATGGGCAACCTGACTAGTGATTCGATTTGGTTTTTCATGTGCATTAGTTAGACCAAAATATCTATACAGTCAAATCCCAAACTGTACATTACCATTGATGTTTTTCATACATCAATAGTTGCAACAGCTGTTGGAAGATCTGTAGGCTATTTGTTAGGTGGAAGCTTTCTGTCTTTCAAAATATATACTATAAAAGCCCGATATCCGGCATTCAATCAACCAGAATTTTTTTTAAACTCAAGTTTGGTGATATTTTGCCAAAAAAAATGTGATAAATCATCCAATGTTTCTAAGTTTTACTTTATTTGAGATTTTGATGTTGAGTGGGGTTTTTATTCTTCCTTTTTTCTTTGGGTTTTTAATTTGTAATGGCAAAATAGCTGAATTTGCACTAATCAAAAATGAATATGTTATTGTAAAAAGGGATTTTTTAAAAATTTCGGTTTTCCAGAATGCTGAAGTTCTTATTTAATCTACTATGAATTTTCAGCAACGAATCCTTAATATTCTTAATAGAAATTCCGCACTCAGTATTTATCAGCTTTTATCCGAAAAATGTTCAAATATATTTTTTTTTTGATTATTTGCCGAATCTAAACAAATCTGGCTTGTTTTTATTGTGTAAGAATATCCACAGCACATGGAAAACATGCTCTAGCTAATAATTTTTCGAAAAAGTCTAGTTTATCCAGAAATGTACACATCTTGCATCTATTTATTAGCCTGATCCAACTGTCACTTGTTTTAGACTGATTCCGAGAAAGTGGCTAGCGAGGAGGACGATGAATTCCAGGTGTCTGAGGAAGAGGAAGATGATGAACAGACGATCCTTGAACAGGAGGAGGGAGAGGGAGAAGTGAACCATGCTCAGGAGATACAAGAACTGGAAGCCGAAAGTGAGTGATTTATGCTGGCAATAACAGGATGTAGTTTAGTGTCTTCAGTTTCCTCCCCACCTTTTGGCACTCATTTACCATTTTGTTCATAACTGTTCCTGTAACTTTTTTTTTAATGTTTGCTATAAATAAAAATTAATGTCTATTTACGTATATATTTATCATTTCATTATGTCTCGCATACATATTTTATACATTTAGAAATTATTGTAATTCTTTTTCAATTCCAACCTTTTCTCAGTAATTAATTGCTTTAAGCTTTCTTGTGAGCAAGTTGTGGAGTGGCCACAGAACTTGAAAATCAGGGGAAATGTCAGGGAGCTTTTTGTTTATAGAAAAAATCAGGGAAATGGCAGGGAATATTTTAAAATTTCACAAAAATCAGGGAAATTTTCAGGCACGTTTTCCCATTCTCCCTTTATTTTGGCGCTATTTATCCGGAGATTTGTGGTGACTATCGTTAAAAGTTTAATGTTTTTGAATAATTTAAACTTTTCATTATCATCAAAACTATTTGTAAAAAATTGCCATGTAATTGCATACGTGTTCTATTTGTGCAGTGTTTCTACACATCTGGGAAAACCTTGAAAAACTGGGGAAATTTAAAAAAAAGTTTGCTGTAAAATCAGGGAAATTTTTAGAAATCAATGGAGGAAATTTTTTTCTGAATTTTGTCGCCACCCTTTTAAAAACTTGCTTATTCCACAATACTGAATGATTTCCTTTTCTTGTAGATGAAATGAGCATAGAAGAACTGCGCGAGAAATATTCTGCTGCATTTACGACTCCATCTGACGTGGGTACTCCCGAACAGAGGAGTTCTGAAAACGGTAGGTTTTCATTTATCTTGTTCTTCTAAACATGAGTACTGTTTTAATTAAGTGTCACTTGACATTCCTTAAAAAAGAGCATTTTTTCCCAGACCAATCTTATTCCACTGTGGCATATTGCTGAGGTTTAAATGAAATAATTTACTTAATTTTTCTGGTGCTACATTTGAAATTAGTTAAAAAATTTATCCTGGCCTTTTAATTTATTACAAATATTTTCTTAGAATCCAGAAGTAGCGACGAATTTTCAGACGAGGAAGAACAGAATGATGAACAAGAAAACTCACTCTTGAAAGAACTCTCATCTGACACCATAGATGTAAGTTTATTATCTCTTAGCACTTCAATGTACTATATTTTAGGTTTGGTAAAAATAATTAAAACTTTTTATAGACTGAGAGGAGACTGCAAGTTTAGATACCCCATCGAACATCATTCTGATTATTTTATAAAAAATCGACTTTGAAGGAGTTGAACTAAATCCGATTGCCAAATATGTCATAACTTGCGAAAAAGCAAACACATTCTCTGGCCGGGAAAACTTGCACATTTTAAAAGTAAGACGAATTGGTGACATCAGTTACGTCACAAGTGACGTAATATTTATTGCCAGCTTGACTCATTTTTAATAGTTGCAAGTAAACTGTCGCCAGATATCTGAATCGTCTGCAACCTTCTTAATTGAAAATTAAAGAGCAATAGGTTATCTTATAAAAAAGAATGCTCATTATTTGGCAATAGGATTTAATTCAAATCGTTCAATGTCGATTTTCGCCATGGCAGACCTGTGGACTCTTAATCTACTTACTTTTCTCCATATTCTATAAAGAATTCAAATGTTCCTAAATTTGCAGTCGCCTTTTGGATTATTGATTGTTAAGTGATAATTAAATAGAGTTTAAAATGCTGTAAAGGGTATTATCCCCCAGATAAGTAATAAGTGATGTCCTAAGGTGCACAGGTGGCGCAAAAGTGAAAACTAATATATTACATACACTGTATAAGGAGCTGAAGGTTAAGTTTTTTTTTACATAAGTAAGCTATTGGCTCCAGTTTTGAAGTGTGCTAACTTAGATTTTTTGCAAATATCACAAATCTTCTTGAAATTTAGGAAATAAATTTTTATTGGATCAAAAGTCTTAACTGCAAAAAATGTGAAGAGGATTTCTTTTGAAACATTTAGTATGTGTGTTTTCTAATGACATTTTTTTTATTTTCGCATTTAATTTCTTCAGCTTAGGTAATACAAATTTAAACTTAAAGCAAGTGTTTGAGGCATGCTTAGAGTTAACTTTAAAATGATTTTCAGGACAGTGACAACCCATCCAAAGAGATCAGTGATATTGCTGCCACTGCAGAAAGTTTCCAGCCTAAAGGAAACACCTTGTCTACAACACAGGTATGCATAATACCATGTTCTACTGTCTTGTGTTTCTTTCTATTCTCTGGAGCTCTTGTTTGCTTTAATACAGTGGAGCTCTTGTGTGCTATAAATGATTTCAAAATTAATTTTTATTTTGTTGAATAATTCAAAGTGTAACAAAGTAATTAATTAAATTGAAATTACTAATTTGTATATGTTTCATTATTTTGCTGTTTCCCATTTTACCCCTGTGGTGGAATAAAATGATTAGTTATGAACACTTGGATTTTTAAAAATGGAATGAGTCTTATTTGTGTTAAACACTTGACTTTATTTAACTGAAATGAGTTTCTGTACCTGTTGGTAGGTGTGTACGAAAGTTCCTTTCCTGCTAAAGCACCAGCTTAGAGAATATCAGCACATTGGACTAGACTGGCTAAACGCGATGTACGAGAAGAAACTGAACGGAATACTTGCAGACGAAATGGGGCTGGGAAAGACCATACAAACCATATCAGTGCTAGCTCATCTAGCCTGTGAAAAGGGTAAGAAGCTACTTAACAGAGAATTTTTTTGAAGTATATTTATAAATTCCAGTGTAATCTTTACTACCGGGTTTCCACGGTCATCATGGTTCGTACGGTCCTTAAAAGTCCTTAAAAACTCGAAATTTTTTCTAAGGCCCTTAAAAGTTCTTATTTTCTATAAAAATCCTTAGAAGTCCTTATTTTTTTCGAAATTAAAAACCAATGTTAACGAAATTTTGAGATCATCATTTATAGTGTTTTCATCCTTCCTGCTTTTTTTGTTTAAAAAAAAAGCAGTTTTTCTCCGAAAATAGCATCTTTTCTGTTCTTATCTGAAAAAAAGCAAAATTTTCAAATGGAATGCAATATGCGGATCACCCCTACTGAAATCGTCTTTGGCGCATGCGCATTCATGTACAAACAAGCCACGCACAGACCAGTGACTCGCTGAAGTCATTGAATGGCTTGTGATGCCAAGTGCATCATTAGTAGGTAGATTGCTGGGGTCCATCCCAAAAATTACGAGTGTTAGTAAGCATGTATGCTTATTTCATACGTACCTTGATTAAGTGTATGTCTCTGGATTTTTTTTACATGCCTCCTTACTCAAAATAGAGATGAAAGTTATTGGAAACGGTAGTTTAAAACTTATTCTAAGGTATATAAACCATAAAGTGTTTTTTACGAAGCATTTAAAAAGAATATATTTCCGCACCGATACGCGAAATCGCGATGCTCTCTTACTAAATTTAAGGGAACGTTTTGTGTAATTTTAGCTATTTTGCTAATAAATTTCTGAACATCCGGTTTATATTTGAAATTAAATATCACAGGGATGTAATCAAAATCCCGGATTATTTTCGATTTAGAATATATATACACATCTTTTAAAGCCTATAGTAGCTGCATGTATGACAAAAAATTGCAGTTTTAAGCAGAATTTGATCTGATTTTGGAAATAAAAATTCACATATTTTAAGACATTGTCCAAGTTCTTTAATTAGAATATTCTTTTTGTGATATCATGAATCTGGTATGCTTTTAATAGCCAGCAAAAAGCATAAATTTGGCCAGCATAAATTTGGAGAAATACTATCTCCTGTCTAATAATGGCTAAGCCTAAAAACTTAAGTTAAACAGTTGGGGTTGATCAAATTTTAGAAAACTTTTCATTGAATTTGGTTGCAAATACTTTAAAGCACAGTTAATTGTCACAGTCATTCTTAGCTAAATATTATTTACATATTATTTATGTTAGATTTTTAGTTACCTTATAACTTAGAAGCGTGGCCGCCAGTAGCCTTTCGGTAAAAAAAATCTTCTAATTTTAAACTAACTGCATCCTTTACAGATATTATTATTTTTCTTCTTGACTTGGATATTTTGTCAACAGAATATATTAGAGCTCTAAATTCCTTAATATTTAAAATTGATTCCATCAGATTTTTTCTTTTTTTTTAACCGTTTTAGCGCTGTGTTACAGTTTTGTAACAATCCTAAAAGCATTCATAAGCAAAAATGCTTGTTCTTGATTTTTCTTTTTCTTTTCTAATTTCATTTTGACATTTTATTGAACACAATTTACTGAAAGTGATGTGTATGAATTTTTAATCTTTTAATTAATGTTTTCCATTCTTTTTCATGCTCTAAAGATGCTTGTTTTGATTTTTAGTGTAAATTTATTTTGGAGCAATTATGCTTAGACTATTTAAAATTACATTTACTTATAAAATTTGTATATTTTTAAACTAGCCATTATTTTCTGTTTCATTTTTTAAATGATAACATCGACAGATAGACATCATGGAATTTTCTGGCAATCGGTGAAATGTCAGGGAATTTTGTTTCTTGAATTCTGTAGCCACCCTGCAAATGAATATTTGATGAAAATCTTACTAATTGTAGATGTTTTTCTTTATATTCAATAATTTTCTTTTAATCACATTCCAACAGAGTTGGGACTGGAGCATTTTTAATTGATATTTTAGTATTTTATTATCATTTAACTTTTGAGTTTTAAAATATTTCTGAGGAAGTTTAGTTCCTGCCCTTTTGAGCATCATTGATAAAATTTTGAAATCATTGTTAATTTAAATTTATTCATCGTGGTAGAAAAATAAAATAATGTAGAAATTAGGGCAGAAAACCAGTTACGAAATTTTGCAATTTGCTTTAAAAGTACCCTCAAAAACAGGAGATTATTAAAAATATGCATAATTAATATTGCACTTCAAAAATTTAAACTACATTTAGGAAAAGTATATCTATTTCTAAAATGATTGGTTATAATCATAAGGAATTAAAAGAAATTTCATTTATGAATTTTAATTTGCATTAAAATTTTCTTTCCATTCAATTTCTCCCCATCGTATAAATCACAAAGAAATTTGAGGTCCTTAAAAAAGTTAACAAACTACTTAGAAAGTCCTTAAAAAGTCCTTAATTTTTATTATTAAAATCTGTATGAACCATGGTCATTAAAAGTGCTTAATATTTTTTAACTTGTTTTCCAGGCCTTAAAGGTACTTGAAAATGCTCTGCAAAGTTTATAAAAATCCTAGACATGAATTGTATAATAATGTTTAGAACAAATGCTTAATCTTTTTGGGTTAAATATCCTTTATTAAATTTTTTTATAAAGAAATGATGCAGGAAAACAAGTTTTTGAAGGTCTTCAAAAATATTTTGTTCCTTAACACATTGAGGGCCATGCGAATTCTTAAGGTATTCAATTTCGCTGCTAAGCCGTGGTATTGCGGTGTAGCAATGCGAAGTGCACTAACAGATTGAGATTTACTCGTTAGAGCTGTGTAAAGATATTAGGGCCATTGTCTCTTATCGTAGTGGAAGATGTTTAAAATGAAATGCTTAGACATTCATTCAACACGTTTACGCAACGTTGCCAGACCTCGAACTTAAAATTCTTAGGTAGGCAATTTTTGACAAGGGCATTTTGGACATAGTATATTTAATAATATTTTTATCTATTGAAATATCAATAGTTCTTCAAAAACTAAGACTTCCTGCACTTTAAAAAGTACCAAGAAAGGCATTATGCTAAATTATAGGTGTGAGAAAAACAACAGTGTACTTTCAGCCACCGGTGGTTGACGCATCCCAAACGGAAAGTTCAGTGTCGGCCACTGATGGCTGACGTGGTACTCAACATGTTAATAATATAACTCTGTAATAAATAAACATTAAGTAAATTTTCAATAATTACTTAAAACAATGTAATTTTTTTTTAGTTTCATATCGTATTTTACACTGTTAGCTACTAATGGCTGACGCGGCCTAAACGGAAAGTTCTGTGTCAGCCACCGATGGCTGACGTGGCACTTAACGTGTTAAAAGTCATTGATTTTCATTCTGTGATTTCAGTGGAAACCCTGTAATAATAGGTTTCATACAACATAAGTGCCGACCAAACGGTATAGTGGTTAGCGTGCTAGCTTCTAAACCGCGAGGTTGCGGGTTCGAGTCCCGTGTTAGGCATGGGTGTTTGTAAATTTATGTTGGCTTTTCTAATGACAAATGTTACGGCGCATTATAGCCCTCGTGTTGCTGACGGCGCCAGATAGTCTGCATACAACATTAGTGTATGTAATGCGTGTCTCCCGAGGTGCCAACTTTTCCGCATAGGTCTTTTCTGTAAGTTTCAAAGAATGTCTGTAAAACCGTAAAAACTACAGAAAATATGTAAAAACTGCCATACCTGTAGAAAAGCTAACATCTTTGAACCAAGATATTCTTAATATACCAAAACATAATTGTTATAACTCGTCAACATAATTACAACACTATAATTCTACATCGAGTAATTATCTTGGGATTTGCGTCACTGATTTCCTGTCAATACAACGATAGTCCCTCACATTCCACTAAGTTGTCTTTGAAAGAGGATCTTATTTTTAAATCCTTTATATTAACTTTGATTTTGTGTGTTTGTCGATGGGAGCGGAATCTGTGGAGGTCTAATTAACCCTCTTGCTGTCATCCAATTGGGCTAAAAAGTAGTAGATAGGTTCGATGACAATGTATTCTATCAAATTTTGGGGCTGTAACTGTCACTAAAAGTTCTGTTTTAAGGAATATTAATAAACCAACTTTCCGTCATCCAATTGCATTAAAGTAACATTGAACCGATCATTGTTGAAACTTTTTCCTGTTGCCAAATTTTTTTTAAATAAATAATAAAATTGTTTTAATAATGGAATATATTAAAGAGATGTGGATGTGAGTGTGACGTTCATTTTTAATAAATAAATTTTGAAACATAGTTTGTCACACATTTTGCTGATAGAAATGTTTTTGATATTTAAAATTGGATGCAAGCACACGCTGTTCAAAGAGTTGATGCTGTGTTAATGTGCTGTGCAATGCATATAAAGGATTAAAAAAAAAAAAATTGTATTATTTGTTTTACAATATCTTTGAAATATATTTGTAAATATTTTAATGTGCATTTGGTATAGGGTACACAAAACTAAATTGAAGCGATTTTTCTCATGTATTTTTACTCTGCATTTGTAGGTGTGTGGGGACCACATCTGATTGTTGTTCCTACCAGCGTGATGCTGAATTGGGAAATGGAGCTTAAAAAGTGGTGTCCAGCATTCAAAATCCTCACTTACTATGGCACACCCAAAGAAAGGAAGCAGAAAAGAGTGGTAAGCATACTTATAGACCTTTGCACTAACAAGCAATTTTATGGGGTGTAGAAATATTCTCACTTTGTATCACTTTGCACAATAATCACTGTAATTATTTGAAATCCTGATGGGTCATTTTTCCGAAACAGGAAAAATACATGTCATGACATTATATCACTTTAAAAACAAATATTAAAATAATTCATAGCCTTTTAATAACTTTTCCATGTTCCAGGCTAACCTTCTCACCAATAACATATTGAATTTTTCTTATGTATAAATGTATTTAAAAATATATGGAACGTCCAAAAGCTATTATTCTGGCATGTCACTAAAGCCATCCATTCTGTTGTAAATGTCAAATAAGTTAATAATGAAATTAATTTAATGCATGTATAATAAAGTGTTTTTAAACAGTGGAAAATAATTTTATTATTTTTTCGTAATTAGTAAATTACAAAATGTTAATCACTGAAAAAGAATACTATTGTCCTTGCATATTGCATTACACTCAATATTTGAACTACAGACTGGGTGTCCACATATCGGGAAAAGTCAAGAATGCAGCATTTTGGGAATTATCAGGGATTTTGTCAAACTGAACCTGCGTACGTTCAAACTTGCGATCGTGGGTGAAAGTTTTCAACATTTTTGAGAATTTCCGTATTTTTTTATTTTTAATTATTGTAGTGTCTTAACGGAAAAAGCTCCACTTGAGTTCATGTTATTCAATAGCTAACAAAAAAATCAAAACGGAACCTGCATCCGTTCAGACTTCTCCTAAAACCACCGAAAGAATGATGAGTATTTTTCTTTAACGTCATAGCCTCTATCAGCATTATTTATGCTGGTATGTAATGGCCATTTTGCTGAGCTTTACAGGGATTAAATAGTCGCTACTCCCATGATTATGGAGGGCAAAATTGATGAGAATCACGTTGTTGAGTGATGATAATCTGTGTTGGATGTTACTCTGAAACAAGTCGCTGATGTTATTAGAGATTTGCTTCTGTCAGAGTGTCAAACATGGTACACTACAGCTGAAACGCCGATTTCAGCTCCTTTTTTTTTTATACTGAAATTTCGATCTTTCCTAAGATTGATACAAATCTGCATTACAATTTTTTTTGGACTTGCTTGCAAGTCTCGAAACAGCAGAACCTACGTCCGTTTAGACTTCCCCAAACCTCCGATGTCATGATCGCTTTTACTACAAATTGCTAATCTATATCAGCATTATTTATGTTGGTGCATGATTATTTTCCCTGAACATTACTGCTACATAAGGACTACTATTGCGGATTTGCGCTACTACGGTAAATGCTATTGCCGAGATTTACATTGTGCTGAATTTTCACCTAGGTTGAAGCCGTTTTAAAGCAACTATTGCCGAAATTTGCAACGCCTTTTTGGTGTCACCAAACTTCCGTTGATGTGATAGCCACTCCGTGATTAGTGTGTATGTGATGAACTGTTTCATCATTTGGTTTGATTCGGTGCAGAATGATTAGAATTTTAATTTAATTTTATGTAAGAAATTGGACCCAATTGCCCAATTTTACTGTATATCCTTATTTAAAATTGTAATTTTAACTGATATTGATTGTATGTAAAATTGTTTATTTTAGCTTAAAAAAAAGTTCTACATTTTAATTATTATTATTATTACATTTAATTATATAATTTAGAATATAATTGTTTAAAATTGTCTTATGAAAATGTCTTCATTTTGTAAAATTTTTGCTTGGGTACTGTATTGTTATACCGCCACGAGAAAAACCCTAGGCATCAGGCAAGCGTATGACGTAGTTATGGAAACCGGTCATTCCATTGCATTTTAGAGGTGACAGGAAGCACTGTATTCTATTTGGCACAGATGAATGTCGCATTTCGCTTAGATCTTTGGGTGATGCAAGACACTAAAATATTTTGATTTTCAGATAAAATTACATCTCTTGTTTTTCTTCTGCAATCTTTGTTTTAAGTTCTAAAGAAGCTTGTTACTTTTGCAGCTCATTTTTAATCATAAAATGACTACATTTAAAAGCGGAAAGACTTTGCACTCTCAAGCTCGTACTATAGTTGGCAACATTACGGCTTTTTTTAAGAGGAAAAAAGCGGAAATTCTTTGAAAATTCCAATTTCAAATGTTGTAATTAAAAGGACTGCCGATGCTACAGGTATTTCTGAGTCGTCAGTTAAAAAGATAAAACATGAGGTGAACTTGCTTAATGATAGTGAAACAAGTATTTTATTTACCCCAGAAAAACATAGAAAAAGGCCATTTTGAAACTGCAACTGATTTTGACAAATGCGTCTTAAGGCAAACTATTCAGGACTTTTATATAAAAGAGAAGTGTGTTCCTTCTATTGCAAAACTGCTCCCGGTGTTGAAAGAAAAAATTAATTTTGTATGGAAAAGAGTCCAGGCGGATTTTACATTCAATGAATTTTTGTTGGAAGAAATGTGTCGGCTCGTGAAAAATTTTAATCAAAAGACTGGACATTGTTATTTGGAGATTTAAATATTTCAGAGCAATGAAAAAATTTAAAGAGGAGCAACGTTGTTTGGTTTTCATTGACGAAACTTGGGTAGATGGAAATTTAACGTATGGCAAATGTTGGGAAGATGATTTTACAGAAGATATTCGGCACAAATATCAGTTCTAAAAACCGCCTCATTGTCATTCATGCAGGTTCATCAAATGGATTTGTAGACGGAGCTGAGCTTGTTTACAAAACTTCATCAAGTAGTGGTGACTATCATGGACAGATGAATGGTGAGCAATTCGAAAAATGGATTACTGAAAAACTGATGCCTAATTTGCAGCCTCATAATGTGACCTGCATGGACAATGCTCCCTACCACACTGTTAAAGAGGATAGAGTCCCTATAAAATATTGCACTAAACAAGTTATGCTGGAATGGTTGAAAGCTAAGAATGACTCCACCATGGGAAAGGCAGAACTATTTGAAATTGTTACAAAACATGCACCTAAATCTGCAACTTACTGGGTGGACTGAATTTTAAAGGAAGCAGGGCACAAAATTGCAAGATTACCTCCGTATCATTGCTATATGGAAAAGTAGGGAATATTTATTGGAAAAAAGACGGACTGATGGAAGAAATTGTGGATGAATTAGGGATAACTATCGAATAGCGATTCAGACTCAAGTTCAAACAAGAATGTTTCAAGTGATTCAGATATTGATATGGAATTTGATTAATATTTAATAAATTCTTTGAAGATCATGAAACAAATGAATTTTTAAAGCAATAATTTTTCGTGTATCTTTATATTTTTGCTGAATTGTGCATTTTTAGTTTTTGCTGAATTGTATATTTTTATTTTTGCTAAATTGATTGAGTCTATCAATTTTTTCCAATAACTGTAAGTTTCTTAGTTAAAAAATTATAATTATCATCTAATTCAAACAGGGTGCGTACGCGGCCTGGAAAACCTGGAAAGTCCTTGAATTTCATTATTTTTTTTCAAGGCCTTGAATAGCCTGGAAAATAGGATTATTTCTAAAAAAGCCTGGAAAGTCCTTGAATTTCCCATTTTCAATTCTAAAACCATAAAATTCTCGTTCCCGTATTACCATTATTCTGACGTCACACTTTCTAGCCGGTTCACTTTTGGCGGATCTGTCAATCACACTTGAATCGGTTCCTCCCGAGCGGCCCTGGAACGGTACGATCACTATGACCTTTGACCTCTCCCCGAACGGGACAAAAAGTTGCACGATGAGTATCCGATGGAAAGAGGGTGTAATTTGATATGCAGGATATTTTCGCTTTTCTCTCTCTCTCTCTCTCTCTCTCTCTCTCTCCCTCATTAGGTGCATTCTCAAACGACCAAAATTTTCCTCTGAGAGGATTTTGTGTTTGTTGGAAATGGAATGAAAAAGAGCGCGCTTAGCATATTTGTAAATAAAATATCGAAGGGAAAAGAATCGAATTAATCGCACTATGTGGATTCATCCCATTGTTTAGAGCCGATCAACATTCGGTATGTTCTTCTGTCTTTACCCGCAGTTAAGGGAAGACAAAGTAAAAAATTTCAACTTTTTCCGGATGTCGATTGAGAGCTTCGACGAGTTGGTGGAGAAATTATGTTCCAGACTGCAAAAACCCGACACTAACTATCGGAGGAGTATATCGCCTACAGAGAAAATAGCAGTTACGCTTCGGTATTGTATTATGATTTATATCATTCTTTCATTTATGTCGATTCCTATTTAAAGAAAGAAGAATTTCTTTTTCTGTAGAAGGTGAAGGGTATGTAGTTTTTTATATCAATTACTAAAATGGCCTACTTTAAAGCCGTGAAAGTTATTAACTAAGGTTGCTGGGGAAAAAAAACTTCCCTTTTTATTAAATTTATTTTGAGCTCTTTAAAAAAATTCTAATTACAGGGATGTAAGAGCTGTTCTAATTGCGCCAAAGTGCGCCAAACTGACTACCCTGCTCCAAACTGCGCCAAAAACCTCTTTTCGGTTAAGATTGCGCCGAACTGCGCCAAAAAATGATTTTTTGACTTGAAAAACTACTTGGCTAGAATTTTGTCTCGAAATTTTTCAAAATTATCAAAAACGTCACCAACAAAGCGATAAAGAGTATTTTGCCCTTCAAGGGCGTTTTTCGTCAGTTAACGTGCCGGAAAAGGTTCGCACTTGAAAATACATATTACAATCTCTCAGTTTTGTTGTAGGTTTTTCAAACTATAAAGAAGTAGTAAATGAATCAGTGTGTATCTGATTTAAATCTGTTTTCTTGGCTGATTTTAGGTATAGAAAATTAATACTTTTTTTTATACTTATAGAATACATGGTTTTTTTTTTTTTTTTTTTTTTTTTTTTTTTTACTGAGACTTAGTGCTAAAAATAGAATACAAGTATTGTATTTTTCACACAAGAAATCTTAGTGCATCTGGTTTAGATTTGCACTCTTGCCTGGTTTCAATAATAAAGAAATATATAGCTTTCTTTAAGTTAAAAGAAAACGCGAATATTTTTTAATTTCTAAGTCATCTGCAAAACGGGATTTGAATTTTGAACTTGCCTTTTTGATTATCTGGAAGGATTGGTAACTATTAGTAAATGATTTTTTGGCAACGCTGGATGTTGGATCATGATTTTGACTTGGCAACGAACGGGAAAACGCATATTACGTCATTCTTTTATTGTAGCCAATTCCCAGAAAAAGCGCAAAGTCGTACCCTAGACTAGAAATTTTACGAAGAACTTGAATGGGGGATTTAAGCTATGTCTTTATTTAAAAAAAAGTAAGGATTTCTTGTATTTACAAATATTTGTTCCTTTAAATTAGCGATAGGAAAGATCAGGGATTCGCGGCAGTATGCCCCTTGCTCTGTTAAACTTCAACCAACCAACCAGGGATTCGCGCTTTAAATTCAAACTGTAGAAGGCATGAAATCAATCTTTATGCATCCAATTTGGATATTTTTTTCTTGCCTGTTTGTAAGTAAAAATAATAAATATTTTTCTTAGTACTTTAAGAGTGCATGATTATTTTTTTGGCACATATTTAAAAAAAAAACTAACCAAATAACCACAGACTTAAGATCATTTTGTTTCCATTGACCTTGAGATTTCACATGGGAACCCTCTATAATCCATTTAGACAATGGAGAGTGTTAGAAAACAAACCACTACAAAAATTAATATTTTTCAGCTTGCCTTGTTTTAGTTTATTATTTAATTACATTAGAAGTTATTTCTTTATGTTAAATGCTAGTATAATTGTCTAATTTCAGTTAGAGGTTTTAATTTGTTTGAGTTTAAAAAAAAATTATCTTCCAATAAACAAATAGCCCTAAAAAATCTGCTAAGTGAAGCTATCAGTCCAAACAAGTTATGAAATCTAATGCTTGCCGCTAAGCAGCATTGTTTCACTTTTTTTGCATGGGGGGGGGGGGAGGAAGTACTTTGTATCGAATTAAATTATTTTGGATTATTGGGAAGAACTTCTATAGGTAATTGGTACTAGGCAGACTAGAGTTTTTAAAGAAAAAAATCTTATTTCATCAGTTGTTAAAAGTAGCTCTAACTGAGATTATTTCGAAAAACTTTCAGTGATGAACCGAATCTTATGATTGGTTGGTTAGTTTTTGTGGCGCAAAAGCAACACTAGGGCCATGCTGTGCCCCGAACCTTATGATATCATGTCATCATTGAAAACTTCCTAATATTTTAATTGTTGGCAAAGAGGTTAATAAATGCCATGCTTTTTAATTTATTTTTTGAGTAATGCAATCAAATTAATAATTGTAAATTTAGAATGCAAACGTATTTATGAACAAGTTACACCTTTTTTTTACTTTAAATTAATTTGAAATATCAAGGTTGAAATATACAAAAATATTTGCTTCATCACTAATTTAAATGTAATAATTTTCTGCTCCAAAACCACATTTTGCTGCTTCAAAATCGTATTTTTACTCAAAGCCGAAGGAGGGGGTTTAAAAAATTACTCGCTTTTTTCGAGTTATCGAAGAACTTGTGAAAATGATGGCTATATCTATTTCTGTGGCTAAAAATTATCGACTCCGAGATGGAAACCTCAGGGAATTTTTTTTCTGAAAATGTGTATGAACCCTGTTTAAAGAATAGTATCTCTAAATAAAGTACTAAAATTTAATGTGATTTGAATGTCCACATAAGTAGGAATAATTGTTTATTTACTTAGTTTAAATTATTTTCAGAAAAAATTTTAATTATTATTTAAACATTAATTATTCTAGTTAATGACAAATTTTATTTATAAATACGAGTACGTGTAATTAGAAAAGAATTAACCCGGTTTAAAAAAAAAAAAACTGGTTTAAACCCAAATTTTTTTTTTTTTTAACCTAGTTTTTTTCCTTATCCTGGTAAGAGGTATAATTATCAATAAATATATGTGGTTGCATCTTAGTTGTTAAGTAATAAGTATTTTAATTCTTTTTGCAACTTCGTTAATTAAAAAAAATATATAAAAATTAAATTTTGGTATCGACTCTGCAACGGTAAAATAGGGCCTTGATTTTTGTTGAAATATCCTTGAAAAGGGCCTTGAAAATCCTTGAAAAGGGCCTTGAAAGTCCTTGAATTTCACTTCCAAAAAAGTGTATGCACCCTGTTCAAAGATAGTTTTCTTCAAAATGTTATAAATTCTAGTTTGTACTGTGATAATTTTCATCAAGTTCAGAATTACGTTTTTAACAAAATGAAATAAATTCTAGTTTTAAACAGGTTTTTTTTTCTCAAAACATTTTGTAATATTCAAGATACGAAAAATCTTCGAAACTAAGTGTGACTTCCCGTGTATGGCCACAGTTCAGTAGTGTAATGAATTCACCTGATTGTATTAAAATGTTTTTAATCATTATTTTTATATTTTAATAGATATTTAAAAAAAAACTACTAAAATAATTTTCTAACAGTAGCAGTGTTTTGATAGTGGAAATATTCTGTGTTTGATTTCTCCGTTTATAGAACATGCAAATACCAAGTTCATGCTTTTTTTTTTTCATAGCTAGCTCCAAGAATAGTTTAATAGTTTTTAAATCCTTTGTATTAACTTTGATTTTGTGTGTTGATGGTGGGCAAATCAGTGGAGGCCTAATTAATCCCTTGCCGTCATCCAATCGGACTGAAACTTTGCAGATTGATACGACGTTGATGATTTGGGGGCAGTAGCTGTCACTAAAATGTCATTTTATGGAAAACTAATAAACCAACTTGCTGTGTTCCAATCGGCTAAAATATATAACTGACTATTGAAGAAACTCTTTCCTGTTAGCAATTTTTTTTTAAATAAGTGATAATAAAAATAAATGATATTTGGATGTTAGCTTCTAAATTCACGTTCTTATTTAATAAATAAATTTTGAAGCGTAGTTTGCTGCACATTTTGCTGATAGAAATGTTTTTGATATTTAAAATTAGATGCAAACACACACCTTTTACAGAATCGGCGCTGTGTTAGCGAATATAGAAATTGACAATGTATGTAAAGGTTTTTTATTAAAAACTTTGTTCGTGTGGGTTATATTATTTAATCAACTTTTTTAAACCTAAGATCTCCATTATAACAATTTTAATAAAGACTATTTTTTCAGGGTTGGACAAAACCCAATGCTTTTCATGTGTGTATAACTTCTTACAAATTAGTTGTCCAAGATCACCAATCCTTCAGGAGAAAACGGTGGAAGTATATGATTTTAGATGAGGTAAGATTTTTGCAGTTACTTTTATATTGATTTCTAGATTTATGTAGTAAATTAATGCTACTGTTTTAAGATAAATTTTTCCAATGTTTCCTTTTCAAAATCTTATTGGGCAATCCTTTCCTTCCTTCCAATTTAATTTCTTGACTGATAAAGCTTACATTTAACATTAACTTTTTTTTTATTGGAGGGTAGTTATTATTTAGATGAATAAATATCTTGCTATTTAATTCAGCTTTAGATACAAAAATTTCTTGGATATTTATTTCTAATTGAGCTTTGTAATTCTGAGCTTGTAACTCCATTCCACTTTTTGCTATTGTATGTTTATGTTTCTTGATTTTCCTACACCCATTAAGAGAAATACCCTATTGTAACAAGTTTAAAATGTTGAGTTAGTTCATTTCTCATTGGGATTTTAATTGTTATTTGAATGTAACTCCAAAAATAAAGACACTACTTCTGAAGTTAACTTTCCTAAGTGCAAGTTCGTGGTTACTTAGTATTCATCTTATTGAAATCTATTGGAATTGAAACATTCTTCTGTGCTTTTTTAAGGCCCAACACATCAAGAACTTCAAGTCCCAGCGTTGGCAGATGCTGCTGAACTTCCAGTCCAGTCACAGGCTTCTTCTGACCGGCACCCCTCTCCAGAATAACCTGATGGAGCTGTGGTCCCTGATGCATTTCCTTATGCCCAACGTGTTCCAGTCCCACCGCGAGTTCAGGGAGTGGTTTGTCAACCCCTTCACAGGAATGATTGAGGGGGCGGGCGACTACAATGATTCGCTCATCAGGAGGTTGCACAAGGTAAATAGTTAACCCCTCTAATCTATACAATGTTGTGTTATTAAGGAGGTCCAGGACTCAAAATTACTCTTTATTTTTAGAATTTTTTTTTTTTAATTTTTATGCATAAAACTTAAACTACTAGTATAAAATTTTCAAAAGTATTTTTTTTTTATAATTAAAAACTTCTAAATTTTGATATTTCTTAAATTTGATGTATCCAAAAAAAAAAAAAAAAAATTTAAAAATTGCTTCATTTTTTCATTAAATTACTTTGAATAATTCATTAATTGTCTTGATGATTTGTTTTGAGTTTGAATCAAAATATACTATTCCGGAAGACAAATTAAAGAAATATGTATGAAAAATAATTGTGGAAAGTTTCATATATTTATAACAAGTAGTTTTTAAGTTTTATCCTTTCAAACTCAGGAAAGGGACAAAAAGCCATCACCGAGAAAAACAGTTTCAAAGTTTCAAGATAGCACTTCCGAGATACAGTTGTCACATAACAAAAACTTAAATATTTCAATTTCTACTAATGATAGAAACACCATTTTTATGTCATTTTATTCAGAAATATTTTTATTATTTTTTACAATAATGTAGAAAATTGAGAATTTATTAAATATTGTGGCCCACACCCCCTTAAAAATGTACTTTGTTGAATGAAGCTTGTTGTCTGTAGGTGCTGAGGCCCTTCCTGCTCAGGAGGTTAAAGAGTGAGGTGGAGAAGCAACTTCCTAAAAAGTATGAGCACATTGTCATGTGCAGGCTCTCCAATCGTCAGAGGTATTTGTACGACGACTTCATGTCACAAACCAAGTGAGTCCTTTTTGAATTCCAACAAAATAACTGGTCTAGATTCTATTTTACCTTTATATTTTTATTATATTAGAACAGAAGAATTAAAGCAGTATAAATTAGTTTATGTTTTCTTGAAATTTGGCTCTTAGTTAATAATCAAAAGTTTGTAGTTTTTAAAATCTCTTGTTACAGAAATAATTTTTCATTTCTTACAGTGCTTGCATTCATTTCTCAATGTTATAATATTTCAATTATGGAAAGTGTAGCAACACTGTATGAGTTATTAGCAAGTTTACCCGGTTTAGTTATTAGCAAGAAATAGTTTATCTTTTTGGGTCAATTTCAATCTAATGCCTATAGCCAAAATAATAATGTTTTTAATGCTTAGTGACATATAAGTTAAAAACAGATGGTTGTGGTACCTAACTTTTTTGTACTAGAGAAAGTGACTATTGTAATAGGTTTTTACTGATATAAAGTTGCTTTCTATCAAACTGTAGCTTTTGAAATTCACAACTTAAAATACAACAGGATCTGCATTCGCTCTAAAATAATTTTCCTCGAAAACTAGCAAAAAAAGAGGGAAAAAACACGCCCAGGTATTCCTCCAGAGAAGAAAATTATAAGATTTTAATTATTCAATTTTTTAAAAATTTGCAGTTTGTGTTAGGAGCCTATGTCATCTTTAAAAAAAATATTCCTAAATATTTTAGGAGTATCCCTAAAATTCCTACCTAATTTTTTTAGAAAACTCACTGCACACCTTGATACTGGCATATGTTTTGGTTAAGTTTTGTGCAACTAACTCTAAATTACTAATTCAAAAGCTAAAAATCACTGTTTTCTTCCCACTCTTAGAACCAAAGAAACATTAGCAACAGGCAACTTCATGAGCGTCATCAACATTTTGATGCAGTTGCGAAAAGTGTGCAATCACCCGAATATGTTTGAAGAGAGGCCAATCGTGTCTCCTTTCATGATGGAGGGCATTCGATTCACAACTGCTTCGCTCGCATACAAGGCCCTGGACTACGATCCCTTTAAGGTATTGCACTTTTTAGCTTCTAGAGGTTTGTATTTTTCGTTTCTTCCTTAAGGTTATACAAGAGTCGTGGACAACCAAATCGGTTGTGTTTTCATTCCACTTCAAAGTGTTCTAAATTATTTAAAATGCAATATTTTAATTTATTTTTTGACATTGTCAATAACAATATATTTGTAATAATTATTACTTTGATAATTTTATTTTGTATATATTTATATAATAAGCTTATTTTTGGGCTTGGAATTTTGAATTTATTATATGGAAAGCTTTGATTAGGTACACTTTTCAGAACAAATATACAATAAATTTTCATAAAAATGTTAAAATTATATTTAAAAAATAATTTGTGTTTACGAAAATTGTTATTTTTCACAACATAAAATATTTATTTTTCCTAATTTAAGAAAGATTTTAGCCTCACCAGATAGATCTGGTGTATTTTCATTATCACAGTAAAAAGTAAGATTATAATATTCAATAGAATTTGAGAAAAGTGTACCTAACCAAAAGTTGCCATATAATTTTAAAATTCTAAGTCTCAAATATAGGCTTATTACATAAAGTATGTATAAAACTTTAATTTCAAGTGTAATATTCATAACAAATATGTTATTATTAACTTTGTAAAAAAATTAATTTAAAATATTTCATTTTTAGTAATTTTGGGCACTTTTTAAGTTTAAATGAAAATACAACTAATTTAGTCGCCCAGGGCTCTTGTCTCCCTTTAAGGCTCAAAGACTAAAAATGCTCATTGGGGGAAAAGAACGACAACACATTGTGGTTTATAAGATATTAGAAAAACGGGAGCTAGTGCTTTTTATTTCTGTTGTACTTCAAAATAAGATTTAGTTTATTAGTGGAATAAGTTTTACAGTTCGCTGTTTACAGTGATGCTGAATTGATTTCTTTTCCCTCACAGCAAGTGAGTCTCTTGTCCCTGAATCTTCTGCTGGCTGACCTTGAGCTTCTACTGACTGCGTTTGCCGCCCACCGTGTCAAGAAGTTCCAGGTTCCGCAGAAACTCATTGAAGAGATCGACAGTCAGCCGGAGCCTCCTCCGCCGTGCCCTCAAATCAAAATGAAAGTCAACTTCTGCAACTCACAGGTATCACTAATTGCATTCTTTTTTGAAGACTAGAACTAAATCTTTACTGATAGATGCAGGACAGCGAAATGAAAAGCTTGAGCTACGAAATTTTACCATGTGTATATGGACATATTGGACGTTTGACCTCGTTTTCTCCCCTGAAAATTAATTTATCAGAATAGTTGTTTTTACCCATGCTTGCCGTCCTTGTTGATATTTACACCATATTGCAGAGTTGACAGTTACGTGTTTCCTTTTGCATTTGTCATTAATTATTGCTTGTTTTAATCCATTTTGTTCAAATTAAATTGGAACCAAATTAAAGTATTTCGAAACTCGGGGAGAAATAAATCAGCCTTAAAATCACAGGCAATTCTCAGGGTAAAAAGTGAAATCCCACTTAAAACCTGGAAAAAGTCATTGTTACTCTGGGAAAAAATCCTGCTCTTTGTTTAACCCTAACTCAAGGAATTAAAGTTACAGAATTATTTAATAACATACTTGCAGAAAGTTATTCTTATAGAAAAAATACTTTTTTTGAGTTATCGGAAGAATTTCTGTAATCGAGGTTTGATTATATTTATGTGGCTAAAAAATAATTTAGGCCGTGATGGGAAAACTCGAGGAATTTTTTTTTCTGAAAATGAGTATGAACCCTGTTAATTTGGTTTTGTTGCCTAGCACAACTTACGCCTTTTTAAATCCTATATATTAACTTTGATTTTGCGTGCATGTGGGTGAGTGGCTGGGAATGTTAATGACGGCCAAATCTGCAATAAATAGAAAATAATTGGAAAAAAGAATGTATAAATTCATGAAACTTTTTTTTAATCAAAATAAATAAAAGATACGTGTTTTTATTGCCTTATGTCAAACTTATCAGGTTTCATAGATTGTTGACTCGTTGTAGATGACTATCTATCAAGTTTTTTGGTGGGAAAAAGTTAGTAAATAGTTCGGAATGGATTTTTTTGTCTAAATATGCAAACACTATGAAAACTCGATCTGAGCTCAAGAAGTTGCATTTGCACATAAAAATTGTCAATGCATAGGTGCATAATAATTTATATGAAAAACTTTGTTTTTATGGGTTATAATATTTAAGTCTTCTGCATTTTTAAATGTACTTTCAGTGGTTAATCTTGTACTTAAGTGTGTGAAATAAAGTATATTTAGATTCCAATATCCCACTAAATATGAAACTATTACTGAGAATTTCAAATGCAGTGAAATAAGAATTATAGTAACTGAAACTGCATAGCTAGTTCATAACAATAAGGGATTTTCGCATAATCCAAATGTACATTTTTTCGTATTGTAGGCTTCCAGTGGTAGCAGTGCTGCTCCCCGACCTCCTACCGCCCCTCGCCCGCCTGCTCCACAACCTCGAGCAGCTGTGGTGGGACCACAACCACAGCGCTTTATGGTTTTTCCTGGACAGCAAGTGACACGCAACGCAACCCCTACTACAGCGGCGCCACAGGCAGAACAACAGTACACGCTGCAACTGGTGCAGCCAGGAGCAGGTAAGTTGCTTACTTTTGATTGAAATACTGTTGGTGGATTGAAGTTTAAAGTTTTTCTTTTTCGAGTAGGGTTCGTACAGTCTTTATTGTGTGTTAATCGAGAGTTATTTTAAAATGTATTTAATAACCGTCTATTAAATTCTAATTTGCAAAAGTTCTTTGAAATTCCTTGGAGATTTTAAGAATTTACTACTTTTTTTTTTCTTCTATTCTCATTTTTTTTTTATAATTTTTTTTTTTTTTTTTTTTTTTTTTTTTATGTACGCGGAGAACTATCTACAATGTAGCGACATTTTTTTTTAGTAATACTGTACGAACCCAATCAGTAGGTTATGTGGTGGCGGCTGCCTGGAATAGTAGTGGCTCTTCAGGTGATGGTGTGCTTTATTCCTTCCTTGTGGCCACCAGTTGTACTATGATTGTGTGCTTTATCGAATCTAAAAGCTAGTGTCTGAGATTTTATACAGTGTACTTATTTTATTAGTAATTTTAAACCACATACACAGTTAAATTTTCTTCAACTTCTAAAATGTATTGTGATGAATAATAGTAAGTGGTCAACTTAAAATAAAAAATGGTAAAAAAATATGTTTAGAGTTTGTAACTTTTAAACATGCAATATTGAGTTTGAATAAAGGCATTGCTATTTTTTACGTACAAATGCAACTTATTTAAGTAATTTTGAGTTTTCTTAATGTTTGGCAGTTATGAAGTTATTCCCCCCCCCCCCCAAAAAAAAAGATGTTCAAAGGTCTAATTAAACCCAATTGCTATCATACAATCAAGCTGAAACTTGTCATACCAAACTTATCATTGGTAACAAGTCTTGTTTTTCAAGTTTCAGCTTGATTGGATGATAGCAAGTGGGCTTTATAAGCCCTCTGAATATAGCCCTCCTCAAACAAAATCGAAGTTTATTGAAAAGATTTGAAAAGACAATTTCCTCTTAACTGACCCATGTTAGGAGTAACTGTTTTAGTATTTTGTGGTCTTTAATTTCTCATAAAGAAAACTTATTTTTTAGAATTTGTCTTGGTAAAAGGGCCAAACCTCACGAAGCCATTGTATTTTGCACTTTGTTAGATCTAAACACCCTGATTCTTTTTCTGGCTCTACCAGCTTTGTTGCTTAAGTGTAGTGCATGGTCAAGAGTGCAATATCGCAAGTATTTGGATAAAGCAAATAAAATAAAATACTGCAAAATAAAAGGAAGAAATTCTTCCCCACGTATTTTCTTCTAGTCCTGGGGAAAAGAAAATAATTGTTGCAACCATAAATCTTTCATGGCTTTTAAATGCTGATTGTGAAACTCATTCTACTTCCACTGAATACTGGGCTATTTTTTTTTTTACTTATCTAATATGTAAAATTGGTTTCAAAATAAGTGTTTATGTATGAATATCTGAATTCAGGTATTTGACCTGCACATTGAATAGTTTGATCCCATTAAATTATTTTGATCTTTAAAATGTTTTTTTTTTTTTTTTTTTTTTTTTTTTTTTTTTTTTTAAGTAAAAAATGCTGCAATTTCAAACTAAACCTTAAATTATTTGACAGTAGATAAACGAATATTATATCAGGGTTCATACGCCATTCATCAGCCTTGAAATCTTAGGGAGAAAAGAAAAATCCCCCCTAAAATCTGGAAATGGTAATTTTTACTCTGGAAAAAAATCCTACTCTTCGGTACTATTTGTTTAACTTTAGCTCGAGGACTTAAAAGTTACAGAATTATTTGATAATATGGACTTGCAGGAAATAATTCTCAAAGAAAAAAAAAATTTTTTTTTTTTTTTTTTTTGTGTCATTGGAAGAATATGTGTAATCGAGGGGTATTATCTAGCTTGCTAAAGTAATTAAAATAATAATAAAATAATAAATTCTTGTTAAAAATAATTAACTCTGTGATGGAAAGCATGATTCTGGAAATCTCGGGAAATTTTTTTCTTCTGAAAATGGGTATGAACCCTGTATATTTCTGACATTTCGGATGACTTGTTTTTTTTTACAATTACCGCTTTACTGGTAAAGATTTTATCAGGATAGATGAAGGGTGATTTTCAAAGATCACATCTGTAGGTGGTCTCCTTTGATTAACTAATGTTTATGGAAGCCTTATTGCTTAGCTGTTTTTCTATAGACGATCTATGCTTTGCTTGCTTTGATTACATAACTTTCCTTTATGTCTAACGGTGGCCTGGTCTTTTATTTTTAAACTATTGCATTTAATTTTCTATTGCTAATAAAATGTGTTAAAAATGATTATTCCATGTTGTGCTCTCGAATATCCTCAATGTAGTGTAACCTATTTTTTCAATTGGTAAAGTTAATTACCTGCTGAGTTTTGGATATGCTTTCATGCAAGCATTTTCTATAGAACATGTAACTTTCCTTCCGAAAAGTCAGCTAATAATGGGAGAGATGTCTATTTCAAATCAATTAGGTTTTATTGATTTAAATCTTAAATGTGATGATATGACACGTACAGCTATTATGTCGTTTCTTGTACGTTAGTCTTGTACTATAGAAGAGATAGTTAAGGGCATTCCCTGAATTCTAAATATTTCTGCCATAATGGCTTTATTAATGCATATTGTTTTTAAACCCATTCATTTTATTTGAATTATTAAATAGGAAACTGAAGTGGGCAAAATATCAATTATATATTACCCAAAATTCATTGTTACCTAGTTAACAGAATTATCTGAGGTTGGAATAATTATTTGTACAAGATAAAAGTTGTTGGAATTGCTTCCAACTTGCACATACAGAGCTCCCACCGTCCTGGAAACTCTTGAATTTTTGTTTGATGAAATTTGGTCCTTAGAAAGTCCTTGGAAAAAGGATAAGGTCCTTGAATTTTTAATTGACCATCAATAATCCCCATTTTGTATTTTTATGTCTAAAGCTTTCCTTAAATTTTCTAAAAAGGTCCTTGATTTTTTTTTAAGATCTTTGAAAGTCCTTGGATTTTTTTCTTCAACAAGAGTGGGAACTCTGTATAATTTTTAAATTGAAGGAAAATCTATTGTTTAAATTACAAGAGTGTTAACAGAATCTTTAAAAATAGCTAATCGGATGTTAGATTCAAAATGCGATTTTTTGAGGCGAGAGAGATGCAATGTGGAATGGTCCCTTTTCTATAGTGCTGTCTTTCTGAGTGTCTCTTTGTTCTTGTTCTCTCCCCTCTCTAGCCATTGGTGGGGGTCTCACGCTTCAGCTGCAATCCCCTTCGTCCTCCTCCGCCAACCGGGTCCAGTGCATCCAGTCGCTGATCGGGGGAATCGGCCGCGTAGTCCAGACCGCGCAGGGGGCACACTTTGTCATCACCTCGGTGGCTAACTCAGTTGCGGAAACCACCTCGGCCACCACTCAGCCAACCACTGCACAGACGTCACTAGTGCTTGGCGCAAACATCGCCACTGGTAGGCATGTTGTGTTATTGGGGGAAGAGTTGCCTTGTTTTGTTTGTGCAACCGTCGAAGAGTATTGCCCGGTTCTAGCTAATTGGCCCCCACGGGTGTACAGACACTGAACCTTTCGACAAGAACTGGCAATTAGAATTGGAATGCTACAGCATTTTGCTGCTTTCTGGCTGGAAGGTAATGCCCTCCAAAACAACTTTGACATGTTTATCTAATGCAATTTTAGAACCAAATTGCTAGAGCTGGACAATATTCCTCATTGTACTGATGTGGTCTATACCTGGTACAAACCTCATCTCTGGTGCTTTTGTTTCTGTAAAATTCCAAAAATAGTGCTTATATTTTTCGTCGATTACTTTGAAAAAATGAAAACCTCGATAAAATTCCCTCTAGAAGGAAATTTTTTGGCCTCTACGTTCTTGTGCAACGTAGAACCACTGATCTCTATTGGGTTGCTGGATTTTGCTTTTCTCCTTTGTATGCATCAATCTAAAAGTTTGTGGTGAAATAGAAACCAATCCTCAAAGATGGCCATAGATAGAAACATAGCAGGCCAAGCAAGGCTTAACTTCATGGTTCTCACGGTCCTTAAAAGTCCTTAAAAACTCGAAAAAATTTCTAAGGCCCTTAAAAGTTCTTATTTTTTAAAAAAATCCTTAGAAGTCCTTATTTTTTTCCAAGTTAAAAACCAATGTTAACGAAATTTGGAGATCATCATTTAAAGTGTTTTCATCCTTCCTGCCTTTTTTGTTTAAAAAATAAAGTTTTTCTCCGAAAATAGCATCTTTTCTGTTCTTTTCTGAAAAAAAGCAAAATTTTCAAATGGAATGCAATATGCGGATCACCCCTACCGAAATCGCCTGTTGCGCATGCGCATTCATGTACAAACGTGCCACGCACAGACCAGTGACTCGCTGAAGTCATTGAATGGCTTTTGATGCCAGGTGCATCATTAGTAGGTAGATTGCTGGGGTCCGTCCCAAAAGTTACGAGTGTTAGTAAGCATGTATGCCTATTTCATACGTACCTTGATTAAGTGTATGTCTCTGGATTTTTTTTACCATGCCTCCTTACTCAAAATAGAGATGCAAGTTATTGGAAACGGTAGTTTAAAACTTATTCTAAGGTATATAAACCGTAAAGTGTATTTTACGAAGCATTTAAAAAGAATATATTTCCGCACCGATACGAGAAATCGCGATGCTCTCTTACTAAATTTAGGGGAACGTTTTGTGTAATTTTAGCTATTGCTAATAAATTTCTGAATGTCCGTTTTATATTTGAAATTAAATATCACAGGGATGTAATCAAAATCCCGGATTATTTCCAATTTAAAATATATATACACATCTTTTAAAGCCCATAGTAGCTGCATGTATGACAAAAAATTGCAGTTTTAAGCAGAATTTGATCTGATTTTGGAAATAAAAATTCACATATTTTAAGACATTGTCCAAGTTCTTTAATTAGAATATTCTTTTTGTGATATCATGAATCTGGTATGCTTTTAATAGTCAGCAAAAAGTACGGCTAAATTTGGAGAAATACTATCTCCTGTCTAACAATGACTAAGCCTAAAAAGTTAAGTTAAACGGTTGGGGTTGATCAAATTTTAGAAAAATTTTCATTGAAGTTGGTTGCAAATACTTTATTAACATTCTTAGCTAAATATTACAGTTATAAATTGCTATTTTTGTACAAATCAGGGTGGTGACAGACCAGGAATTCAGGGAATTTCACTCTTCCAATTCCGTACAATTACTCTTTAATCAGGGAATTTTAAAATATTTGAGTTTCTTTTCTCGCATTCCTTGTGCGGGTGCGGACATCTATCTCTGATCGCGTCACGTGAAGTCAGCGCCGTATTGTTAGAAAAAAATCCTAAAACTTCAATCTGACTGCATCCTTTAGAGACATGATTATTTTCTTCTTGCCTTGCGTTTTTTATCAACAGAATATATTAGAACTCAAATTATTTACATATTATTTATGTTAGATTTTTAGTTACCTTATAACTTAGAAGCATGGCCGCCAGTAGCCTTTCGGTTAAAAAATTCTTCTAATTATAATCTAACTGCATCTTTTACAGATATGATTATTTTTCTTCTTGACTTGGATATTTTGTCAACAAAATATATTAGAGCTCTAAATTCCTTAATATTTAAAATTGATTCCATCAGATTTTTTCTTTTTTTTTAACCGTTTTAGCGCTGTGTTACAGTTTTGTAACAATCCTAAAAGCATTCATAAGCAAAAATGCTTGTACTTGATTTTTTTTTTCTTCTTTTCTACTTTCATTTTGACATTTTATTGAACACAATTAACTGAAAGTGATGTGTATGAATTTTTAATCTTTTAATTAATGTTTTCCATTCTTTTTCATGCTCTAAAGATGCTTGTTTTGATTTTTAGTGTAAATTTATTTTGGAGCAATTATGCTTAGACTATTTAAAATTACATTTATTTATAAAATTTGTATATTTTTAAATTAGCCATTATTTTCTGTTTCATTTTTTGAATGATAACATCGACAGATAGACATCATGGAATTTTCTGGCAATCGGTGAAATGTCAGGGAATTTTGTTTCTTGAATTCTGTAGCCACCCTGCAAATGAATATTTGATGAAAATCTTACTAAGTGTAGATGTTTTTCTTTATATTCAATAATTTTCTTTTAATCACATTCCAACAGAGTTGGGACTGGAGCATTTTTAATTGATATTTTAGTATTTTAATATCATTTAACTTATGAGTTTTAAAATATTTTCTGAAGAAGTTTTGTAATTCCTGCCCTATTGAGCTTCATTGTTAAAATTTTGAAATCATTGTTAATTTAAATGTATTCATCGTGGTAGAAAAATAAAATAATGTAGAAATTATGGCAGAAAACCAGTTACGAAATTTTGCAATTTGCTTTAAAAGTACACTCGGAAACAGGAGATTATTAAAAATATGCATAATTTATATTGCACTTCAAAAATTTAAACTACATTTAGTAAAAGTATATCTATTTCTCAAAATGATTGGTTATAATCATAAGGAATTAAAAGAAATTTCATTCATGAATTAAATTAATATGCATTAAAATTTTCTTTTCATTCAATTTCTCCCCATCATATAAATCACAAAGTAAATAGAGGTCGTTAAAAAAGTTAACAAAGTACTTAGAAAGTCCTTAAAAAGTCCTTATTTTTTATTTTGAAAATCTGTATGAACCATGAACTTGTTGTGGTAGGCTTCCTAGTCACTCCGAGTTAAATTTTTTTAACCATGTTTTTAAGAACAATGCTTAGAACTTATTCCGAGACATTTATTTGACTTTTCCTTTGTATGTCAACTCTCCTGATTATGAAATAAATGGCATATGTTTACGATCTGCAACATAACTTTATTTTTCTTCTGAATATTCTTAGACTTTTCATCTATATTTGACTTGGAAAATTAATGATAAAACCTATCGAAATTTATTTTAAAGGTTTATCAACTTGAAAATCAGCTTTGATGATTTTTTTTGTTTGCATGGCTCATGTTTCTGCCAGTTGATAGTATAATTAAATTTCTTTTACCTTCAAGTATGTTGAATGGGCATATAAAATCTCAAGCAACGAGGTTACAAAAAGAAGTGGATCTAATACTTTATAGAAGGAACTGCAACAGACAATGTTTACTAGGCACATTGCTTGTTGTGTGCATGGAAAATTTCAATATTTCATACAGTGCTTAAACCCAATTTGCAAAGTGGCCACAGAACCTGAAAATTGGGGAAACTTTCGGGTTCTGGAATAAATCCGGGAAATGTCGGGGAATTTTTAAAAATTTCATGAAAATCCTGGAAATTTGTTATTGTTTTAAAGGTATGTTTCCCCACTTATCCGCTTTTTGGTGCCATTTATCTGAAGAATTGAGGCGGTAATTCCTAGAAGTTTAATGTTACAGAATAAGTTAAACTTTTCATTACCACCAAAACTGTTTTTAAAAAAAATTTCAATTTATCTTGTTAGCATGCATCTTCTTTTTGATCAGGATGTCTTCACATCTAGAAAGTTGGAGAAATTTGAAAATAAGTTTATCGTTAAATCAGGGAATTGTCAGGGAACTTTTTTTTCTGAATTTTGTGGCCACCATGGGTCGCTCCACATGGGCAAGAAACATTCCAATTTTATCCGCAATTTAAGAGTAGATTGTTTCAGAGATTTAAAAAAAAATGTATCAACCCAACTTTGGTGTAAAATCTTAGCATGGTTGAACATGGTCGACAAGTAAAAGCATAAATAATGTTCTAATCGGAAATTTGTTAAGTTATATTCCTGGTTTACAAAATTGAAGCTAGAATGCTGTAAAAAGAGAGAAAAATTGCAATTATCTTCAAATGCAATAACAGCTTAAAAGCGAAATTTCTGAAAATGTTGTTGTGGTAGTATTGCAAGGGTCGCATTCTCCCTAAAATTCCTAATATTCTTTACATTCTTGTTTCTTCATTAAATTCCTAAAATTATACTTAAATTTTTCGATAGTTCCTTAAAAATTCCCGATTTTCCTCCTACGACCCACATAAAAACTCATATACTCCTCCAGAAAAGAAAATCTTTTCTAATATTTAAATTTTTTTTTAAATTGGCAGTTTTTTGCTGGTATTGAAACATGTTTTGAAAAGAATGTATGTTGGGAGACCATGTCACCCTTAAAAGAAATATCCTTAATTTTTAAAAAATTTCTCCTAAATTTTTTTTAATTATCCCTTAAATGTCTACCTAATTTTTTTTAGAAAACTCACTGTCCCCTGGTACTGATTAAATATACAACTTTTTTTTCCTCCAAAAATTGTTCAATTTTTTTGTAAAATGAAAGGGTTTTTTTTGTGGAATGTTAGGGAAATATCCTTAAAATTCCTAAGTGTTTTAGATTCAGGTAAGGTTTGCACATCGGTTGTAGGTGTGGAACTTGAAGGTTGCATTTGTGAATTGGTTGAAAAGTGATTTAACATAATACAAACGCTCAAACCTGGTAGGGATTTGGGGACTCGCATAGTACATGGTTCGTACGTTTTTAAAAAACCTTGAAAAGTGCTTGAATTCTGTAAAAATACGTTTAAAGTGCTTGAATTTCATTTTATTTTCTAAAAAATATAGCATCTTAAAAAAAAAAAATTGCCCAACAAGGTGAGCAATATCTTTCGAATTTAATTGAGCCAATCAGAAACTAGGAAAACAGCACAGTTGAATAGTATAAAGATTTCGTCATTCCCCCCTTGGATTTGTACTGCACAGTGAATGCGCTAAATTGAATATCCGATCAAGTCGAGTCCATCGATGGTCAAGTCACATGATATCTAGTTTCTATTGTAACCTTAAAATTTTATTTTATTTAAACCTAAAAAACATTTCTTTGTGTTTATTCGATTTGAACATGCCCCATTTGCCAATAAAAAAAATGTGATTTTTTTTTTAAATCTATTTTTGTTGACAACGCATCCTTGAAAAGTCTTTGAATTTTTTTCTTCTTCAAGTGTACGAACCATGTAGTAACTATTCTTTCGTCGTTGTAATAGGTTGCCTTTGGAGAAAACAGTTTTGAAAGAAAAATACGCAGATTTTTTTTTGGCTCTAATAAGTTTATATTTAAAGTTGGTTGCTTCTATGAATTTTCTCTACAGGTTTCTTTGGTAATTTACTTTTGAGAGGAGCTACCTATGAGGAAAATTTTGGTGTTACTTTATAAACGTAACTTTTATAATTTGACTTAAGTTGCAAAATCCCTTCATTTAAAAACCTGATGCAATAAATCACATTTTATTTTATTCGCCTTAACTCATGCTGCATGAGAGAATATCTGTTTGGGTTTCAAAAGATAGTCAACAATGCAATTTAAATAAAAATTGTTTTGAATTTAGGGTGACTTATAGAGAAGAATATAAAATAAGTAAAGTAACTCACACCACATAAAGTTGTAATATTTCCTGTTCTCTTTTTTGTAAGTTTTCTATATCAAAGTGTTTCGATTGGCCGTCAATGAGTTAAAATGGATGTAGTGTAATCAATGTAGGAAGTATTTTACCACCTTGAGATACTTAATATATACTCTCTGTTGCAGTAGGACAGCGTATGGTGAATCCTGCTGTTTCTCCTCCCTTTCTATCCACTTTGAACCGTACCCCTGTTCCCCCTAACAACAGGCCAGTTGGACGTGTGGCACCCTTCAATGGTCATCCATCCACTACCCCAGCAGAAGGTAAGTGGCTTTATGCCAAGATTGCAAGTATTTCTTAAATTCCAAATAATGCATCTGTTCTGCCGTTGTTCACATTTAAGTTGCTTAAACTATTATCTTGTGCTAAAGAAGTCTGTTGCTGTTTGTTTAGGTACTGTTCACCAGAACCACGTCCAAACCCCAGCAAAAAGCCCTCTTGTACATTCTCTCTCAAAACCTACACCCAAGCCTGAAGTGCAAACAGAAAAGAAGAATTCCTTGTTCTACCTGGTAAATTTATTTGTGTCTTGAGTTTTATTGTGTTTTTTTCTTTGTTCTGAAGTATAGACAGACCCTACAGCTTTGTCACAGTAAATGCAGATCTTGGGCAGTAAGAAATTAATAGGCCAGCAAGGGGAAAGTACTATTTGTAAAATAATATTTCCAGAATAAAAACTGTAAACTGGGATTAAAACTGCAATTTTTTACATAACTATTGGAATTTGTTGCCTACCATTTAACCTTGAAACGGAAAATTGAAAGAAACGGAAATGATTCAGCTGGGTATTTTTATATGAACACATACACACAATTTGCTGTTTAAAATTTCAGGTGTTCATATGGTATTGGGTTTAAAATAACGAGTTTCTAATTTATTCAATTCTATAACTTGTTATATTATTTTAATAAGGTATTCAATCCTGTGTACTTAGATATATATTAATTTCAATTACCCATATGTATACATAGGGTAGAAAGTGTAGCGTTCGGTCAAAAAAAAATCTTTATCTCCCCACTATCCCCCATTTCTCCACGTTTTTTAACATCCCAATTTCAAAAAAGTTATTTAGAAAAAAATTGCTGTCTTTGTGTACTTGGTCAGTATAAATCCTGAACAAATTGACCTGCGATATTCAAATTTTGTGTGCGGGTAGGTGGTGGCCATGGGACCTAACGTTAAGGTTTTCGTCAAAATCGTGCATGCGCATAAGGTAGCTGCCATTGAAAAAATCATGTTTTTCAATGATGCTAAAAATGGCTTTAAGAATTTCGATGAAAATTGCTGTAATAATGCCTCTTAACATGTTCTAAACATCCCCACCTCCAAAATTACTGTAAAAATGCTTTAATGGCGTAAAAATTTAAACGCCTTCAACACTGAGTTATCTTTGCTTGAACATAGCTCATCATCAATTTTTTTTTCTCCTCTCTTCACTTTCTCTTATAAGTAAAGATAATATAAAAATTATCAAAAAGTAAATTGCCAAAATCACCATTTTGACGAAGTGCTTTTTTTTTTTTTTTATATAATTATTATTTTTTTAAGATATGCCCTTACAAGAATTATTGCAAAAAAAAACCAAATTGGCTATTTTCTCTAAACAAATGATGAAAATATAAATGACACAAATCCACATCAGTATTATCATGTAATTAAAAGTTGTGCAATGTTCCACACCCCTAGTTTTATGTTCAATCCATGCAGTACACCTTCCATAAAAAAACTTTTTCAATTAATATTGTCAAATTCCCTCCAGGATTCTTTGGCTCGTGACCGTGACCAAGAACGCAAAGATCGCCTTTCCACCCTGGCCAGGATTAACGGCTATCGTTGCTCTGCCTGCCCGATCTATGGCCAAGACCTTGTGGAGGCAGTGACTCTGGTGCATAGTCTGCAGCATCCTCAGAAGGGTGACCCTTGGTTAGGCAAGGGACACATCAACTGTCTGAATGCTGTGGCATGCAGGAATGACCCCAGGAGATACTGGGAGCACACTGCAGCACTGTCGCAAATAGTCAGGACCCCAGAGGACAGGGTGGAACAGCTGTACGATGTCATCAATAGGTAATGACTCGAGATGATGTTTTTGTGTATATTTTTGGTGGGTTAGAGTGTGTTTTCCAATGAATTATCGGGAAGAAACAGGTTTTTTTTTTTTTCCCCTTTTTGAAATTGTACCTGCATGGGATGAAATTCAAGATTTACAACAGAGTGGGTCATGGAATTTTCTGATTCTAGAAAAAATCAGGAAAATGTCTGGAAGCTTGTTAAAATTTCTGGAAAATTTATCATTATTTTTAAGATTTATTTCCCCATTCTTCCATATTTCAGTGTCATTTCCCTGGAGAAATTGGTGGCAATCCTTAAAAGTTTAATGTTACAGAATAATTTAAACTTTTCATTACCGCCAAAACTACTTTAAAAAGATTAGCATATTATCTCTTTAGCATACATGTTTTATTTAAACAGGGTGGCTAGGCTACTCATCTGGAAAAGTTGAGGAAATAAAAAAAAAAAAATGGGAAAATTATCTGAAAATTCGTGGATTCTCCTCCCGTCCCCCCATAATTTTTGGTACTATCCCTAAGTTGATTTTTTTTTTTAATTAAATTTTTTTTTTTTAAAGAGAAAACTTAATTAAAATATTCAAAACATTGTTTTTTAATAAAAAAAAAAAGCAAGAGGCATGATATGTTAGCAAAATAGCAAGAGGCATGGTTTATGTTTTGTAACTTTGTCCCCAGATTGCTATTGAGACTTGCCACCTTTATTTTTATGGATCTTAAAGGGGTATATTTTTCTGTTTTGGATAACTTAACTATTGTTTTCTTCAATCTTTATTCCTTAATATTCTATAATTTATTTTATTGTTTGCATTTTCATTTGATTATGATCCTTTTGTTTCGTAAGTATTAAGGTATACATATACATTAGAAATTGCAAAATTACACTAAAGTATGCTATTTTGTTTCAAAATAGTTCCAAATTCATTACCTTTAAAATAATAGCATTTTCTTTCTGAGATACAAATTATTTTTTAAATTACAGTGAACCTGGACGTATTTGTTTTTTCAAACTTTTTATTTAAAAACTTAAATATTGAAACCAAATTCACAATTATTTATTCATATTTCTCAATGCATCAATATAATATCTTTTATTTGCAATGAAAATCATACCTCTAAGTTAATTACAAGTTTATTTATATCTGTTCAAATGATGTACTAATTAGACATTTTAATATCAATTAGCTAATTGAAAAGTTAACAAAAAGAAGTTTATATATATAAAAATGCATCATTTTTAATTCTGATATACTACCAAAAAGTTCTATCATAAAAATTAAAGAAAATCATCTTAATTGTATATGTATACCTTAAGATACTATCAAAAGTTAATGAATAGTTGAATATGTTTTTTCAACTTGGCATTAAAGCAAAGTATTGAGTAGAGTGTTGTAGTTCTTAGATTACCAAAAATGTATACTTAATCTTGGGAACTAACCATATGTATTTTATTAATATTTTGGAGAAAAAATTTAATAGATGTATTTTCCAGCTTCTTTAGTTTTCCATTCTTGGTTGATTGTTCATTGTCTTTTAAATTTATTCTAACATGTGAATACATTCCTGGTGTCTGTAGGTTTGTGTTTGGTGTGCCAGCTGTGACTGCCCCTGCATTAGAGATGCACGTTTCCCACCCACACCCTTGGCGACTGAACGAGGAGAGGAGACGGATTGAAGTCATCAGCGAACACCTGGCTCCTTCGTCCGCATTCCTGCACCCTATTGTCAGCAACATGAACACACAGTTCCCTGAATTGAGGCTCATACAGTATGACTGCGGTGAGTTGGCTCAAATGGAAGTTTGATTCCTGTGATTTTGCATTTATTTAAAATGAAGCTGCTCTTTAAGGGGGTGCGGTACCGAAAATAAAAAAAAACCTTTATTTATGTACATTTTTACGTCAAAAATTTATTTTATGTATGAGATACTATTTATATATCTTTGAGAAAATGTTTTTTTAAATATTGTGTTTTGTTATTTAAAAAAAATTTAAAAACCAAGAAAAATCCATAATAATTGATGTTTGCGTATTTTGATATAAGTCAAGAAAAAATTTTAAAAAATTTCAAAGTGAAAGCTTTCTGTAAAACATAATTATATAAAGAAAATTTTGTCTTCACAGAATTTTGATAGGTGAACTAAAAAAATTTAAAAAATTCTCAAAGTTAATAATTGAAATTTTTGCTTTTTTTTATGTTATCTTTCACGCTAAAAATTATATTTTTAAACAGAATTAAAAAAATAAATTTCTGTGAAGACAAAATATTTAAAACTATATAAATTAAATGCTCCAAAAATTTGAATAGCCAATTGTTAATGGTTCTGGAGATATATCGATTTGAATATGCAACATCTGTTAAAAACACTAGTGCTCAAAAAACGCACTTTAAGCAGACCCTTCAAGGTGTTACGCCCATTAGTGATGTTTAAATCACAGGTAATTTTGTGGCGTTCTAATCACCAGAATAATAAGATAAAATCATCATTCTCTTCAGGAATGTATGAACTATTTTTTAAAATCAGAAAAAAAATTTGGGATTTTTGAAGAAATTTCGGTACCATACCCCCCCCCCCCCCCCCCTTAAATGTGGTTTAGTATTGCGGAATGATCAGCTTAATTTTAGTTTTGATAGAAGATTTTGCTTGGTGGATGCAGGGGAAGTGAAAGATGTGTTATATAATTGGCTGGATTAATTGAAGTTGGGTTGCCAAATGATCAAAATTCATCTTGGATGTGTGCCGACCAAATGGTCTAGTGGTTAGCGTGCCAGCGTCTAGACCACGAGGTTGCGGGTTCGAGTCTTGTGTTAGGCATGGTTGTTTGTAAATGTATGTTGGCTTGTCTAATGACGAATGTTTCGGCGCATTAGAGCCCTCGTGTTGCTGACGGCGCCAGATAATCTGAAAACAACCAATCATCTCGTATGTAATAATCACTGGATTTTTGGTTAATAAGTTAACAAGGCATAATTGGTTTTCTCTTTGATAAACAGGCAAGCTGCAGCGCCTTGCCCACCTGATGTGGGAGCTGAAGAGCAACCAGCACCGTGTTCTCATCTTCACCCAGATGACCCGTATGCTGGACATACTGGAGCAGTTCCTCAACTACCATGGCCACACTTACCTCCGCCTGGATGGAAACACAAAGGTGGAACAGAGACAGGTGAGGTGCCATAAAATTATTCAGAAAACCACTCTTCAAAACGGCTTTATTACCGGACAAACTGTTTCAATCATCCCAATCTAGACTGGTTTGCCAAACTTGTGGCGAGGTAGAATGCTTGCCCAGCATGAAAAAGGAGTTGAGTTGGATTGCTTTAACAGAACTGTGTTATCTGTTTTTAAAAATTAGTTTTAAAAAGGCTGACTATTGGTTGACTGCTGATGACTTTTATCTTTTTTTTTTTCAGGAATTGTTATAACAATGTTACAGGGTTAATGTATTGATAGTGTATATTTTATGCGGTGAACAAAACTAATCAACTTCAGAAACCAAAGTTAATCCTTGTAGTTCACAATTTTTCTAAAGCATAAATTTTCACTTATTATTCAAGTTTAATGTTCCGACTAACTTTAAATTGTATATATATGTAATTCGCTAAATTCTTAGAAATTTGTTAATTAAAAGGTATGACAGTTTGAAGATAATGCCTGACACCTTCATTCTAATACCTTTCAGTCATTCTTTGGATAAATAATTAAAAATCGACTGTATTCTTTAGTAATAGTCGTACTCTGTAGCAATTTTTCTTTTTTATATATATCAAGGTTCCCACGGTCATTAAAAGTGCTTAATATTTTTAACTTGTTTTCAAGACCTATAAAAGCAATAAGTGCTTGAAAATGCTTAGAGGTCTTTAAACATTTTTAATTTTTGCGGATGCAGTGTACTCAACTGCAAAAGTTATAAAAATACAACTCGGACCTGCTATCACCTCATGACCGACACTTATCTGCACCGTGTTGCAATTCTTTGACATATTTGTATTATGCATCCCCCAACTTCTAATTTTTTTGGTAGGATATACTTTATTAAAAATTTATGTATGGACATAACAAATTTTCAATGGTCCTTAAAAGCATTATTTAGGTCTTTTAATGTCATTGATTTTCATTCTGCAATTGAGTGGGAATTCTGTATGTACATCTTTGTCATTAGCATGAAATAATTGTTTGAAATCTTGCTCATGGTTCGTACGGTCCTTAAAAGTCCTTAAAAATTCAAAAAAATTTCTAAGGCCCTTAAAAGTTCTTATTTTTTAAAAAAATCCTTAGAAGTCCTTATTTTTTTCCAAGTTAAAAACCAATGTTAACGAAATTTGGAGATCATCATTTAAAGTGTTTTCATCCTTCCTGCCTTTTTTGTTTAAAAAAAAAAAAAAAACAGTATTTCTCCGAAAATAGCATCTTTTCTATTCTTTTCTGAAAAAAAAAAAGCAAAATTTTCAAATGGAATGCAATATGCGGATCACCCCTACCGAAATCGCCTGTTGCGCATGCGCATTCATGTACAAACGTGCCACGCACAGACCAGTGACTCGTTGAAGTCATTGAATGGCTTTTGATGCCAGGTGCATCATTAGTAGGTAGATTGCTGGGATCCGTCCCAAAAATTACGAGTGTTAGTAAGCATGTATGCCTATTTCATACGTACCTTGATTAAGTGTATGCCTCTGGATTTTTTTTACCATGCATCCTTACTCAAAATAGAGATGAAAGTTATTGGAAACAGTAGTTTAAAACTTATTCTAAGGTATATAAACCATAAAGTGTTTTTTACGAAGCATTTAAAAAGAATATATTTCCTCACCTATACGCGAAATCGCGATGCTCTCTTATTAAATTTAGGGGAACGTTTTGTGTAATTTTAGCTATTGCTAATAAATTTCTGAACGTCCGTTTTATATTTGAAATTAAATATCACAGGGATGTAATCAAAATCCCGGATTATTTCCGATTTAAAATATATATACACATCTTTTAAAGCCCATAGCATCTGCATGTATGACAAAAAATTGCAGTTTTAAGCAGAATTTGATCTGATTTTGGAAATAAAAATTCACATATTTTAAGACATAGTCCAAGTTCTTTAATTAGAATATTCTTTTTGTGATATCATGAATCTGGTATGCTTTTAATAGTCAGCAAAAAGTACGGCTAAACTTGGAGAAATACTATCTCCTGTCTAACAGTGGCTAAGCCTAAAAAGTAAAGTTAAACGGTTGGGGTTGATCAAATTTTAGAAATTTTTTCATTGAAGTTGGTTGCAAATACTTCATTAACATTCGTAGCTAAATATTACAGTTATAAATTGCTATTTTTGTACAAATCAGGGTGGTGACAGACCAGGAATTCAGGCAATTTCACTCTTCTGGACAACTCTGGGAATTTAGTACAATTACTCTTTAATCAGGGAATTTTAAAATATTTGAGTTTCTTTTCTCCCATTCCTTGTGCGGGTGCGGACATCTATCTCGGATCGCGTCACTTGAAGTGGATGCCGTGAAGTCAGCGCCGTATTGTTAGAAAAAAATCCTCAAACTTCAATCTGACTGCATCCTTTAGAGACATGATTATTTTCTTCTTGCCTCGCGTTTTTTATCAACAGAATATATTAGAACTCAAATTATTTACATATTATTTATGTTAGATTTTTAGTTACCTTATAACTTAGAAGCTTGGCCGCCAGTAGTCTTTCGCTTAAAAAAATCTTCTAATTTTAATCTAACTGCATCCTTTACAGATATGATTATTTTTCTTCTTGACTTGGATATTTTGTCTAAATTCCTTAATATTTAAAATTGATTCCATCAGATTTTTTCGTTTTTTTTTTAACTGTTTTAGTGCTGTGTTACAGTTTTGCAACAATCCTAAAAGCATTCATAAGCAAAAATGCTTAGATCCTGTACTTGATTTTTTTTTTTTTTTTTTTTTTTTTTTTTTGTACTTTCATTTTGACATTTTATTGAACACAATTAACTGAAAGTGATGTGTGTGAATTTTTAATCTTTTAATTAATGTTTTCCATTCTTTTTCGTGCTCTAAAGATGCTTGTTTTGATTTTTAGTGTAAATTTATTTTGGAGCTATGCTTAGACTATTTAAAATTACATTTACTTATAAAATTTGTATATTTTTAAATCAGCCATTATTTTCTGTTTCGTTTTTTGAATGATAACATTGACAGAGAGACATCAGGGAATTTTCTGGCAATCAGTGAAATGTCAGGGAATTTTGTTTCTTGAATTCTGTAGCCACCCTGCAAATGAATATTTTATGAAAATCTTACTAAGTGTAGATGTTTTTCTTTATATATTCAATAATTTTCTTTTAAGCACATTCCAACAGAGGTGGGACTGGAGCATTTTTAATTGATAATTTAGTATTTTAATATCATTTAACTTTTGAGTTTTAAAATATTTTCTGAAGAAGTTTTTAATTCCTGCCCTTTTGAGCATCATTGTTAAAATTTTGAAATCATTGTTAATTTAATTGTATTCATCGTGGTAGAAAAATAAAATAATGTAGAAATTATGGCAGAAAACCAGTTACGAAATTTTTCAATTTGCTTTAAAAGTACCCTCGGAAACAGGAGATTATTAAAAATATGCATAATTTATATTGCACTTCAAGAATTTAAACTACATTTAGTAAAAGTATATCTATTTCTCAAAATGATTGGTTATAATCATAAGGAATTAAAAGAAATTTCATTCATGAATTTTAATATGCATTAAAATTTTCTTTTCATTCAATTTCTCCCCATCGTATAAATCACAAAAAAATTGAGGTCCTTAAAAAAGTTAACAAAGTACTTAGAAAGTCCTTATTTTTTATTTTGAAAATCTGTATGAACCATGTTGATGCATTAAATAGTTTTTAAAAACATACTCCATAAAATTAATATAAGGTTAGAAATTTGTTTAAAAAACAAACTTGGCATATCTTATCTGAATCTCTTGAAATTTATTTAATTGTAAATCTAATGCCCAACTGCTTTCAGGCTCTGATGGAGCGATTCAATGCAGATAAACGCATCTTCTGCTTTATCCTGTCCACTCGATCAGGAGGAATCGGGGTTAACCTGACAGGGGCAGACACTGTCATCTTCTACGACTCTGACTGGAACCCGACAATGGATGCCCAAGCGCAAGACAGATGCCATCGAATCGGTCAAACAAGAGATGTACATATATACAGGTTGGTGATCTCCTACTTATTGCAGTAATGGCCTTCCAAAAAGTGAAACCATTCATTTTCGAAACTGTTTTGCACATTTATTTAAATAGGGCAATCGAGAAATTCTGATATTAAACAACCTATCAGGGATGAGTTAAAACTTATTAATCCTGAATCACAAGTCCATATATATAAATAAGCAGTCTTGTTACATTTAAATAAATATGTTACTTGATTCCCTGTTGCAATTTCTGAATTTTTATAGATAAAGAAATTTAAGGTTTATTAGGCAATATATTTTTACAGATAATTGCTAGTGGATATTGATTGTGGTCTGTAATTTTGTGGTTTTCATTTTAGATTAATCAGTGAAAGAACTATTGAGGAGAATATCTTGAAAAAGGCCAACCAAAAGAGGATTCTAGGTGATCTAGCTATTGAAGGTGGAAACTTTACAACCGCTTTCTTTAAAAAGGTAACACAGTTTTTAGGAATGTCTTATTTCTATTATATTACTTGTAGATAAAAAAAAAATCTATCTCATTGTAGAATATGCCTTAAATATTTCACATGTTAAATCTACTTGATTAGACAAATTCATCCTTTTAAACATTTTTAGTCACTAGGAGGCTTTGCCCCCTACTCGCTAGCACTTGCCAACCTCCTGGAATTGCTTCACAATCAAGTCCTTTGCTAGATAACACTCGCCAAAGCTCAAGCTAAATACAATTGTGGATTGCTACCAAAAATACTGCTAGAAACTAATAAATTAGAATTGCTACTAGAAATTAATAAATTATGATATCCTTAAAATATCTATCTAATTACCTTAAAATATCTAATACTATTAAAATATCCTTAAAATATCCAGCAAATGGTTTTTGCAAACAATAGCAGTCAAAATGACTGATTCCAACTGGAAACCAACTCTCAAAGCCAAAGTTTCCAGATTTCCATCCATTTTTTTATGACCATCAAACTGAAATATTAAATAAAATATCTTGTGGAGTTTTTGAATACAAAAAATTGCCATAAATGTAGCACATTTTTGAAAACTACTACTTTTAAAATACTGTGCAAAAATTTATGTGAAAATGAGGAATATACATGGTACTTTAATGGCAACTCCTTTGGATTTTGACCATTCAAAGCATATATTTAAAATAATCTTGTTAGAGCTTTATAATTGGTCATAAATCTTTATGAGTTACAATAGCATAGCCCTCATGCTACTGTAATAATTATACTAAGTATTCAAAACGCTACTTTTGGGATTTTTTCTGTTAGATCTGGGAAGATTAAAATGCAAATAAAAAGATAAAAAACTCTTTTAATAAAAGTAAGATTCCCGTTGCTGTTTTAACAGTCAGAGTTCTTGTGTTCCTTTTCTTTTTTCAAAAGTCCTGATAATCTGGTCGATATCGTGGTATAATTTATGAAAAGAAATCAATATTTATCTTTTTCCAGGGTTCCCATGGCCCTGGAAAGTCCTTGAATTTTTTTTTATGAAATTTGGTCCTTGAAATTTTAAGCAACCACCAATAATCTCTACCTTCGTTTTCCGCCGCCATTTTGTATTTTTATGTCTAAAGTATGCAGTTTTATAGTCCTTGAATTTTTGTCTTCAATAAGAGTGTGAACCCTGTTTTCGGCTGCTTATACAAATAATTAAAAAAAAATCAAACCTGCTAGCTTAAAATTGAAATTTTCAAAATTTAGCTCAAAACTACATTTAAAAAAAAAAATAACAAGAGTGTTTCACTAAGACATTTTTACCTCTCTGCCTGCAAAAAAATTAGATTACATCAGTGGTTAAATTTCCCCAAAGAGGATTACTAACCTTTCCTTTAAAAAAAAAAAAAATTATTACTTAAGTAAGCATTCGACTTGTTAAGTTTCTTAAGTCTTGTCTTTATTTTTGAAATTTGCTTTTGTACAGAATACCATTCATGATCTATTTGGACTCGACATGCAAGGTGACCTGAAGCGACTCATGGCAGAAGAAAAAAGGCTAGAAGAAGAAAAATTGGAAAATGAAAAGTTTTCGCAGAAAGAACTGGAGCAGGCTCTTGGTATGGCTGAAGAAGAGTCTGATTTGCAGGCTGCCCAAACTGCTAGTGCAGAGGCAGTGGCAGAACTAGCAGAATTCGACGAATCTATTCCTCTGGACAATGACAGCAGAGACAATGAAGAAAAGTCCACTGCTGAAGAGGAGCTTGATAAACTTATGGACCAGGTATGTTTTATAGGGTACTCATTGGAATATTGCTAGAATTTTAAATAATCAAAAGTTGTTAGAGATGCTAATGAAGAATGTATCTAAAAATTCAAACTGCAAATTCCCAATGCATTTTTACCTTTTCAAAATTTGTAATTTTTGGTAATTGACACATTAACAATCAATTTAATGTAACTCTCCGACATACTTTTTTTTCCAGCTTTCTCCTGTGGAGAGATATGCACTTCAGTTCCTTGAATCACTGCAGGAGCCTGTATCACTCGAACAACTTAAGTTAGCAGAAGTAAGTATTGCCGACTGAAATGTGGGTAAAATATTTTTGTTTCGCTTTTAATATTTATTAATTATCTCTTTATGGTTTACTGCTGCACTAAATGCAAAGAAGTCTTCTTTTAAAAACCACATTTCTATTAAGACTCATCTTGTAAATAAAAATTAAAAAACGACTTTTTAAAATCATAGCATATTTATTGTTCTGCACATAAACATATTGTTGAATTAACCATAAAAAATTGCGTAGGAAATTTGTAAATTGTTAAATACTACAACCTGCTGCAGAAGGTCCACTACCTGTCCTAACTAATTGTGTTGCATCATGAATTTGGAAAATAAAATTAATTCTGCGAGTCATAATGATCTTTTATCAATTTAACGAATTGAGAGACTGCGAAGCAAAAGGGTCTAAATGACAGTTCTTAACTTTTGAAAAAATACACTAAAGTTTCTTATCTGCATTAAGTTCTATGAAAATTATTTATTGTTCAAATACTAACCTCTACAATGAAGATATCATTAGCTGTTTATACACATGCCTATTACCTCTACCCCTGGCAATAAAGAAAAATCTCTTGGACCCCTTTGCTTCTCAGGCCCTGAATTACAACGAAATTGTTCATTAAATAAAATAAACCTATGCAATTGTCATGTGTTTCAGGAGGAGATTGAGGCACAGAAGAAAGACTGGGAGCTTGGTCACTTGAAAGCCCTGAAACAAGAAGAAGAGCGATTGGGCGACGAAGAGAACCCCCTCTTCTGCAGCAGAGAAGCATCCAATCAGGTCTCTTCTTCCTCTAAATCCAGACGCAGCAAGTCCACTCCCCACAAAAATCCCACCCCCAAACGAAGAAGTCGTAGAATTATTACCAAGAAGGGAGACAGTGACGAAGACTGTACTCCACCCTCTACAAACGGACCGGCAAACGGGGATCTGCGATCCAAAAGGGGCGGAAGTAGCGTTACTCAAAGCCCGCTCATACTAAAACCCTTCTCCAATCCAAATCTGGTGATTAGAACGCGAAGGGCTTCTGCTAAAGAGGCAGACTTGTCCAGTCCCAGAACCACTGCGTCTCCCTCCTAGGATAAACAGTTCCTTCCGTTTTCCAATTTTATTTTTTAGTGTAAATAAATCCGAATGAATTTTTTCTTTCTGGTATGGAACGCTGGACTTGAGAGGCACCTGTGACAAAAGATTTTAATTTTGTTGTTAAATCCCCCCCCCCCCCCCCCCCCCTTCAGTACTCAGAAATGTTAAACAGTTTTTATTTTTTGTATGCTTTTCATTTTAGTGTAAATAGGTCCAAATGAATTTCCTTTTGAAGGAATGCTAGGCAGACTGAAATACTCATACTAAAAGTTTTTAATTTTGCTACCTCTTGCTCATTACTCAGTAGTTTGCCGAGCACAGTTATTTTATTTTTATATGCTATTTATTCTAAGGAAAGAATTTTGTACCCTGTTAGAAATGAGTTCAATGTCTGAATGGCTGATTCATCCATTACTTCGAAATGATGAGTTACAGCAGAAAAAAAGAGGTGATGCTTTCAGCTGTAGGCATTGATCCTTTTATCTGATCATAACTTATTATTCTGAAGGTGTATTCCTAGCACGTATTTTCATAATCAAATTCTGCTATTTTGGACATTGGCCTTTTTCCTCTCGAGGTACAGTAATACCCTTTATCCACCTCTTCTGTAATGAATTTTGCGTTGTATAAATGGACCGAATGCTGAACAATTCTTGTTGAATGTGCTGTATAAATTTTTGATGCTGTCTAGGACTAATAAATTTATTGAATTGCTACTTGTGTGTCTCATTTTTCTTGTGTGGTCATTCAGCAGAAAACGAGGTCACGTTTTGGTGTCAATACGATTGAGCACTGTTCGTCTTCTGACAAAGCTTTGAGAATATTTCACCCTTAAAAATTTGATCCATCACCAAAAACTTTAAAATAACAGTAACAAAATATTGCTTTCTAGTGGTTCATCTTAATTGGAGAAAAACTAACAAAATGGGAATTGATTAGTCTAATAAACCAAATTTCTTGACATTTGGAAATTATCCAAGTTAAATTTTGATAACTTACAAATTGTCCCAATGCGGGGACCTTATCACTTTTCTTTTAACTTATTTTATGGAAGTATTAATTTCTGATTCGGTTTAGAAAGATCATTAATTGTTCTTAATTCCTAAAAATTGAAAATTTTATTATTTGAAAACCATTGCAAATTGTGTGAGGAATTTCACATTAGTTCTCTTCTTAACATCCTGCAATTTCAACCTCATTCCAAAACCCAGATTGTTTTTCAACAAATTTGTGATGCGATTCATGTTAATAGGTTGCTTTGTCAGATGGCGGCAGATGTTCGTTTCTTGCTCGAAAATGCTGTTTCTGTGGTAGACCCACATTCGGTTTTTCCCTTTTGCATTAGGCAGTGATAGAAGAGAGGGGGAGATGCGATTCCTATTGGCACCAAAACATGCCGTCCGTTTCTTTTGTTGATGTGGCTCTACCAAGAGAAATGGCACGCATTTGAGAGCAAGATCGTATGCCAAGTTCAGAAATTGCTCAAGGTGATAGTTGTATGACTACCTGTTGAGGGATTTTTCTCTCCTTGGCAGAAACTCCAATTTTTTAAATTTTTTTTCATAAAACATTTACTAGTTTTGCGAATTTTGACAGGGTTCCCACGGTCATTAAAAGGGCTTCATATTTTTTAACTTGTTTTCAAGGCCTTGAAAATGCTTAAAAGTCCTTAATTTTTTAGGATATTGTGTGCCCAATTGCAAAATTTTAAATCACACTTGCTATCCCCTCGTGACCGCCCGTATCGGATTCCTCGGACAGATTTGTATTATACACGTGTGTATTTGTTTTGCTAGTCGCGAGGTTTTTTTACCAGAACAGCAAGAGGTTTTTTTTTTTTTTTAGCATAAGCAACTTGCAAAAACTATATTCGGAAAGTGCATATTTAGTGTGCTTTGGCTAAAGCAAGATGCATATGAAAAATGGATTGGAACATCAACAAAGTCTGTTCATAAGGTAAAATTCAAACTGCGTCATACAGATTTTAATTTTAGCGCTATTGGCGAAGCAGTTGTGAAATCACACATTTAAGATATGCATGTAATCAAATTTTTGAAGGAAATTTTCGAATTGAATAATTTTCGTTCTTAAAAATAATGTTTAGGTCTTTGAAAGTCATTGATTTCCATCCTTTAATTTCAGTGGGAACCCTGGTTTATGAAAAAGTTAAATCAGAATTCTTACGGTTTTGGTTCTTGAGTCGGCGAGTTTTTTTTTAATGAAATATGGTCCTTGAATTTTCCTCAAAAGGCCTTTGAACAGGGTGTCCAGCAGCCTTGAAAGTCGGGAAACGTACTTGAATTTTTTTGCACCTCAGGAAAGTCGGGAATTATGCTTGAAATTTTGGAATTTCCGGTCTGCGTCGGGAAGTTCTCTTCTCTTTTTTATCGGAAAAATCTTTATGGATATTTAATGAATATGTTTTCCAAGAGATGCGAATCTTCCGCCGATCGACTGATTTCTGCTGTTTCTCTTTTTATGTAATGCCATAGCTTCTATCGGCATTATTTACGTTCATACATATGTGATGACCATTTTGCTGAACGTTACAGTCATGTAATGGCCGCTATTCTCGTAATTATGTTAGGCTCTATGGCCAAGAATTAGGTTGTTGCATGATAATTTTCGTCGGATGCTATTACTGCTCCGATATAACAGTCACTGACGCTATTGCAGACGTGGTAGTTAAGTTCAAACACAAGAGCGGATTTCCATTTTTTACTGAAATGTCTACCATTTATGAGATAGATACAAATTGCATTACAATTTTATTGGGTTTGCTTGGAAGTTTGTCAGCCAAGGAATCTGCTCACTTCAGAGTTCCTCCTACTATATTTTATTACAATTGGTGCTGCGACCACAATTAATGAAGGATTGACCCAACTTAACCAAAACCTATAATTGATATTGACTTAACTCGATGTTCTGGCAAATCACCCATCATTTGGGGTCGAGTAGAGCTCCGACATCTGAAACAGAGCATGCATCTATTTACGCAAAAGCAAATCAACCTTTTCCCCCAATAATTCAATCCCGCCATATTGTTTCAGATTGTTTGAAAGTAGTTCCTGCATGTAGATGCGAAATGTGAAAATGTTAAATTAGTAGAAATTCTATTGAATGCTCAGAAAGAATAACAATAGCATCCAAAAAAGGAGTCAATGGAACTAATTTACTTCTTTTTGGTAAGTTGGCACCTTTTCTTACACAATCGATCTCTTCCTTGAAATGTAAGTTTTGAAGACAGCTAAGGACAGAGATTTTCGCGCTCTTTATTTCCAACGGAAGTAGACGTTGAAATTCTTTAATCTTTTCTGGGTCTTGAAAACCTTTAAATCAACCTTTATGAGTTTGCACTTATTTATAAACCGCTTGCAATATGTCACGACTCGTATTATTTTGGTGAATGAAAAAAACTTTTCAAATGGTATATTTTAACACGTGCCGTTTTCCAATCTCATGTGAAAGTTAAAAAGAGGATTCTTTCTTTTTTCATTTAGAACCTCGAAGGATGGATTGTCTACCAAATTACCTTTGGTCAGAAAATTCCTCTGCATTGTTCAGAAACTTAAGGCCTTTTAGCCATGAATCGCGTTGGGGAAATTTATTTGGTTGCAATCCTCGGGAAGCCATATCAACAATATTTTGTTTTAATGTATTGACCAAGATTTGTGTCTATGTTTCCGCTATCGCCGATATTTATGTTGGAGTAATGATAATTTTCAACTTGGTTTAAGCCGTTTCAATAGTAGCTATTGCCGAGATTTGGGATGCCGTTTTGATGTCATTCACTTCCCCTGATGTAATAGCCGCTATTTTCCGTGATTAATGTCTGTATGAAGATCGGTTTTCGCCGTTTGGTTTGATTCGATGCAGAATTTCGATTTAATTTTGTGTAAGAAAGTAGTCCCAATTTTACTGTTTATCCTTTTTTAATTTTAACTGTTTTGTATGCTAAATTGTTTATTTTAGCTTGAAAAATAATTTTACATTTTAGCTATAATGGATAATAGTTTAAAAGTTAAAGCAATTTTATATGTAATAGTTTAAAATTAATCAACTTGTGCAACTGTGTGAAAATTTGAAGTTTTTTTGCTTTGGCCGTGTCAGTTACATGCAGAACCTCCCTCTCTTAATTCTTAACAACATAAATGTTTATGACAAGCAGTTGTGCTTAAAGTAAACTATTAAACTGCCCACCTAGGTTCATTCCTTTTTCTTTTTATCTGCTAAGGTTTAGACCTTCATATTTATGTATCACTTGTTAAACAATTATGTGTCTTTTTTCTCGCCTTTAAAAAAAAAAAAAAAAAAAACTTTTCCTATTTTCACTGGCAACTATAAAGGCTACTAAAGCGACTATTTCAGTGGCCAGGCGACTATTTTAGTGAAAAAAGGGCCCAAAACGACTATTTTAAGCAAAACCTTCAACTATATTTAGGCTAAGGCTACTATTTTTTTTTTTTTTTTAAGTAGATACTGCCTGACAGGTTTCGTGCAGTTCTTGAAAGTCCTTAAGAACTCCTTATTTTTACTTAATGTCTCCGAGGGCCCTTGAAAAGTTCTTGAAAACTCCTTATTTTTAACCTGAAGGTCCTTGAAAGTTTTTTAATGTTTGAGGGCTCTTGAAAATAACTGACATTTGTTATTCCTTTTTCTTTCTTTTTTTTTTCCTTTGCGTGTGTATTTCGGAAACTTCCATAGAAAAAAAGTCCCGATCTCCTAATTAGAAAGAAAAAAAACTTTCATATTTTATTTCTCTTTCTGTAGTTGAAAAATATTTATAATAAATAATGTAATTCTGAATTGTGAGGATCGTTATAGTAATAAATTATTCATGATGAAATGAGTTTCTGAGATGAGATGATTAAACTGTTTTTCCTGGGTATGTCTATTTGGAATATTAAAATGTATGAGCCTTCTGCCCTTGTAAAGGATTTCATGACTGGTAAGGCCGACCAAACGGTATAGTGGTTAGCGTGCTAGCTTCTAGACCGCGAGGTTGCGGGTTCGAGTCCCGTGTTAGGCATGGGTGTTTGTAAATGTATGTTGGCTTGTCTAATGACGAATGTTTCGGCGCATTATAGCCCTCGTGTTGCTGACGGCGCCAGATAATCTGAAAACAACCAACCAACCATGACTGGTAAGTGAAGGTTACCGTTTTCAACTTAAATTTCGATTTGTTGGAACCTAGTTCATTTTGCAAAAATATAGATCTGCCAAAATTAAAAAAAAACTAATAATTCAAAATATTTCTGCAACATGAAACAGTAACACCGTTCCAATGCGGGTTGTTCGGACAATACGAATTATAAAAGGTGAAGCGTTAAAACAATTGCCATTAGGATTTTTTTTTTTGTAAGTACTCACTGATTTTGTATTTTTTAGTCTATTTATAATTTTTTGCGCTACTAACCATATCGGGACTCTTGCTGCCAAATGTATCCAAATTTACGACTTTTAATTTTTATTTTTGAATCCTTTATGTTAACTTTGATTTTGTGGGTTTGTTGATAGAGGGCAAATCTGTGGATACCTAATTAACTCCCTTGCTGTCATCCAATCGGGTAGAAACTTAGCTGATGATGTCGATGACGATGCATTCTATCAAATTTTGCGGTTGTAACTGTTATTAAAAGGTTACTTTTACGGAATACTAATAAACCAACTTGTCATCATCCAATCGTATTAAAAAAAGCATTGAACCAACCATTGTTGAAACTCTTTCCTGTTGCCGATTTTTTTTAATAAATAAAAAAATTACTTTAATAAGAATAAATAAGTGATATTTGGATACGAGAGCATAAATGCACATTTTCATAACTAAATTTTGAAACTTAGTTTGCCGCACATTTTGCTGATAGAAGTGCTTTTGATATCTAAAATTAGATGCAAATACCAAGCACACGCTGTTTACAGAATCGGCACCTGTGTTAATGAATATAAAAATTGACAATGCATGTAAAGGATTTATAATGCAAACTTTGTTTTTATAAGTTATTTTATTGCCATCTTATTTTAAACTTCAAATATGGTTTGAAAACTGAATTGGAAAAGTAAGGTGTTTGCTTCTGTCTTAACTAATGTGAACAGAAGTCATTTGATCGTATTGGTATTTCTGCTTTTGATGTAAAATTACACTAAATTCTACAGTTGTTAGTATTCTCTTATCGTTGATGAAACTTAGTATTATGGTTAGTTGTCAGCAAAATCCTTTTTTTTTTTTTTTTTTTATCGAGATGTTATTTAATGTTTTATTTGTGAAATAATCGTTGATAAACTAACCTGCAACCATGGGAATGATTGAAAATTAAGGATTTAACCCGAAGTTTGTACCTTGATAGCAAGATAGAGACTGTCTTTTAAATGGAATGTTGTCTCACAATTACAATGCTTAATGCAACTTGGTTCTACAATTTTTAATAGTAACAATATTTAACATTTCAAGTGACGAGAATACACCATACCATAGTCAACCGAACTATATAGTGTGACCAAATCGTATTTCGCCCATCTGATGGCTGTTTGGTTAGCTCTCTGACCTTGCATGACAAAGGCGGCGAATTCGAATCATGGTTTAGGCGCGTATGTTCGTTGTGGTTCGGAATCCACCTAAGTTGTAGATCAGTCTTGATAAACCGTTATTGTGCATAAAGATGTAGTTCAGCGTACCGACCAACCAAACCGTGTTTCCCATATTTCAATTACAAAATGAGATTCATTACGATCTTGTTTAATCCAATGGTAATGAAGGGTATTAATTTCAAACTAACCATGCACTACTGCAATTTTTTCGAATTTGTGGATAAGCTGCATATTTAATGGTTGTTAGGCTTGCGCTGTGATGGTTTAGCACTCTAAAAGTGTTCAGGTTTGTCCCCACGGAACCGCCCTAGTTGGCGTTATTGTGCTAAGGTCGTCGTTTAGTAAAGTAACGAAGTCGTTCAAGTTATATATTGTAAAATTTCATGATATATTTGTTTTTACTTGCAACGCATTATCTTTCTGCAAAGTTGGGAAATATATTTTTATTTAATAATTTCTAATTGTTTTCAATGCTTAATGATTCCTCGTAGCAGAAAACCTTCGACAATGTGCTTTTGGCGCAGCTTTTACCGACCTTCTGTATAAAGCAGCATCAGCCACTACGTGGCCCGCGGGCCGGATTTGGCCCGCGACAGATATTTCCGCGGCCCGCCAATAGAACAGAAGATGAAAAAAAATCACTGAATAAACTTTGTTTATATATATATATATAATAGTAATTTTCCCGAAATATTATAGTTTGTATTAAGTATGTCGAGCAGAGTTCTTCACTACGTGTCCGAAGAAACTATATAAAGAAACTTTCAGAAAGATGGTTTTCATAAAGAGTAAATACAGGAAAAACTTAACTGAATCTCATTTGGACTATTAATTAAGATTGGCTGTAAAAAAATACTGCGAAAGAAATCGATTCTATCACAAAATAAACTGAATGATTTCGACCGCCATCGTCTCACAATTTATACTGACCCACTAAAGCAGAATAATCTGGAAGTACAGTTTAAATAGTTATATTAAAAGTTAGGTCAAGTTTAATTGTCACGTTGGAACAAAAGACTCGCTTCTCTTTTAGAATTTAATTTACCAATAATGAAAATTATTATTTTTTAATTATTAAAAAAAAGAATCAAATTTCAATTGCAATTTAAGATTAAAAAATCATTTTTTTTTTCAGTGCTTAGAAATGCTACTCATTATGAAATTGATAATAAAAATACATATTTTGGTGTATCCGACCTGCGAAAAGCTCCAACATAAGTCATATGGCCCGCCCCTAAAAGTTTGTGGCGAACGCTGGTATAAAGGATTGCCTCAAATTACTTGACATGGAATTAAATTTTGAATCACTTGCAATTGTGATTTGGAGATTTTTATTATCTCTTATATACTTCCCCTTTCTTTGCCTTTAAGGTTGGTTTGTTTGTACGCTCAACCATTCAATTCCTTCTTAGCCCAACCACTTCAGCGTTATTGCTTAATAGTTCACATAATATCGTAAAGTGATGCATCTATTTAAAATACACTTAACTTTGCTGTTTTCAAACCATTTATAATGCAAAGAAAGATATCCCTACTTATATACTTAACATTTTATTAATTTTTTTTTAAACAATGGTTTTAGAACATGGTCAAGGTACAGAATGATTAAAAAGAAATGTGGAAACTACATCCAAATACAATAATTTTTACGATATACTAGAAGTATTTTCATTTCAGGATATTTTCTTATTTAGCAATGTGGCGCAGTTTGGCCCTTGTGTTGCCCTTGCGCAAAATAAGTTCTAAACACAACCAACCAACTTATTTAGCAAGGACGTGAATCGTCACACTTATATTTGCACGATTTTAACCTTCGGTTAGTCGCTTTCCGATATAGTTAGTCGCGTTGCACCTATGAGGTGTTTCCGGTTTTTTGAAAGCCAAATGAAATTTATTTTAGTTTAAATAGTTGATTGTTACCGATTTAAGATACATTGGAGAGATGAAGTATTAAACAATCTATTTAAATAGTAAAATTTATTACAAAAATCGTATCGCAAGTAATTCAATAAAAATAAAGGCAGAGGAGGAAAAAGTGTAGGGATGCACCTGTGAGGTGCGCGTGACTAACAGAAGGTTTAATGTGAGGATTCCAACTTTATATCGTCTGAATCAGATGAGGTTGGCTTTAGAGAAGATTTTTTTTTTTACATTGGTAAGCTTTACATCACATGATGAAAGGTTAAGTATTCAATCTAAGCAATTGTATTTATGGAAAAGTTTTTGTAGTAATTAGGTTCGTATATCCTACTATTTTAAGTTTCTAAATTCAAAAATAACTTTGCATTTAAAAAGTTAGAAAGGCAATATATATTGGATTATTGATTTTCAAACACACCATGGAACATAAGTTCCATGGTGGTACTCTCGAACCCTTATTGTCAAGCAAGGTTAGAAATTAAAAATAATTATCGTTATAAAGACTATTATGTCCGAATTTGCACTTTTAACCCGATCAGCTCCGTGGTTACTGGATGCATTTCAGTTAATCAGTGATTAACAAATTATTTAGATGCAAGTTACGCATCTAAGATTTAACCCATTTTGCGTATTTAAAAAAGTTCAGAAACTGAAATCGTCCTGTGAAACACAATTGAATAAAATGATTGTTGTATAATATACAGTAACTAAAGTTGTATTTAATGTAACTGACAAAATGATTAAATTTTAATGAAAATGAGATCTTCGAATTTAAATGATACTGAATGCTCCAATCAAATTTTTTCTATTTTTTAAAAATTTAAAGTTCTAATGAACTTTTTGTCTAGTATTTTGAATAAGAAGTAAAATGCAATATTTTTCACAAATTATATGCTATATTTCCGTCGTTGAACATTACTATTATTTTTTTTTTTTAATTTAATATTAAGGTCCTTATTTTTTTGTTTGGAAGGTTCTTGAAAAGTCCTTAAAAAAATCCTTGAATTTGTTTTCAAAAAATCTGTACGAACCCTGTCTGATTGTAGGACGGGAAAAAATAGGCACTAAGGTACTGACGCAGTTTTGTCAAATTAGCGATATTTTTACGGGGGAAATGAACTCTACCGAAATAGGTGTTAATTTTAATTCATGTTCGTGGGTCCAGTGGTAACCTCGTTAATCTGACGATAGTATCTCCCTGGTAATCACACTAGCGCAATTATTATTTTCACCTACCTGTTAGGTTCCAATGTTTTATCTTTCGCAGTGTCGAGGCTTGACAACATACACTATTATATTCTCAAATATCAAATTATTTTGCCTTTATTTACTTAACTCGACAAGAATGAATTTGTGAAATTTGCCTTGAATGCCGGAAGAAACTACCGTCAGTATGGACAGCTTCCTTAACCGTTTCTTTTTTAATTGAAATCTTATATTTACATAAAAATACCAATTGAAATATACATTTAGCAATTGAGGGTTGCCATGTAACTAGTGGGGCATCTATTTTTGTGCAACTTAAATCGCTTGATAATGTCATCGTAAGTCATCTTTCTTCTATTGTTAAAAAGTCGCCTAACTTTGCCAAGTATTAAATCAAGCAACCTTTTGCATTAGTATTAAAATATAAAAAAACATTGTTATTTTCCTAAATCAATCAATAGAACAAAGTATATGACATTTTGGAATTACACATCACTAAATGTAAGCAATGCTCCAAAGTGGAAGTTATTTATTGTATGTGAAAGGGAAATGCAATCTTTTGTTTCTTAACATACAGATAAATACATGAAATCCACTCTAAAAATCACACATGGTACTCATGGTCTGAGACTACTATTTTGGCTACTATTTTCAACGTACAAGACTACTATTTTGGCTACTATTTTTAACCCTTTCAGTCCCAATTATTTATTTTTTATTTTAAAAATCTGAAATTTATAAAATATACTCATTTAGTATCCAGAATAACAGGGTTGAAAGCAAATTTTTTTGTTTAATTTTTTTATTAAAATTCTAAGTTATTCCAATTGGCATCATTGGGTATTAGGTATCAAACAAGTCTAAGCGATTTCGCCTCGGCATTTCTAAATAAATCAAATAAAATTTGAAATCTTTTATTTAGTCGTAAATATATCTCAATGTAGTAAATACTACTGGAAAAAAATAACAATAACGTGGTAATAATAGTACGAATCTGAAATAAACAATATAGCCGGGAAAAGGTTGGTTGTATTCAGATTATTTTTAATTTTGGCAGATCTATATTTTTGCAAAATGAACTAGGTTGCAACAAGAAAAAATGTTTCAACAAATCGAAATTTAAGTTGAAAACGGTAACCTTCACTTACCAGTCATGGTTGGTTGGTTGTTTTCAGATTATCTGGTGCCGTCAGCAACACGAGGGCTATAATGCGCCGAAACATTCGTCATTAGACAAGCCAACATACATTTACAAACACCCATGCCAACACGGGACTCGAACCCGCAACCTCGCGGTCTAGAAGCTAGCACGCTAACCACTATACCTTTTGGTCGGCGCCGGGAAAAGGTGTTGAGTTGTACTGAACTCCCACTAATGCCAAATGGAATCGTCACTTTTCAATAATTGCAAAAGTTAAAATATTTGTTCGTTAAAAATGGTTAATATACAATTTTTAAATATTAAAGAAAATAATATGAACATATTTGAAAGAGTTATTTAATTTAAATCACTTAAAAAATGAAATTAATTTCGGCTTCTTTTTCGGAATTGAGAAAACATAAAAAAGCCTCATTTCATTCATCAACAGAACCCGTGCAGCCATTTATTGGTGAAAAAGAAAAATATATTTGGGCAGAGAATAGTTTGATGATTGTAAAAATGTTGATTCGAATTCACTGGGAGTATAGGGTGAGGAGAAAAAAAATCCTAAATGTTGTGATTCCAATTGGCATCACTGGGACTGAAAGGGTTAACATCTGTGGCTACTAAAGCAACTATTTTCAAGGCTTATAGTCAGTGGCAGCCCTGTACTACTTGGTGGGGGTATACTTTGGAAAATGTGATGATAATTAATTGGTTGCGAGAAGGGTCCTTGAAATTTTTTGGGATGAGCTTTGAAATTCTTGAAATATGCTTGAATTTTTATCAGAAATTTTGCTGGACACCCTGTTGAAAGTCCTTGAATTTTTTTCTTCAATAAGAGTGAGAACCCTGTAAATGGAAGTTCGATGAAAAATTTGGTATTGATAAATATCGAAATAAAACCAAAAAAAATTAAGGCATAACTGAATCGGTTTTTGTTGAAAGGGCGCAAGTTAAAAAAATTTCAAGAAATAAAAAAAACTTCATATTAAAAAACAATTGGAAAAAAAAATCAGAAAATTGATTTGAAAATAAAAGTTGCTGTTTTATAATATGGTTAAAATTTTGAGTAGTACTTTGTAAGTAATTAAATGCAAAAAAATCTAAAAAATTGCCCTTTTAACACAAATTTAAAAATGAATAAAGTAAACCATTTGATTGAAAATAATAAATCAAGTTTTTAAGGTTTATAGTAGTTTTATTCCTGAGTGCAACACATATTGAGCATGTGTAGTAAATATTTCAAGGCAAAAAATAGAAAACGAAACATAAAAAATAATTATAATAGCTAATCATCATCACTCAACTCTGGATCCATGTTGCTATCAGCAATTTCGGCTTCAGTTGTTTTCCAACTCCTAATAGTGTTGTAGTACTCTTGATGTTGAACTGTGCTGTAGTTCATCATCTTCTCAATGTCTTATTATTTTCGCTTTTTTTATCGGTACTTTCTCTGCAAGATAGGCTGGAGCCTGTGGGTGGTTGAACAGCCTGTGAAAAAGGTGGAGGGGGGGAACCAGACTGTTTATGGTAGAATATCCTTCAACACATCCTTTGTTTTGTTTTCGATGTACAAATTGAAATAATGTACTTATTTGGAAATAGATCTTGTCTTTTTTTCCCAACCTTATTACCTTTGGTCTTTTGGGAAATGCAGGACTTTTTGTAGTAGGCTTTCATCCATATTTTGTAGTCAAAAATGTCTGAGGAAGAGATTTCACAAAGTGTAAACTTGTCAAATCTTGTTATGCTTGATTTAATGTAGTCCGAGACTTCATTCACAGTGTATATGTGGTCATGTCTTCCGAGACATTTTGATATGAGACCATAGTCTCAATCGCAAGGGAGAAAACTATGCCCTCTCACAGGGAAGTACTGAAGCCAAGAATTAACTTACGCCCCTTTAGCAGAAACTACGATGTTTATTGTGTCGTTATGGATACAATTAGAAACACACTTTTAACACAAATCAATGTGTTTATCCTCAAAAAATATATATCAAACTAATTTTGATAAAAAAATTGACTTGCGCCTTTTTAACAAAAAGCTATTCAACTACCAAAAGATCTATTATTTTCTTTGAAAACAAACTGTTTTAAGCTTTTTGAAAATCTTATTCATAGTTTTATTAGGATTGCTAAGTGTGTCATTAGCCTTTAACTATAATCAGAAATCTAAATGAACTGGATTGATTTATTTAAAAAAGATTGGAAAAAGCAGTTTGAAATAATTTATTTAACATTCATTGTGTCTCTTTCTGTGCTGGCACTTTCATTAAGTCGGTCTTCTAATGAGCAAGTATTTAAAGATTTCAATTAACTAATGTGACCTGCTGATAGTTCTCAGAAACATAAACATTTAATTCATTGATAGTTTTTTTCTTGCCTTGGGTGGGTTAGTGAGTTGCGGCAGTTATTTTAATTTTATTTGCCATAACCAAACGTTGAATGGCAAAAGCTGGAAATGATCAAAACTGAAAGTGCCAAGTTATTTTCTAAGCATTTCATCTTATTAACAAATTGCTAACGGAAGTAACTCGATATTGTCATTTAACATTATTTTAACTGGTTAACATCAAATGTTATTTTAATTTAGCTCAGACCTAAAAAAATCATTAGATATTGTTTTTTTTTGTTTTGTTTTTTTAAATTCCTATACGTTTTGGAACATCCCGAGTTCAAAAAAGAAGTCTAGAAATCTTGATCATGATGCTTAACTTTTGCATACGAGGTAATGGTGGCCATGGGACCTCTCATTAAGGTTTTTGTAAGAATTGTGCATATTGTGCCATTGAAATGTTTATTTTTCTGCAATTATCAAAAAAAACTAAGGATTTTGATCAAAGATGACCTTTTAGTGTGCTCTAAACATTGCTTCCAAAAGCAGAATCTCTAGCATCACCCATCAACAGCTGATTTTCTCATCTGTTTCAGTTTACAACAAAGGATAGTGTAATATTTATCGAGAAAAAAGATTGCAATATTTTTTTTGCCAATGTAGTGATTATTGCCTAACTGGTAATTTTTAAAAAATTAAGGAATAGTATAATGAATTGAAAATAAAAAGGTTAACTTACACCAACCCATGGCAAATATAACTGCAGTGGTCAGTATTAAGTTTAAGTAAAAGTTTTGTAATGTTACTCTAGTAATTTTTTTTTTGGTAAAAACATTTTACAGTGCTAATTTATTTGCATAATTTTTAATTCATTTGAAACAAGCTCCTTTTTGAGTAAGAATTATCTACATAGAATGATTTAACTATTTGAAAGTCCCAAAAAAACAATTTTTTTTTTTTTGATTAAGTGTTAGGACTTTGTTTTGATGTTTAAATATAAATATCAATTGCTTTGTCAAGGATGACCTCATCTTCGGAAAATTTTGCAGAATGTTGAAAAATTGCTTTTCTTTTGTGTTCTAAAAAAAATTATTTTATGCAAATATCCTTACTGAAATAAATTTACAGGATGTTTAGATAACTTTACTATAAATCGTAAATAAAGTATTCTTCAATAAAATATTAATTTTTTTTTCAATTGTTCAAGTGAAAATATAATTTGGAATATCGGAATTTTTATAGACTGCTTTCCGCCTTAACCTAAAACTAAATTTGAAGAGTAAATAATACTGAAATTTTCTTTGCTTGTGGTATCTCATTCAAAGTTTAAAACAAATCCATGAATCTTGTTTCAGGGAAAATTGAGTTGTAAGGTATTTCCATTACTGGGCCTTTTTTTAGTTAATATAACACATGTTAAACTTAAAATATATCCAAGTATAATTGTTTAGCATGTTTGGTAATGTTTTTTTTTTTACTTTGAAAAGTTTTTCAATGTATGAACTTGCTCTAAAGATCAGCAATTAAATTATAATTAGTTTAATCCCATAAAATTGACTAATATGGGGAAATGAATCGCAAGGTACGTTTTTATTTCCACCTTTCTACGAATAGTTTAATTTCTTTAATAGTCTATGGTCAGCAATAGTCAGCTTATGACAATTTGAGTTTTGGGAAATTTCTTGATAATTCGATGACCTGATAATGAAGAATATATTATTTTGTGAATTTTTCCCACCAGTTGAAACTTTTTCTTGTGATGTAATAATTTTCAATTTCTATTACAAATAGTTGTATGACAATAAGTGAATATAGGTATTTAAATACAAGCTTTAAGTAGATAAATTGAAAGATCACCATATTAATTTAGAATACAAATTTTTATTTTTTCACAGAGTAACCAAGCAGAAATAAACTTCACAAAGTCAACACTGAAAGCTTTCCTTTAAATGAGTTTCTATGTCCTGGTATATTAAGAATTTTTATTTTTCTTCTTAAATACATATCTCAAGAACTTGTGTTTTAATTTTCAGGTCTACTTTTCAATAAATGGTCAAGAAGAAATGCCTGTAAGTGTGTTTTTTATCTTATTCTATTAAATTTATTTTAAAATAATTCTTGGTTTGCTTTTAACCAGTAAATTCTAACATTATGCCTGATTTTAAAATTGTAGTAAATTTCAAATTGAAAGTAAATTATAGTCTGAATTGAAGGAAGAAAAATCTTTTAAATTTGCAGTTTTTTGCTAGTATTGAAACAAACTTTGGAAAGAATATACCTGTGTTAGGAGCCTATGTCAGTTTCGAAAGAAATATTCCTAAATATTTATAAATTATCCCTAAAATTTTAAGAATTATACATAAAAGTTTTAAGAATTATTCATAAACAGGGTTCCCAAGGTCATTAAAAGTACTTAATATTTTTTAACTTGTTTTCAAGGCCTTGAAAATGCTTAGAGGTTCTTAAAAGTCCTTGAAAATGCTTAGAGGTCCTTAAAAGTCCTTAATTTTTACAGATGTTGTCCAACTGCAAAATTCATAAAAATACAACTCGGACTTGCTATTCCCTCGTGACCACCACTTATCTGCACCTTATAGGAATTTTCTGACATATTTGTATTACGCATCCACCAACTTGTAACTTTTTTGATAGAATATACTTTATTAAAAATTTAAATACAGACATGATGCCTGAAAACAAATTTTCATACGTCCTTAAAAACCTTAATTAGGTCCTTAAAAGTCATTGATTTTCATTCTGTGATTTGAGTGGGAACCCTGATAAAAGTTTAAGAATTATTCCTAAAATTTTGGGAATTGTCTCTTAAAATATTCCTGAAATTTTTGGAATTGTGCCTAAAATTTCTTCTTAAATTTTTTAGAAAACTCACTGCGTCCTCTTTAATGATTTTCAAGAGTATTGTCAAAATATTGAAAAATAAATATTTCACATATGTTTTAAAGAACATTCCTTAGACAAACACTATGAAAAGTCCATAAAAAAATAAAGAATTTCATATAAAAAGTGATATCTCTGCACTTGCATTTTACATTCATTTCATTTATATGTAATCAATCAAGAAAAGCAAACTTTTATTAAGCTTGATGTGTTTTTCTTTGCCACTAAGGCTATTGGGTGACAAAGATATATAGAATTTTTCTTGAAAATATTTTAAATAGACATTTTTAATACAATGGTAATGATATAACTGTGATAGTACTGTTGTAACTTAAATGATTCTGATGTAGCTTAAATGGTGTTTTGTTTAGATGTGGGCTCCTCCCACCCCTCCCACCAATGAGAATGACATCTACATGGACTGCAGCATGAACTTCTGGTACGAACCCTCGTTCATGCATGAAGCATTCCTGCCACCCATTTTCATTAAAAAGGAGACAAAGAGACAGAAGATGGACCCCATTGTGTCAGGTAACACTTTCCTACTTCTGTTTGTTATTTCTGGCTAAAATGACAGATTTTCAACAGATCCTTTAATAAAATTTGTGACATGAATAATGATTGTTTTGTAATGCGACCAGACGTCCCGATTTTCTTGTGGTAGTCCCACTTTTTACCTAGCTGTCCCGCTACCTGAAAGTGCTGCTTTTCTGTAACAAAATCCTGCAATAGTCTTTCTAAACAAAATTAAAATGTTCTTCAGAACTTTGTTGATCCAAAAGAAGAAAAAAAAACCTAACCGAGTGGGTAACCGATGATGTTTCTGGAGATAAACGTTGGGTAGAGTTTTATAGCCATTTCACCAGCACTCAATTGTAATTGCAAAAATGAAAATTGTGGAATTCGGCTTTAGTTTGCCAGAAGCAATTGTAGCCTTCGAAAGAACATTTTATATTGTTAATAAACTGTGGACTTCTGAGAAGACACAACTTTCTGTGGATACTCTGAAATCTTTGTTAACCACTAAAATTAACACTTCGTATTCTTGCAGATTTTCTGAATCTCCTAAAATCAAATAAAAATTCGTTAAACTCAGTTGTCTCAAATTAGAGCCTTAAATTTTAGCTGTATGTAAAGTAAGGTTGAAAGCTAATAATAAAGTTAAGTAAATGTATGAATTACAATATCTTCAGAAAAAACCTCGAACATTGAAGTTTTTAGAATTGTGTGTTCCGAACCCCATAAATACAACTAAAAAAAAATGACCCCTTCCCCATTGGCAGACGTGTCCTGATTTTTAGTCAGAAAAATCTGGTCAAATTATTGTTATGCATAGTTTCTTTTCAGTTATCAGGGTTTAATTCCATTTGATACACAGTGTTTTCTTGAAATATCTCCTGGTAATTTCCTTCCTTAAATACAGAATCTTGTAATAATATTTTAATGTAGAATAGACATGGTACATTTCAGTAAAAATATTGATTTTTGCCAGAAATTTTGGTACTTTGAATATAGCTTAAAAAATTAGAAATTTAGGTTTAATTATATTCACTTGTTTATCAATATAGCATAATTGTTTGAAGATGTTAGGCTTCTGAAACTTTTTGCAACGATTATGTGTTCATGTGAAGTTTAGCTTTTTTGCTCGGGAACTGTACCATGTAACTTATGAAACAGAAAACCTAACCAAGCAGTCTCAACGTAAGCAATAAGAAGAAATGCATGCACTGACATTCTAAAAATATTACAAGACTTAAATTCCCTTGAAGGCAATCCTGAATATTTGTATGTATTTTAATCGATTGAAGAGGCCAGTACCCAAGTTATCTGTTAACATTTATTTTATTTCTATGACAAATTTCATTAACAAAAAACATCCACATTTTTGTCCTTACACATATGGTTATTAAACTTCATTTCAGTTGATTTGTAGAAATGTTTCGATAGAGATTTCATATCGCCCCATTTTTTTTCCTAGCCGTGTCCACAGCCCGTAAGCAGAAAGTTCGTAAGGATGACATGGTGAGCATTCCCCGGTCACTGTTTGACCGTCCATCAGCAGCCATCTTGAAGATGAGGAGAGAGGTGAAGCTCCAGAAAGTGAAAGGTCTAATGGTATCCCCCAAGGTACCCTCATCTCCGCAGTTTCCCCCCTCATCACTCAAGCAATCGGGAAGCCTGCTTGTGGGAAAAACCCCCAATGTTGAAGGCAGCAGCAACCCTCACGTTGAAAAAGAGGAATGGCATGTACAGGAGGACTGGGCTCTGCTTCAGGTAATGCAATGGTCGCATGCCCTAAAGTTCCTAATTTTCCTTAAATTTTTGTTTCACCCTAAAGTTCCGGAAATTGTACTTAAATTTTTTGATAGTTCCTTAAAAAAAAATAAGAATCCCTAAAATTCCCCATTTTCCTCCAAAACCTGCAAAAAATACCTCTGATATTCCTACAGATGAGAAAAGTGGATTTAATTAAATTCGCGTATTTGCCAAAATAGTATAATATCATAACTATTATTTTGCTAAAAAGTTGTGTGAAGTTTGATTTTTTTTTTAAATAAAAGTTTTTTGCCAGTATCTAAACAAACTTTGGAAGGAGTATGTCTGTGTTAGGTGTCTATGTCAGCTTCAAAAAAAATATACCTAAATGTTATTGAATTGTCCCTAAAATTTTAAGAATTGTTCCTAAAATTTTTAGAATTATTCCCTAAAATTCCTACCTAAATTTTTTAGAAAACTCACTGGCCCCCTGGTAATGACTTGTTTTGTCTGGGATACAGTTGGCCTCATTGCTTTTATTCTTAATCTGAGTCAGAGTGGAAACAGAATTGGGAAGTTTTCAGTGAAATTTTTGATTCTGGAATTATCCAATGCTGGAACCAAGATTTTCTTTTAAATTCTCATTCTGCTAACATCAGTAAAAATTTAGAAGGTTTATAAACACACAACCTTCCAAATTATGGGTTTCCATAAAAAAATTTAATTGTAGAAGTGACAGTTAAATTTCAGTAATTTCAATCTGGGGAAATTACGATTTTTTTTTATTACCTATACTGCAGTCAACAATATCTTACATATCGGTATGCTGTTGTTTCGCTTTTCTGGATATTGTCTGAAATTTGATTAAAGAAATTTGGCTGAGAAATCGGGAAACTAGGGGGCTACGCCCCACTGCTCGCTAATTCTTTGATTGATTTTGAACAAAAAAAATCATATCAGTATTTTCTTATCCTTTTTAAAAAAATAATAGTTATAAAAACAGAATGATCTCTCAAAATATCAAGGAAATATATGTTTCCCTCTTTTTTTTTTCCCCCTTTTTTTTTTTTTTTTTTTTTTTTTTTTTTTGTCTAAAACCTTGTAAACACTTTTGCAATAACAAACTACCAGTTTAGTTTGCTTTTGTTCATTTAAATGTAATGTCCCTCTTGTCAGAATATCAGCAAGTAGGAACAAATAAAAAACAGGAATACTTGATAACAGGATTATCACACACTGGGAAAACCTAGAATCATCAGGAAAAATTAAAATGCTTAAAAAGGCCAGGGAAAAATGCAACATTTCCTGGAAAAGTCAAGGAATTTCTTTCAGATTTAAGTTTTCTTCCAAGAAGTTAAGAAAATTATTTTCATAATGCACTTTCACGCGATTTTCTCGCATGGGGACATTATCTGACATGTTTATTCTCGATAAGAGCAGCAAGTGTGGTGATAAGGGAAATGTCGAAAAGTTTCCATAATGAGTAGGTTAATATGTGTTAACTTAACACACTTATCATTGTTTCTTGATAGTTGATGGATTAAAGTTAAGTTGATGGATTAAAGTCATATTATTTTTCTAAAAGGTTGCTTTTTGTATCTGCTATTCACTGCAGATTTTCGATCATCAAGAACATTTCAATTGTTTTCCCTTTGAACAACACCCTGATTCTGTTTTTTATGTGTTTCCAGGTGATACAGGATCTCCAAAACATTCCTCTCAACTTGACTGTCCTGTCTCCTGCCCACACCCCTAACTGGGACCTGGGGAGCGAGGCAGTGTACGCCGTTTTCAATCGCTACCACTCTGCTAAGGCATGCAAGGCGAGATACGAAAATGTCATCGTCCCACGGGAGGAAGGCAAGATACTCTACGACACCAATCCCAAGAAGCAGAAGAAGACCAAAGGGATCTACAAGGTAAGGGATTTGGCATCTTGCCCTCTCAAGATTTCTTCTTTAATGTTTAAGTTTTGTTTGGTTATTATGTGCCGACTAGTGTTAATATTTTATGGTTTTTACTTGATATGCGATTGGGGTTAATAAGATTGAAGAACATATTATGCTCTGTTAAACAAGAAGGATGGATTTTTATGTTATTAGGGTTCAAACAAAATTAAAAATTCATGAGGGGGAAACACCCTTTTAACACTAATAATTGTTAGTTTTGACAGCAGTAGTTTACTTTAAATCAGATGAACCTTGGTTCTCTGTCATTTACATTGCCCTCTACTATAAATTTTTTTAATTTATGTTATAAAAGTTATTAGGGGAATGCATCAATAGAGTTTTCTCTCCACCAATAACAGATATAACTTTAAAGAAAGAGCAGCAAGTGCTGCAAATAATGTGGGACCATGATACATTGGTCACCCTTTCCCATCAACAATTGAATATTTTCAGGCCTCACAACAGGTCACTATTTTCCCTAACAGTCCCTTTTCTCTAAAATATTCCTAAAAGTCAATTTTTCAAGCAAAAGGTCTCTTTTTTCCCTATTATTTTGCTTAATGAAAATTTTATTTTGTTCCAATCCTTGCATTGCCGAGTTGAAATGGATATTTTGTGATGTTTAAAAAGGCTTGTGCTTGCTTATTTACAAGTCTGACAACCACAGAAGCTGCGTATGTTCAAACTTCCCCAAACCTCTGATGTAATGACTACTTTTTTGGAATAGCCTAATATTGCCAATATTTACGTTGGTTTGCTGAACATTGCTTGACAGGCTCTACCACTGAGATTTACGTTGTTGTGATGGCCAGTTTCGTCAAGTGCTTTTCTGATATAATGGCATTTTTTCCACAATTTGCACCGCTATTGTCGCTATCACCGAGGTTACACAATAGTCAATTTCCTTACAATCGCCTTTATTGCAGAGATTTTCGCTGGCATATTAGGCACCAATGTTGATATAGTTATAATTGTATTATACAATATTAATGAGATTTACGTTCATGTTAACAAAAAAAGAAATTATGGTCATTTCAACCTAGGTTTAAACTTAGGTAATAGGAACTATTCCAAGATGTGCAACACCATTTTGCTGGCATTAGCTCAAACTTCCGCTAATGTGATAATCGCTACATCCGTGATTAATGTCAGCGATGTGAGGATTACTTTGCCATTAGATTTGAATTGATGCATAAGAACTAAAATTTAATATAATTTTGAATAAGAAAATTAGTCCTAATTATTAGGTTTTATACAGATTCCAGTTCAGCGGAAGCGTTGATTTCAGCTTTTTTTTAATGGCAATTTTGATCATTCCTAAAATCTATGCAAATCAGTATTAAATTTGTTTGTAATCAATTTAAATTCGAACAATATGGCATGAATACATTTTTCTTTTGCAAAGCGGCCACACAACTTGGAAATCGGGGAAATGTCAGAAAGTTTTCCAATTCTGGAAAAAAATCGGGGAATTTTTTTCAAATTTCTTGACAATCGGGAAAATTTTCTAGCACATTTCCCCATTCATCAGTATTTTGGTGCTGTATACCCAGAGAATTGTGTTAATAATCTTTAAAAGTTTTATTATAGACAGAGTTCATCCTAAAAATGAAAAAGGGCAGGGCGCTATTTTCCAAAAAAAGGGCAATTCCTGTTTACAAGAGCACTTTTATGGCAAATTGCAGAAATTTCCATACGCGTTTTCTGCCACAATTTCAATATACTTTTCTACCACGATAAATAATTTTCAATATTCTGAAGGAAAAAAAATAATGCAAAAATCCATGAATCAAAAACTCGCTCAGATACTTAAGACATCAAAATACTGATAAAATGCTTCAGTCATAATTCTGAGAAAATTATTAAATATAAAGTGCAATATACACAGTAAAATTTTCATCAAATAGTAATTTTTATAAAATTATCAATTTACAATACAGTAAAATTAAGATAAGAATGTTTTAGTATAATAAAAATGTTTTAAGATAAGAACTTTTCACTCTTTAAAATTTTTTTAAAGTTTGAATGAATCAACCTTAAACTTCATCTCTTAGGTTTGCCATTGTTAGATAGAGAATAGAGTTTCTTCAAATTTAGCATTATTCATTGTGAGATATCGCAAGGAGTATTCCGACTAAAGAATTTGGACTATGTCCTGAAATTTGTGCATTTTTTTAATTTCCAAAGCGGATCAAATTTAGCGTCAAAACGGCGATTTTTTTGCCGTGCATGCCGCTATTATGTAAGCTGTATAAAGGTTTTATTTTTTAAAAAATCGGAAATAATCTGGGATTTTGATTGCATTCCTGTTATGTTCAATTTTAAATATGAAACGGATGTTTTGAAATTAATTGGTAACAGGTAAACTATCAAAAACACTCCCTAAATTTAACAGGAGGACATCACGATTACGCGTGTCCAAACGGAAATATTCTTTTTAAATTCTTAGTGTAAACATTTGATGGTTATACACCTTTAACTAAGTTAATCCAGTCTTTCAAATTCCTTTCTTCTCTATTTTGAAGGAGGCATAGTAAAAATCCAGCTAAATACACTTAATCAAAACACGTACGAAATGGCCATCAGAACATTTCATTGCCACCAAAACTAATTAAAAAAAAACTTTCCAGATTCGCTACATAAGTAGTTTTGGATTAATTGCTGTCTCGGGAAACGTACCCAACAGTAATTATCTATGATTAGTTGAAATTGCATTTTTATAGTTAAAGCAAAATGATCATACGGTTTTCGATAATTATTACATCTATCTTTCGTATGTGTAAAACAGAGAAGAAACAGTCATTTATAGACAAGGCTCAAGAGGAGAGCTCTATGTTAATTTCTATGGGAATTTTGGAGGTTAGGATATTAAAACACGTTAAAAGTCATTAACTCGGCGATTTTGATCCAAATCATTAGACCTGTTTTTGGAAATTGTTGAAAAACATTACTTTTTTAATAGCAGCTATCTTCCGAGCATGCACCATTTTTCGAAAACCTTAATGACAGATCCCATGGCCACCACTAACCCATATTCAAAAGTTGAACATTGTAGGTCAATTCTTTCAAGAGTTATGCTGACCATAGACAGAAACCCACTTATGCATCTTTTCTAGACCACTTTTTTAACTCGATGTGTTGCAAATAATAAAAAACAAATTGACCAAATACAATACTTTCATAACCCTATGTTAGCATATGGGTAAAATTGAAAGTAAAAAAAGTATGTTTTATTTATGCACTGGCCATAAATACGAGACAGGAACAATTAACTGTAATTATTAAGTATACTAATAATAAATCCAAATAACTTTGAAGTGGTTCTTTGAACATAATCTCTTTGGCATATGTTATATTTGATCCCGGTGTTTGCACATCTAGGAAAGTTGGGAAAATTAAAAAAGAAAGTTTGGCGTAAAATTATGGAATTTCTTGGGACTCTATCAGGGGACTTATTTCCTGGATTTGTGTCCACCCTGTTTTAATATATCCATATCTACTGAATACTGTATAATGTGTACTGAAAAGTAAGCAAACAATCATCGAAGTTCAGTGATATAGATTGTGCAATGGAGAGAAAACTCTTCTTATGAACATTAAATTAAAGAAGCAAAATTATTTAGATACTAAACAACTTTCTAAAAGATACACTGAGCTAACCCCATCTACGATTGCACAACAAACAGCAAACCCCTCCACAATTCGACACAAGGTCATTGCTCTTAAGTGACCGTCACTTCAAAGTGAATTTTGTGGCGTCGATATAATAGTCACTAACGCTATTGCAGACATTTGCACCTGACAAACATGGTACAATTCAGTCATAAAAGCAGATTTCAGTTTTTTACTGAAATTTCTACCATTTCTGAGATAAATAGAAATCTGCATTACAATTTTATTGAGCTTTCTTGCACGTCTGACAGCCAAAGAAACAACGTATTTCGGACTTCGCCCAACTGGATTTTATTACAATTGATCTTGCTACCACTATCAATGAAGGGTCGACCCAACTTACTCGATGTTCCGGGAAATCGACCAACCGTTAGAGCTCCGATATCCGAAACAAACCATGCATCTATTTACGCAACGGCAAATCAACCTATACCAATCGTAACCCCAGGCAGTCGGCAGCAGTTACACCAAACGTCCGCGATCAGTACATGAAACGTGCGTTCGGTACGTGGACAGTAAAGTACGGTAAAATAAACAAGACTATAAGGATAGTCGACTATTTTATTAAAAACTTTAATAAAATGACTAGATTTAAAACTTCCTCTTGAGAAGAATCACAGAAATAATAACACAGACAATCGAGTCGGTTACCTAACAAGCAAGTACTCTACTAGAGACAGCAACAAATAATAAATTCGGGTTACATAGGTGAATTTGCATAACAAGCATAAACTGCACTGGATCGGCAGTTGACAAGTCACAGACAGTCTGATAAGGCCCTGGTGGTAGGTCCAAGTCATGTGCGCTAGTCGTCACTAACCTTTTCTCGCCAATAATCCAATCCCTCCAAATTGCTTCAGAATGTTCGAAAATAGTTCTTGCATGTAAATGCGTAATGTGAAAATGTTTAATTAGAAGATATTCTGTTGAATACTTAGAAACAATAATAGAGTCAATTAAACCAATTTACTTTTTTTTTTTCCGGTAAGTCTTTACCTTTTTTTGCACAATCGATCTCTTCCTTAAAATGTAGGTTTTGAAGCCAGCTAAGGATAGGTTTTCGCGCTCTTTATTAAGACGATAGCAGACGTTGAAATTCTGTAATCTTTTCAGGGTCTTGAAGACCTTTCAATCTTTAGATCAACCTTTGCGAGTTTGCAGTTATTTATAAACCGTTGGCAATATGTCACGACTCGTATTATTTTGGTGAATGAAGAAAACTTCTGCAAATATATTTTAAAACGTGTCGTTTTCCAAACTCATTTGAAAGTTACGAGGAGATCTTTCTTTTCTCATTTAGAACCTCGAGGGATTGATCGTCTACCAAATTACTTTTAGTTGGAAAGTTCTGCGTTGTTCAGAAACTCAGTGCCTTTTTGCCATAAATCGTATTGGGAAAATTTATATGGTTGCAGTTCTCGGGACGCCACATCAACAGTATTTAGCTTTAATGTAATTACAAAGATTTGTGTCTGTGTTTTCCGGTATCTCCGATATTTACGTTGGAGTACCTAATAGTAATTTTCAACTAGGTTTAAGCCGTAGTAGGCTATTGTATCAATAGTAGTTATTGCCGAGATTTGAGATGCCGTTTTGATGTCATTCTCCTAGGCTACCCCTTATGTAAAGGCCGCTATTTTTCGTGATTAGTGTCTGTTTGAAGATTGGTTTCTCCGTTTAGTTTAAATCGATGCAGAATTTAGATTTAATTTTGTGTAAGAAAGGAGTCCCGAATGTCCAATTTTACTGTATATCCTCTTTTTTTTTTTTTTTTTTTTTTTTTTATTGTAGTTTTAACTATTGTATGGAAAATTGTTTATTTTAGCTTGAAAAACAATTTTACAGTTTAGGTTTGAATAATAATTTAAAAGTTGAAGCAATTTTTTATATTATTGTTTCAAATTAATTTACTTGAGCAACTGTGGGAAAAATTGAAGTTTTTTTGCTTGGGTACTGTACCATGTCAGTTACATGTAAAACCTCCTTCCCTTAATTCTTAGCAACAGAAATGTTTGTGACAAGTTGTCATGTTGAAAGAAAAAGCTTATGTTAAAAGAAACTGAAAGGAAAACAACTGCAAAAGCTGCCAAATTGCAGAGAAATATGTTAATCTGAAAAGTAAAATTAATAATAATAATAATAATGATCCCAAGCGAGGTTTTAAACAATCCTTCACATCTGAATCTTAGGCATTAAATAAAACTTTGTGTTCCAATGTGACTGGTGCTTAAAGCTAACTATTATACTGCATGTACATAGGTGTCAACTTTTCAAAAAACATGAGGGGGGGAGCAATTTTGACGGAAGATGAAATTTTTCAAAAAATTATCGAAATCTATTTTTAAAAATCTAGGTATGACACAACTTCTCATATAATACCAACAATAAACAGTTATTATAATTTATTTGGAGAATGGAGGGAAAAAAAGGAGATAGTGTTACAAAAATCAGGGTAGGCAGCCCCTCAGAATTTAAAAGTGGGGAGGCCTGCCCCCCGTACTTTACGCCTTTTTCTTAGAAAACTTACTGTGTCCCCCTGATATTGTTAGAAATATGTCTCCAATCCACTCACAGTAGATATTTCTCCCCGACAGACCAAGAACAACCGTCCAATGAAAACAAGCCAGCTGTTTCTCCAGGACAACAATCAGGCATTCATGAAGGCGGCGAGAGAAAACTTCCGCATCATAGCCGAGAATGCGGCAAAGAGGCGCTCTCAAGAGCGGACTCCTTTCCTGGGGGCCCCCCTCAAGGGCAGTTCCAAGTTGCCCTCCATACTGGCTGAGAACGGCATCAACTTCGACCAGCCGCTCACCCCAATGCAGATAGCACAGATGCGCTCTGAAAGGATAGCAAGAGAGAAGCAGAAGAACTCCCCTGCTGTTCCACTAGCAATGGTCAGTTTTGAAAAATATTTTGAGTGCTTATTAATTTTCATTATTGCTGATCAAACTAAAAAGTAGCTCTGGCACACTTATCCATAGGAGGGCACTTCCCAATGATTTGACTCAGGAATTTACAATTATTCTTAGCTTTTGCTAAAACCAAATGCATTTATTAGAAGTAAGGATTATTACATGCTAAAACAAACATTCAGGAATAACATGAAATCAATTATTTATATGAAATTGAAGTGCTTTTGACATGTATTACTGTCTGAATTCTTGAAAGGGATTTAAATTGTGTCAGATTTCGGCAATCATAGACTGGTTGCCGAAATCTGACACAATTTTAACATATGGAGACTACCAAGAAGGTTGAAAGTTAGTTGTCAATTTTGGAAAATTCTTCAACTTTAAAAAATCTTACTAAATTGACATAAATTGTTGTTCTACCATTTTTCTAAAATTGATACTTTGTGTTTAAATGGTTATTGAAATGTACAACCAAACATAACTTTTCCATCATTGACCAGGCTCCTGTTTTGCAAACCGTCACAACTCCTCAGGTAGCAACAGCAACAGTTGTATCACAGATTCCAGAACAGCAGCCGACTACAGTCACTGTGGCAACTGGAAGCATACACGCACATCAGGCACAGGCCGTTCTGGCCAGTCTGCAAGCGCAGCAGCAGCTTCAGGTAAAGTGGCCAATTTTTATTTTGCAACTCATTAAAGTGAATTATTAAGTCACCAAGATTGAGATGTTTACAAATCAGTCCTTCGGATTATACCATATCAACTGAAATATTATCGTGAAGTTTGTTAATATTATAGTTTTAATGATAAGTTTATTATCTGCCAATCTACCTGTAGGTATGCAGAATTTCTTTTAAGATTCTAACTTCTAGTAATTAATTATTAATTTCGTGAATATTAATTTAAGCTTTATTTCAAAACCAAACTCCTTGATTTACTTACTATGTTCGTGTTTGTAAAATTCACATAGGTTATTATTATTTTTTCCATTTTTACGATTCGATTTCTTGAGTCTTGGAAAATTATTTGCTTCAGTCTTAAAAAGTCATGAATTTGCGACATTTTATTTTGGCAGAAACCCAGTATTTATTTTTACTTCTTATGTAAGAAACTAATTAGAGGACAAGTTCGGTTTTGTTTGCCATCTGCTCAATTATTGCCTAACCCTATTTTCAAGTAAATAGGACTTGCAGATTAGGTTGTCGGATTGAAAAAAAAAAGATGCAATATAATCATTTGTGTATTTCAATTATGTTCGTATTCTCTTTCAGTTAAGCAAAGGCCAGTCTTCAATGTCCCTGTCCAAGTCCCTGACCAGTGGAATCATGGTGAGCTCTTCCACAGCAAGCACACTTGCTAGTCTCACCAAGGCACTGGCACAAAGTCCACAGGCCGCAAGCACACAGGTACAGCAAATTTTTTTCCACTGGATAGTGGTCTCCTTACCAATTATCTTAAAAATTACTGGAATTTACTTTAGACATGTCGGGAACTGTTAGCAATTGGTACAATGGATAATAAGTTTTTATTATTATTTCTTTTTTTTAATGGCAAAAATACATGTATTTTAAATATAACACTTAAACTAATTCTAGGGGTCGCAGACGTCCTATATATGCTATAAATTCTATTTAAAAAAAAAATCATGAAAAACGTCCTATATTGTCCTATATTTTTTAATTGTCCTATATATCGTATATTTCTACGTTGATTCGACCTATATTTTCTTCGAATTCGTAATAACGGCGCCGTTCGGTGTGGTTTTTTATATTTCGGATTCTTTGCCGCGATCGTAAGTGAAAGAGACCCGACTAATAAAGCAATGTTTGTAAGCGGCTGCGTCTTATTTCTTGTGTCGTCACGTGCTGAACCTACAACTCGATTCAACTGGACCGCGAGAGTTGTAAAGTGTAAACATGTTCATAGCACGCGGGCTTGAAGTTCTGATCTGTTTTCTCCTCCAATATCGTAAATTAATTGGTAATTATGCTGCAAGATAGCGTAAAAGAAAGATACGCAGAAACGAAACTCTGCCTCGGGAAGAACGGATAAGAACAACTTGCAGAACTAAAAAAAAAAACATTTCAAATGCTCAGTCTATAATTGATGAAGGAAACAAAAGAGTTAAGATTTAATGCAAGGTGTCAAATGGCGATATTTTCAAAAAAGTCGCTAACATTGGACACGACGCCAAAACGTTGTGTTGTCCAAGTGCCGGAAAACCAAGTCAAAGTGTTGCCACATTCGGCACTAAATCTCCCACTTTCCGCCACCGATCCATCCGACACTGAATGGTAAATCTGAACAAAAAAAAGACTGCAAAGCAGACAAGGGTTAAGATTTACTGTACGGTACCCCTTGGTGACTTTTTGAAAGTTGGCGATTCGGCGCTGAATGTGTTTTGACGCCATTTTGGATTTGGCGCACAGGCTTTTGATGTCATTTTCAATTTGGCGATTTTTTTTAAAGTCGCCTAGGGGACCCTACAGTAAATCTTAACCCAAACAGGAATAAAAAGAAATTACTTAAAAGAAATTGGAGCAGCTCAAAGCACTGGAAGACTCAAGATTGCAAACAATGTAATTCATAAAACTTGATTTATTGATGAATACTAAGGATGGAACATTGAGGTAATAAAGAATAAAGGATGACATATTCAAGATCAGACGATTTCTTTTTTTAATGGTGTGTTTTATTCTTCTCTTAAATTCAATATAACGAGTTTTAAAGGGAGACGGTTATTTTCTAAGTACTTAATAATAGATATTCCTCTCTTAAAAAGGAAAATTTGTGTTAATTGGTACTGTGTAAAAGTCCTCCTAAGTTCGTTTTATATGTTCATTTCAATAACATTTCATTTAAAGTTTTAATTAATGAAATATATAACGAGTTAATTTTAAAGTTCAGTAGAGACTGTGTGCTGTTATTTGATGTTTTATATTGTCATATGTTTGTTTGTTTTTTAAAAAATCCTATACTTATTTTGTCACTTTGACCCCTGTAATTCCCTTTTGTAACTTTTTTTTAAAGCACAATTACTGGAATTCTAATATTATTTGACTGATATTTTTTTTTCGCTTTCTTTTTTAACCCTTCCATAATTAATGATGCCAAATGATGTCTCCTAAATATCTATTGATTTAATCCCATCTATTTTTTTCTTTTTTAAATGCATTATGAAAACTATATTGAAAAATCAATAAAATATTTTTTCTGAAAGAGAAATGGTATGGGCCTTATGAAAGAACCACTTTTAACAGATAAGATAATGTTAGCTGTGTCTTGAATAGCTTTATATAAATTGCCACCTCGCTTATCCAATTCATTTTTGTTGACAGAATGCCGCCATTGCAGCCGCCCTGAGCAATGCCGGTATCCGCAACCAGCGAGCCACCACTACGATGAGTGTTCAGGAGATTGTTGCTGCAGGGGGGCAAGTGAGGGCTGTATCTACTGCTGCACCTGTAGTGGGAGGAATATCAACCTCATCTGCAGTTGTGTCTGTGTCCAACCTGGCTGCAGTACAGCTGGCCACATCACAGAGGCTGGCAGGAGCTACACTGTCTCCAGTCACCACCGTTGCATCTGGTAAGTTTGAATGGCGAGTTAAAGTTTGGCAAGTGGCTGAATAATAAAATATGCCTATTAATAAGTGGACAACTGTGGTTAATGCAAGTTGAGTTAATTTGAAAATAAATTTTTAGCTTTGAGATCTAGAAATGTAGAGATAAAATATTAAATTTTTTAATGATATTTCAGACACAGTTAGTTCTTACTTAATCAAAAATATATCCTTATTTTTTATAAGAACATTTTCATAAATTTAGTTAACGTAAATCCTTGTATTAAGTGTTTTAAAACAAAATACACTAAAAATAATAATAATAAAAAAAAAAAAAAAAATCTCAATAACCTTCATTATAAAATTTAATTTTAATTTATATATTTATAAGTGAATTATTATATTTGATTTATTATAATTATCATTTTAAGAAGGAAATAAAATATTGTCTCTTATTAAAAATAATAACAGGCAATATTTTATTTCCTTCCTGACATGATAATTGCAGAGTAGCCACAGAACCTGGAAGTGTCAAGGTACTTTGTGATTCTGTAAAATATCGGGGAATTTTTTTTAAGATCTCGTGAAAATCATTGGAATATTCTATACTTGTATTGAAGGTTTCCCCGTTAATCTGTATTTTAGAGATATTTACCCAGGGCATTTAGAAGTTTAATGTTACAGAATAATTTAAACTTTTTATTACTGCAAAAGGATTTTTAAAAAATTAGCATATCTCTTTAGCATACATGTTCTATTTGATTCACATTGGGGCTTATCAAAAAAATCTTTTTTTGGAAATTCAAAATTTCAAGTTGATAAAAAGTTGTCATTATGGTCACATGTTTAACAAATTTTTTTTTAGTTCAATCAAAAAATATTTAGGTCTCCTGGAATGGACCTGAAGTTTGATGTTTTTTGACTAAAACAAAGATTTTTAATTTTTTTTTTAAAACATAAATATACAGCAAATTTTTATTTTCAAGTATAAAAATGTCGAGTTTATAATACTAATTAACAGCAATAAAAAAATTATATCTGCTATTTAATAATTAAGTCTCCCTGAATCTACATGAAAAACTTAACTTTTTTACAAAATACTGATATTTTTCAATTTTCAACTCATTCTTTTGGTTAGTTTCAATTATTTTATTTATAGTCTAGGTATAGTAGTACAGCATTTTGAAATATTGGGAATATCATTTTATGAAATGGCGTTTACTAAACTCAAGTATTAATTCATATAATTTCTGCACGACTCCACGTTGGTTGGAGTCTCCAACCAACAAAGACTCTAGATTTGAGACATGGAGGTAATGTTATCGAAAAGGATTCGATGTCACAGGGTTTGAATGATGAAAGTATACATGATAGTAAAATGCTTCTACCATGAGAATTATTATAAAGTTGAATTATTTCAGTGAAATAAGAACTGCCAGAAAATCTACTCTTTTTCTAGAGATTGTGACCATAGAGCCAATCTCTATTAGAGTAGAAGCTCTATTAGCAAGTGCTCTTTCGTGGGATTTAAATGTTGTAACACTAGAAAACCAGGCAATGGTAATAGATAAATCGAAAGTTTTTCGTGAGTGGGTAAAATATCATTAAGGTATTAGTTCAACTATTTTTCACTCTTATTTTCATTTTTCACTATTTATGTAATCGAAAGGATAAAGCAATAAGTGTAAAAATTGTAAGTTATAAATGTGGTCGCATAAATAATAAACGATAAGAACATGTATCTTTGGTATAAGAACTATATTCAACATATTTTGGACACTCAACTGCAGACAGTGGCTCTGGGTGAAACGTAGTGTCATCATTACAACTTATGAAATAAAGCTGCATTGATAAGAAAACTATTCAAGGTCTTGGTGATGAATGAAATACTGAAGTCAATTTGATCAATTTCATTCTTCGTAAATACTTTAAAATAACCAGTACAAGCAGTTGTTTGTTTATTTCATTTAAACAAATTGCCTCTTAGGAAAGTTATGATTACTCTCGATGTTCCAATTTATTAATGTACTTCTTTTACTGTCCATTAAGAAAACGTCTAACAAGTTGTCGAGATTTACCAGTTGTCGAATACAACAACATTGATAGGGTTTTTCCCAAAATTTGATTTTATAAAGATGAACACCGACAAGAAATATTGGAAAGTATGTCAGACTGTACTACTATTAAGCAAATTCCCCTAAGGTTTAGCAAGCAGAAACCCTGGAAACATCTCCCATTCAAAATGATTAAAAATGGCAAATCGAATTTCACGTAAATGTATTGTATCACTTGATCCAACCTCGAAGTTGAAAAAAATAGCTGAGTTTGTAATGAAAATTTATACTTCCTTATGGGTTACAATATAACGTCATGTAATGATGATATTACGTTTCGTACAGAGCCACTGTCTGGAGTTGCGTGTCCAAAATATGTTGAATATAGTTCTTATACGAAAGATACATGTTCTTATCGTTTAATTATGCAACCACATTTACAATTCACAATTTTTACACTTATTGCTTTATCCTTTCTATTACGTAAATAGTGAAAAATGAAAATAAGAGTGAAAAATAGTTGAACTAATACCTTAATGATATTTTACCCACTCAAGAAAAACTTACGATTTATCTATTACCATTGCCTGGTTTTCTAGTGTTACAACATTTAAATCCCACGAAAGAGCACTTGCTAATAAAGCTTCTACTCTAATAGAGATTGGCTCTACGGTCACAATCTCTAGAAAAAGAGAGTAGATTTTCTGGCAGTTCTTATTTCACTGAAATAATTAAACCTTATAATAATTCCCATGGTAGAAGCATTTTACTATCATGTACACTTTCATCATTCGAACCCTGTGACATTGAATCATTTTCGATAACGTTACCTTCATGTCTCAAACCTAGAGTCTTTGTTGGTTGGAGACTCCAACCAACTTGGAATCGTGCAGAAATTATATGAATTAATACTTGAGTTAAATAAATGCCATTTCATAAAATGATATTCCCAATATTTCAAAATGATGTACTACTATACCTAGACTATGAATAAAATAATTAAAATTAACCAAAAGAATGGGTTGAAAATTGAAAAATATCTGTATTTTGTAAAAAAGTTTAAGTTTTTCATGTAGATTCAGAGAGACCTAATTATTAAATGGCAGATATAATTTTTTTATTACTGTTAATTAGTATTATAAACTCAACATTTTTATTCTTGAAAATAAAAATTTGCTTTATATTTATGTTTAAAAAAAAATTTAAAATCTTTGTTTTCGTCAAAAAATATCAAACTTCAGGTCCATTCCGGGATACCTAAATATTTTTCGATTGAACTAAAAAAAAATTTGGTGAACATGTGACCATAGTGACAAGTTTTTATCAACTTGAAATTTTGAATTTCCAAAAAAAAGTTTTTTTTCGATACGCCTTAATACACATTTGGAAATTTGAGGGAATTAGAAATAAAGTTTGCCGTAAAATCAAGAAATTTTTTAGAAATCTATCAGCAAGCTCTTCTTTCTGAATTTTGTGGCCAACCTGTAGTTTTAATAACAAGTATAATTTATCTGATTCAATAATGAAAGATTAATGTATAAACAATTTTTTTGCCTTTCAATCTTGATAGGAAATATTTTATTTTTTTCTGAATTTTTAATTGGGAAACATTTTTTTTTTGTTTTGAGTATGTAAACATTGTTAACAAAATCAGGTCTTCGGTTTTTTCGTTGATTGTGAAATTCTTCTCGTAAGGAACCTCTTTTTCACCTTAGAAAATTATTGGATAATTTTCTCCAACAAAGAGTTTCTATTAAGCTGCTATGTTGTTTACTTCTTTTAAGAAAACTGTTATTTCTTAATGTGACTAATTTTGACCTTCTTTATTATGTGCAATTAATATACTCATACCCAACTCATTGTCAACTGAGTTTGTTCGTAAGTATACATATCGTCAAATTAACATTGTTTTTCCCAGCTTCTCTTTAACTTACAATAACGAAATTTTCTAAATGTCGCTCTTATTTCTTTTAGCTTCAGGTACTGTCACCCAGCTCAATCCCCAAGCTGCTGCAACGCAAAGGAGTATTGCTCAAATGACGCAGATGCAACAAATGAGGCAGAATGCTCTTAGGCGGGTAAGTTATTACCATCTTAAATATTTGTCGGTGATTTCCGTCAAGAGTAAGTATATTTACTCCTCTTGGAAACATAATTGAGTTGGGATGGTTTGTTATTGATCGAAGCAGGGTTCCCAAGGTCATTGAAAGTCATTAAAAGTGCTTAATATTTTTGAACTTGTTTTCAAGGCCTTGAAAGTACTTGAAAATGCTTAGAGGTGCTTAAAAGTCCTTAATTTTTGCAGATGTTTGCCCAACTGCAAAATTTATAAAAACAACTTGGACTAGCTATTCCCGAGTGACCGTCACTTATCCGCACTGTATCGGACTTCTCCGACATATTTGTATCACACATCCACCAACTTTTTGGTAGAATATACTTTATTAAAAATTTACATATAGACATGATGTCTGAAAACAAATTTTCAATGGTCCTTAAAAACATTATTTAGGTGCTCAAAAGTAATTGATTTTCATTCTGGGATTTGAGTGGGAATTCCGAGGAGAAATCTTCTTTCTTACAACACATGTATAATAACTTCTGCTTCTGTTAAGCATAGTATTTATTTTTATTCCTAAGCCCCAAGAGGTTCAGTTAGCTAAGCCTCATGATCATAGGATTAAAACAGTTCATTAAATTTGCCAAGGCTTTAATGTTCTCTCGTTGCCGATATGGAGTACGATGCTATATCGATTACTATGCCTTAACCATGTTCAAAATTATGGGGCGTAATTGAAGAAATGCGGTTATAGCCATTTTATGAAGTTCTTGAACCAGAAAAAAAACAGAAATGTTTTTTTTTTCTAGATGTAAATAAAGTATTTTTCGTTACAAATATATCATTCGTTTATTTAAAAATCAAATAAGAAGGTTTGAAAGTTTACCAATGTCACAATCAGTATTATCCGAACTTTTTTAAATGCTGATATTTTAAATTTCTGAATAATGACAAAACCATTGGATAAATGCCTCTAAAATGTCTGGAACTAAGGATTTTTTTTTTTGTCTGCTTTTATTATTAGATTACATGAAGTATTTTTAACTGAACGTATATCTTGTTTGCAGGAGACTGCCTTAAAGCAGCAGTTGAAGCGCATCCACAGTGTCCAACAGCAACAAGGAGCTACGCAGGCAGTTGTGGCGGCTGCAAAAAGCGGCCAACCACGCGTTGCACAGCAAGTCACCATGAAACAGGCAGCAGTGGGTAGGCCCATGACAGAAGCAGAAGTTACTCAGCTCATGAAGAGACAACAACAGAAACATGCGGTCAATGTAAATGTAAGAAGCTTCCATCCTTTTTATTTATTAAATTTCACACAATTTAGTATTGCATTATTAAATAATGAACCTCTGTTAATAAGGGAAGTGTTGAGAAAATGTATTTTCATGAATTTTTTTTGAAAATCATTTCTACAATCTTTATTAAATTAAAATATATATAAAAAAAATTCTTTCCAGGTATAATGTTTAAACCAATGTCTTCCAACTAAAATCTATTTAGATCTTTTTTTCCCCCCAACCTTTTCCTTGATAATTCTAAAGTTGCAATTAAGTTAAATATTAAAGGGAAAATTTATAATTTTTAAGAGATTACTCATTCATTGTCTATTCGATTGGTAGAAACAAATTACATTGTAAGGTACAATTTTCCTCACATATTTCATTTACTGTTTCAGCTAACTGCATCCCAAATCCTAGCCCAAGTTCAGCCACAACAGGTGGCCATAAGTAGTGGGGCTACTTTGGTCAAGACAGTCTCTTCCCCTCTGGCTATCCCTGTCTCAGCGGTCACCATGGGAGGCGTGAATATCAATGTCAGTGTGCCACAGGTAATGCATTTACTGATATGGTTAATGTTTGGTTTCTATTGTTTATTATGTAATGGAGAGTCTAAATGCCAAAGCATCAAATCCAGATTCACCTTGTTTTGTTTATTATTTTCAAAATCTCTGTACCCGCTTGTTGGAATATGGATCCTTCTGAACTTCCAACTTCTAAGTGTTCTTGAACTAAATTATTGTTAAATGTTATTTTGGCTTACCTTGAAATCCAGTTTTATACTAAGAAATTTTTTTTTTTTTTTTTTATATATTCTAAAAAGCAAGAGGATATTTGCATATGATACATTAGCCTTGTTTTTTTATTTATTATTATTATTTTTTTTTCTTCAGTCATTTCCTTATTCTAAAAACCGAGAAGATATTTGCATGCAATACGTTAGCCTTGGGTTCCTCCTCCCCCCCCCCCCTTTAGTCATTCCTTATTCTAAAAAGCGAGAGGTTATTTACATGTGATACATTTTCTGTAGTTGCATTCAATGAAGCTTGCTTTGACATAGTCTTCATATCTTTTTAAAGGATCATTTGAATAAAAGAATTTTAAAAAAAAATCATCTTTAACGCCTGTATACATGAAATGTATATCACCAAAGACACTGATCGAATTTTGGAGAGAATTTTGCCATTCTCTCAAGCGTTTTCAGCCTAAACTTTTAGTATATAATTTACCTTCAAATCGCGAATTCATGCGGCGCCTCCATTGTATTTTTACACTTTACAGCTATTGATATGATCATTGTAATTTATTCCACATTTATCCTTTTGTGCGTGGTTTTCCCCACGACTCTGAAATAAACAGATTGTGTTGTGTCCTTTTAACTCTACCTGAAAATCGCATCATTAATTTGCTATACCCCGACACTAAATTAAAGTCGTTTGGTTTATTCATCTAAAATACTCCACAGTCCTAAAAATTTAACCTGTAAATGCATTACAACAAACAAAATAATCACCCTAAGTGAAAGAACTGAAACAAACTACAAGTTCCGAAACAACAGGTTAATTAGAAAGAAAGGAATAACTTTAAATAACAAGACTTGCACAAATCAAGAATAACAGCTCTCATCCGAGCCAAATTAAATAAACAATTTCTACCCAAAATACCTCAATTTTAACAATTCTATAAATTTACTTAAATTTACACTGACTCATTGAGAACAAAATAAGATCCTACTCGATGAAATGAAAAACTAAATCAAAAGGAAAAACTTCCCAAAAAAAAAAAACTTAAAAAGGGATGAGAACTCAATCTACTAAAAATTCAAAAATAGGAACGGGAATTAAACTGTTTACAGTAGTTAAACTTAAGGGAAGGGAACCTGGGGTTGACATCTCCGTCAACAGTGTTTGAGAGGAAGGCTCCAGGCAACAGCAAAGGGGCGAGTGGGTGGAACGTCCAGGATTACATAAATGTTCGTTAAGATGAAGGATCAGAAGAAAAAGTTCACAAGTAGGTGAGAGTTATAAAATTAAGTCGGGGCATCCCTCCACAGCGAAGTCGTTGTACTCGGAAGTAGACGTCCAAGCTCTTTGACGGAAACGCCGACAAGGTGAACGGGAGGGTGGGCGACCAAGGGGAAAGAGACGAACGGCCCCTCTTCTCAGCAAGCCAGGGCTCGAAATGATCCAACTCCGAGGATGACAAGAGAAGTAGCAGAGCTGGCATTCAATCCTTCCGATCTGGCACGGCGCTCCACAAGCAGAAAGGGTGGCGTTAAATTTTAATAATTATAGAAGAATCTAGGATGTCCATCCACTCGTGCCTATTCCTCTGGAGGATATCTAGGGTGGTTATCCCTCCACATCGTCAGGCGGCTTCCCGTGCATTCTGCCCCACCGCAGACTTGTAACGGTTTTCTTGGCGTCCCTGCACATCCTCACGGACCCTATCGACGCGTCTTCACTCAAGCGCAGCGGAAGCCAGAATCCTCTTCAAAAAACGCGCTCACTCCCGAGCTTTCGGTCGGGTCAACCAATCACAGGCGACCACGTGGAAGGGCAACCGATACATTTTAGCGTACCTACATGAAAGCTCCTAAAAAGTAGCGTCTACATTTGAAATCTGGTCCCAACATTCCGTGTACCAGGGAGAAATTCCAAATAAAATACCAGAAAATGGGGGTTATATACTAATAAAGAATTTGTTATTTCGCTTTCTCAATGACCCAGTGCTATTTTTACAATTTCCATTAACAGCTTAAGATATAATTTAATAACAACAAGACTTGAATCAGTTAAAGAATTAATTTAAATGAAGTTTTTATAGAAATAGAGCAGTTATTACACATAAACCACCTATAGCAAAAATTAAGAACTGATGGCACATGTTGTGAAATAACAACACAACACTTTGATCTTGAGTAGATGTACATTTAACTCAATGTACCAGTATATTTATTAAATGCATTTAATAAAATGTGACTAAAAATGTAAATTTACTCTTAGATTCTCTTGACAACTGATTAAAAAAGAAAAGTATATTCATACCTGTGGTTACCGGCTTGGTCCGATATATAATGTTTGTGGCCAAACCCAAATAAGGACATATTCTCTGAGTTGTAGCAAGCTAAAATTAAAAATTTTCTTTCTTTATTAAACAAAAGTATGCACAAATAATTAAAGGAAACAATTTAATTTCTCTAAAACTATACAAATAAATAGTAGTATTCTTTTTAAAAAAAAAAAATTTAAACTTAATAACAAATGTTCCTGCAATGGTATTTGATGGTTTATGGTTTAGGTCAGTGAAAAGGGTTGAGATTTAATGAACATTTGGAACAATTTTATTTTTCTTTAGGTACCTAAATCAAATAATTAAAAACATATTTTTATTCTGATATTTTGTGATGAATCGGATGAAAAGCAGTATGCTCAGAACTTAAAATGTACTAAATTAATTTGAACAGTATTTATTGCTGTACATATCTTGCCAGATTATTAAGTACTCAATTTTACCATTTAATTAGTATGTTTGCCTCTTACAGGAGTGTTTGCATAACTTTTATTTCTAAATGAAAAAAGCCTTTTGTCAATTCTCAAAACTGATTATATGTCTTTTTTTATAAGTAAATACTTAATTTAATACCTTAATATAATTTATTCAACCAATATTTAATCCCCATTGGTCATATTACCATAAAATGCTCTATAATCCTTTGAAAAACAGAATCAATGCATAAAAGAGTTACTTTAAACTGGAATAATTATATATATTTTTCATGACTTTTATCTTTTTCTGTAGGGTAAAGCAGGTGTGGTTCAGGCAAAGGGGACCACAACCATTACCAATCAACAGCTGCGACAATTTCAGCTGCAGCAGCAGCTTCTTCAGGCGAGAAAAGGGAGCAAAATGACAACAGCTAATCTGACACAAATTGCTAAGGTACCTTTCTTGAAAAGATTTGTTGTAGCTTTTTATTTTTAATCAATTTTAGCTATCCTTGCTACTAATTATTAGTTTTGTGTGTGGTGTAATATCCCATAGGATCGTGGGTTTTTTGTCTTTTAATAGTCTTGGATAAATACAGTCAAGCTTCGTTAACACGAAATCGATGGGGCCCCGAAAATCGTTCACATTAACTAGATTTCGTGTTCTTTATAAAATCTTTTTCATCTAATTAATGCAGATTTAAACAACTAGCTATTTGTGTATTTAATACTGCTGATTTTTAAAACTTTCACATTTTAAAATATTGGTTGATTTCTTACTGAATATTTTGAAATGAATATGCAATCAATTTAGGTTGAAATTTTGATAATTTTTTCTGTACATCAACTATTTATTTCCAAGAGTCGTATTCTCCCTAAAACTGTACTTAACTTTTTCGATGATAATTCCTTATGAAAAATTAAACTCAAATTCCCTTATTTTCCTCTAAAACCCTAAAAAAAACAAGCAGATATTCATCCTGAGGAGAAAATCTTTTCTGAAATTTTAATTGTTGGCAAACAATTTTACACATTCATGTAGCCAATCTCGTTTAAGTTTTAAAGCTGAAGCAGTATTCTTTTTGGAGTTCTTTGAAAGTGGCTTAAAAATTAGATAAGTGGATTTAATGAAAAAATTGTATAATTGTTTGATTATATAAACTTGTTTTGCTGAAAAGTTTTTTTATATTAAATTTTTTTGCCTGTATTGAAACATGCTTTGAAAAGAATATGTGATTAAAATTCCAAGTCCACTACGGATTCTACACCAAGATGTTTTCGCCAAAAAATGGCAGCTCCGCCATTTTTTTTTAAATGACAAGTGAACTGTATGGTTGCCATAATTTGGCACGGTTTTATGTAAACAATTCTTGGTGCAGAATCCGTACTGGACTTGGAATTTTAACCTGAATATATCTGTGTTAAGAGCCTATGTCAACTTTAAAAGTAATATCCCTAATTTTTTTCAATTATTTCTAAAGAAATTTTAAATCTCCCCTAATATTCCTACCTATTTTTTTTTTTTTTTTAAAGAAAACTCACTGTGCCCCTGTAATTCGTACTTATGTATAATTTTCCTTTGCATATTGTTTCATGGTAAATTTTTGGATTTCCTCTTTTTTTTTTGTCTTTTGGTCAATTTGGCATATATTGAAAAACAAAGTGTTTGTGTTCTGAGCTCTCAAGTTGTTTTTACCTTATCTGATAATTTACTGTAGTTATCGGAGGGCAATTTTGTGTTTGTAAAAACACATGTTTTTTAAATGGAATTTGATTTTGTAAAAATCAATTTTAATGAATATTAAATGAAAAAAAAAATTAAATTTTTTTTTATAATTAATTTTTTTTTTTTTTTATCTATTTTGCAAAAAAGTCCTTCTGTTGAGAGTTAAATAGATTTAAAAATCTGGAATTGCTTATTTGTGTTGAATACAAACAAAGATTTTATTAAATTTTTTTTTAATTTGACTGGTTTTAAACAGAGTTATCATGTTCATTAAAAGTGCTTAATGTATTTTAACTTGTTTTCAAGGCCTTGAAAGTACTTGAAAATGCTTAGAGGTCCTTAATTTTTGAAGATGTGTTACCAACTGCTAAATTGATAAAAATAATACTCGGACTTGCTATCTCCGCATGACCACCACTTATCCATACCATATCAGTATTATCTGACATATTTGTAATACGCTAGCACCAACTTGTAACTTTTTTGGTAGAATATGCTTTATTAAAAATATATATATATATATAGTCATGATGCTTAAAAACAAATTTTCAAAGATAATTAAAAACATTATTTAGGTCCTTAAAAGTCATTGATTTTCATTCTGTGATTTGAGTGGGAACACTGATAAATCAGACCAGACGTTCTAAACTATAAACCATTACTATCTAACTTTTAAAATAGTCTATTGTAAACCACTTTTTTTTTTTTTTTAATTATAACTGTACTCAACAAAGCTGAATAAAAAAAATAAGATTTTTAAAAATATGAAATACTTTCTTGCATGTTCATGATTGCCTCTATATATACTATTTGCTTTGAACCTCGTCTAATTTGATTAGAAACTTTTTGCTTTCTCAAAATATAGTTGCCATTTATGATATCATATCTTAACTTTATTACTTTTCCTTTGTATTCAATGCTAATGAATCATTTGAAATATAGGAATGACTTCTTAGTAATCACCAATAACCAGTTGCCATCCCATGAAAAAAATTTAAATATTTGTTTCATTTGCAGGTTCCTGGCAAAGGTGGAGTATCGGCTGGTACCTCTGTCCAGATTGTGCCTCAAGGGGTGAAGAATCTTCAGACAGCCATGACAGTGGCACAGATACAGCAGGCTATGAAACAACTCCCCCAGAACATGCCTGTGGTTAGTCTCCTTTCCAATAACATATTTTGTAAAGTAGTGGAAACCCATCAATATGTATAGATTCAAGTTTTTGGTGCTTTGCTTATCAGGCTTGCAGGGATTGCATTTGACCTGAAATTTCTAAAATTGTATTTAAATTTTTTGATAATTCTTTATAAAAAAAAATTAAATACCCCGGAAATGTCTTGATTTTCCTCCAAAACCCTGTTATTCCTTTTAAAGAAAAATGTATGTTTCTGATGTTTACATTGATATAATAGCAGCTATTCCTGAGATTTACGTTGTAATGATAGTTATTTTCACTGATGGTTGCTCTGATGCAATATCTTCTACGTCCGTGATTTTTTCTGGTGTATTTATTGATCTAGTTTTTAAAAAATTTAGCTATTAGACTTTACAATTTGAAGTATTAGTGAACAATTTTAAAAACTATTTGGGGCTAAAAAGTTGTTTGAATTGTTCAATTTTTTAAAAGCTGTCAGTGTTTTGCCTGTATTGAAACAAGCTTTGAAAAAAAAATTTGTGTTAAGAGCTTATATTAGCTTTAAGAGGAAACATTTTCCTATACTTCTTGGAATTATCCCTAAAATTTTTGGACTTATCCTTAAAATTCCTACCTAAATTTAAAAATAAAAACGGAAGCCCTCACAAAAACAAACTTCCCCATAGCATAAAATCCAAGTAGCTAAGATTGTATCAGATGGTAGCTTGGAAAATTAACTTCCCATGCTGAAACTTAAAAACTAATTAAAATTTTGTTATTTGGGCTGTCATAAGCAAAATTAAATGGCAAAACTACTTATGTTTAAAATTTCAGAGTTCTGTAAGTTACTTTCCATAAAGCCATAGACAGGCTCACTCTTTATTTTATTAGTATTGGTCAGAAACTCCCTAAAATTAAAGCTTATTTCTTCAATTTAATTTTTTTTAAGCAATGCACTTGCCATACTTTCCTTGTATTTCAAAACTTAGCCATAATCACCTAAAAGTGCTCCCAAAAGATTTTTCATTGAATAGAAAGAAAATTAATAAGAATACTAAATTAAACTGGAAAGCCTAAACTTTTGACAGCAATAATCTTTTCATGGTAGCTCAATTACAAATTCATATCTAAGCTTCAAAATTCAACTTCTGATTGGAATTTGCCTGAGGATACCCAAAATCTAAGTGCACTACCAATATGTTGACTCTCAAGTAGATATTTTTTAATCAGAGCCAAAAAAAAAAAATCTTGGCCAGAAATGTTGTGGGGAGAATATATTGCTTACGGAGACATGGTGAATCACTTCATTTTTTCCAAAATGGGAATTGAAGGACTATGGCAAAGAACGATCAGAGTCCGTTTTTCTCAACTCTTCAGAAAAGCTGATTTGAAGTTTCAAGTCACAGGGCTTGGTATCAGGTTTGATGTAAATGGTTGCTCAAAACCTCATGTACCAAGTTATTCATTTGCCAGATAACTCTGCATGGTTAAACTATCTGCTATAGTCTGCAGATGATGGACTCTATTTGTTATTTGCTGTGGCCCTTCAATTATGTAGCATTTGTTTCAACCTATTTTTTTAAGCCCATATTTTCCAGATTCACACGTGTTACCAATATTCAGGTAATTTTAACATAGTTTAAGTTGGGGTTTTTTTTTCGAAAAATCGAGAAAGATTTCTTTTGTAAATAGTTTCCAATACATACCTCGCATTTTTAAAAAAGCTAAAATTAAAAATAAAAAAAAATTAAATAAAGCCCATTGCTAAAATTGGGGGATGTCCTGTAACTGAAATGTAAGTGCACTTCCCTTTATTGATAAAGTCATTTCCAGGGGTCGCATTTGTCCTAATATTTCTTAAATGGTTGTTTCTCCATAAAATTGTACTTGCATTTTTCAATAATTCCTAAAATTTCAAAAATTCTCCAATTTTCCTTCCAGAGGAAAGAGATTCTTTTCTGAGATTTTACTTATTCAATATTTTCAAAGTTGGCAGTTTTTTGCCTGTATTGAAACATACTTTGAAAAGAATGTTTGTGTTAGGAGCCTATGTCAGCTTTAAAAGAAATTTACCTAAAATTTTTGAATTTATTCCTAAATTTTTTTAATGTATCCCTGAAATTTTTTAAATTATCCCTAAATTTCCTACCTAATTTTTTTTTATAAAACTCACTGCAAACCTTGCATTTCTATTTCTTATAAATAAACAAATTGCAACTAATGATAACTAAAGGCTAAAATCTTCCATTCACACTGTAGGTATCCTATAATGCTCCACACTACTATGTCTTCTTTTTAGCCTATCCTATTTGAGGTATCACATGTTTACCCCTCTAATGACTCAAAAATCAAACTTGGAAGATGCAAATATGCACTATGAAGTGAGTCTAACATTGTTCTTTCTTGTCAGGTGGTCACAGCAACCCCCAGCCTGTCTGGCGTTCAGCAACAACCTGTGGGTGCAGTTAAGGCTACCACGTTGCCATCCACTACCCTCACTACCAGTGGAGTGCTGAAGGGATCCACAGCCCTGACCCCACAGGCGGTCACTCTGGCTGTAAGGGCAGCTCAAGGACAACAGCAGCTGCAGATACAAGTAAGAGCACCTCTTCACAGGGTAATGCTGTGGTTTTTATGTGGGATTTTTTTTTCCCTCTTCTATTTCTTCCTTCTAATATTGATTTTGGTATTCTTGAGTTTATTTCATTTTATTAGTCTTGTCTCATTGGTTGGTCTCTACTTGTACACTTTGGTATCTGTTGGTAACATCAGACTTTTACTTTTTGTTTGTGTTTTATTTTCCATCTAATATATTTTTGTGTTCATTTGTTATTTGTCTTTTTATTTTTTAAATATTATTTAGCAGTTTTGGTTCATTGAGATAAAAGATGTAAAGTCAAGGAAATTTCAAAGAATCCTATCTGGAAACTTTTTCTCTGTTTTTGATTTTACCATTTAATTGCATTTTGCTTGATTTTAATTCTTTGAATCTTTTATGGCACAATCATACTTTTATTGTATCCGATTACTGGTGAAAAAAAAAGTATGCAAAGAAATAGACAACTACTTTTAGTAATTCTATTGTCATTCATTTTAAAGAATGAAATAATAAAAAGTTAACGCAGTTTTTGATGGCTTGTTGCCATTTCCATAACCATGTAGTTACAACTTTTATAAATATACAATTTGGCCGGAACAAGAGAAACTCAAAAGAAGTAATTTTGAACATTTGGATGAAAAAAAAATTCGATATTAAGCAATGTTTTTTTTCTTTGGGCTAATGAGGAACTTTCACGTTTTTTGGTTTTATTTTTAAATAAAAGTAGAGAAAAAAATCATGAAAAACAATATCATTCTTTAAAAAATTTGAGCTCGGATAGATAGTTAAAAAAATATTTAGTTTTTCACTTTGCGATTTAGCGGGAAAAAGCTACTTTGCGTGTGATGTTAATGCGCAGATGATTAACCAGTCTAAAACCTGTATTAGACAAGGAGGGAGGGAGATTCCTCCTTGGATTTTTGATGGAATCTATGCATAACTACGTCACAATTTTTTTATGCGTTTTTGGTCACGACTTGCTTGGATTTCAAACTCGATTTTTGATTAATTGAAAGCATAAAGATAAAATAATTGCACTGCTCGAATATATCCGTTGGATAACACTAGAAAATACAAAAAAAAAAATCATTTTCCTCACTTGTGCAAGTTCCTCATTATAATTAAAATGCTAAAAGCTTTCATATCTAACTTTGTTTAGTATATATTGAATAAAATGTGTCTTCCAATATGAAAAAATAATTACTTTTATTTATCACTCATATATGTAGATTATTCAGCGGCCCAACAAAAAGGAAATAAATTCGGTTAATGAAAAAAAACATTAAATTTTCAAGGTTTTAAGGTAAGTGTAAGCAGTATTAGCATCTGTTACTTTCCCCAACTTTGTTGCATTTTTTTTCCCCCCGGAGTCTTCTGTAAAGTGGGTCTACAAATATCTGGTTTAAAATTCTTCTGCAATTGGACATAACTTCTCATATCTATAGGCTTAAACCTTTTCCAAAAAATTGCATACTTTTCAGAAAAAGGCCGTTTAGAAAAGCTTATATTTTCAGTGATCCACATCTTTCTTGTGAACTAATTTTTTCCAGACTTCTAACTTCTTCCTTTTCTTTAATTATCTTCTTCGTCTTCTCTTTGGATTTGCCAAGCCTTAAAGTGCAGACATTTTATTCATTTATTGTATATCTTCCAGCCATCTTAATTGTCTGAATCTAACATCTAACAATGACTTTTTCAGCATTTTTCCATTGGCTCTTTGTTTTCTTATTCTCTCAAAATGACAATAAATCTCTTCAATTCTTTCATATGGGCATCTTGTGAATTTTTCACCTTTTTATTTCCCTTTTGTGGCAAATTCAGTTTATTTTTATACCTGAACCCATTGCTTCGTATTAGCTACCTTGTAGCACAATAAAACAAACAGTTACGAAATCGTTAGTGTGTTTACAGTTGGAATGTATTAAACAATTTGAAAGTAATTTATTATGCCAATAATGCAATGGTATGGTTAATAACAATATTATCTATCAATATATATTTTAGAATGTTATGTTTAAAATGTATTTAGTTGTTCCTTATGAAATATAGGAAACTTAGTTACTATTGAAATTCGACAATCATATTGTCATCTCAATACTACAACTAGATAATTCCAAAATCGCCATTTTTTAGGTATGTACAAGACTAATCATAAATTATCTGCCTTTATTGTATGCTACAAGTAGATAACTGTAGCAAGGTCCCATTATATTTTATTAAAACCATTAGCTGGTTTCCCACAATCATTAAAATTCCTTAATATTTTGGACTAATATTCCAGACCTTAAAATTATTTGAAAATGACTAAGTCCTTAAAAGTACTTGAAAATGAAGTCCTTAATTTTTGTCTCTCATCCGCACTGCATCAACATTTTATGGTAACTATGTATTACACCTGCATTAACTTGCACAACGTTTGGTTTATATTTGTTGATTGTTGGAGTAGAAACCGAATGGTTTAGTTACTCTATACTCTGCGAGCAGGGATGAGAGTTTTCCTCCTTTTGGAGGATTTCCTCTTTTTTTATTTTTTAGGTAAAATTTTCCCTGTTTCGAGGATCCGCATTTTTCTGATCTGAACCAGTTTTTCCTGCAAAAAGTATACTTTTCCTCTTGTCTAAACAAAAGATTTTTGCTCTTAGCTCCCCTTTCCTCACAGATTACTTCTGAAACTCCTAATATTTAAAATGTAATTATTATATAGTATGAGAAATTTCATTGTATCTTTAAAATTATTGAATCATCCTTCCTGCATACTTTTTTGTTGAATTTTTTAGTATTCTTTTTGCAAACTTTTTTAACAAATTTTTGCATTTCCTCCTTTTTACTCTCTGATCACTCTCATCCCTGTCTGCGAGACAAACACACGAGATTAGTGTTTATGTTTTACGAACCAAAAGATCAAATTACATCGTCAAAAACTGTTTGCAAGACAAAATGCAAATTGTGCTTTAAGTATTTTGATATTGATGTTCTGAGCAAAGCATCTGTAAAGTTACACATTAAGGATTGGATTCATGTAAATAATCGAAAGTCCTCAAGAAATATTATGTAGATCCTTAAAAGTCATTGATTTTTATTTTATGATTTCGGTGGGAACCTTGATTAGGCTGTAGTATGATTTCAATGCTTTTAAAAATATTTTCAAATTCATTTTTCTCAAAACTAAGGTTTTGCATTTATCTAGCTGTAGCATTAGAGTTATGATATATTCCCAAAGACAGCAAAGCTTTACTAACTAACTATTAGCTCAACCTCCCTCCTCAGATGGTGTATTAATGAACTAGTCTATAATCTAAAATAACACTACAACAATATAAATTTATTCAACAAAACATTAAAAATTATTCATTCATGCAATTAAGTACTTACATTGTTCAGATATAACATGTAAGTACTCAAGTGACTATTGCTTTTTTTTCCTTATCTAAACTGAGCATCATCACATCCATCTCTTTCAGGTTCAACAGTCTCCTCACCCGACCCTCGTCACCCCACAGACACAAGTTGTATCCACAGCTGCCCTAACACAAGCACGAATGCAGTTGCAGCCTCTCCAAACAGTGACAGTCCAACAGCAACAGCCAATCGTTCAGCAACAAGCAGATCATCAAACAACAGTAACTGCCACACCACCAACTCCAGCGCAGCTGGTACAGCAGACAAATACTCAGATGGTGCAACAGGCTATACAGCTGGCAAAACAACAGCAGGCACAGGCAGCAGCTGCAGCGGCGGCTGCACAACAGAACAAGGCATCACCCTACACCATGCGGCTAAGGAACCCACCTAAGTAGTCGGGTGGCAGTTCTCTGCAGGACAATGGTTCATTTGCTGCAAAGATATTAAAAGAAATCCTGAAATAGAGTTATTTGTAAAGTTGCAATAGATGGGGTTTTTTCAGAAAGATTTAAACTTTAAACATTTCCTTGACTGAAGATTCTAATTATTGCCGTTAGTTTATTATCTTGCTCTTTTTGTTTTATAGTTCAATTCTATTTTGAAGAGGATTTGTAATTTATTTAATAGTTTAGTAATGAGCGACTGGGAAACTGCAAATTGTTTTCCATTTGAACATCTTGTGTGAGTTCATAAACAGGACAATTTCACTGGGACAAGACTTCTCAAGATTGCTCTGAGCAATATAGGAAGGAAGAAATGCAATGGCAGGGGTCGTTGAAATTTGCCAAATGCCCCATCTTGTTTAAATAGCCTATTTTAACTGTACCTTATCTCAGTGCTAATTGTAAACAATAGGCTCTTCTGTCTTTTCTTAATAAGTAACATGCTATTTTAATGTCATACAAGATGCAGGTTAGAGTTTTGTAAAAAACATTCCGCCAACACTAAATTTATACAAGTATTGCCATCAGCTCTTTTAAAAAGGTACATTTAAAATCAGACTATTTAAACTATGGGGCTTTCTAAATTCCCCTTCATTCAATTTGAAATGGCACCAGGTTGATTGTGTGGTCTTATACGAAAGGATGGACAATAAAGAGGCTGACAGCAAACTGTGCGGTTTTGACTTGCTGCTTTGTAGCTGGATTGTGTGTTCCTGGTGACAAACCTTGTTGATTTTTGTTATACTTTCAAGGCACTGTGTACTTTTTTTTCATTGTTGTATAAATTTAATTTAACTTTAGAAAACTGAAATCCTCCATTCTTTGGTGGAGAAACGTCTGTAAAGTGTTCAATTCTATATATATATAAAAAAAAGGTGTTCTCATCTCATCTGCCCTTTTGGGGATTAATGTATAAAAGACTTATCACCTACAAGTCAGTTGATTTCATTCAGATAGTGACACCTCACATTGTGTACAGAATAAATAATCATAAAAATGTCTTTTGTCTTTTCATCTATGAATTATTTCTTTACAAACATGCAACTCATTACACTATTAACACATCTGATAGCTAAATCTCTACTCTAATTCACTTCAAGTCCTATGGACTTGAATGTTAGTATACTCCATTTTATAATGTATCCAAATATTATTATGGGACTGAGAAGCAAAGGGGTCTAAGTGACTTTTCTTAACTTTTGAGAAAATGCACTTTAAAAGTTTCTTATTTATATTAAATTCTATGAAAACTAGTGATATCTTCATCCCAGAGGTTAGTATTTAAACAACAAATAATTTTCATACAAATTTAATATAAAGAAGAAACTTGAAAGTGTATTTTTTAAAAAGTTAAGAAAAGTCACTTTGACCCCTTTACTTCTTAGGCCCTCAATTTCGTATTATAACCAAGATCTAATGAGTTTTGAAAACGCAAGAGATTAAGAAATTAAGCTCTATAATTTTCAAGATTCTAAAAGTTATAAATCTATAACATAGGTAGTAAAAGCTCACAGCATATCTTTTAACATAACCCAAGGAGTCAGAAATTTCTGAATTTGATCAGTTCGTCTGCAGTCATGATCAATTTTTATCGAAACAAAATAGGAGCCTTTTCTCGGGTTACGTGGCCACTTGGAAAAATTGTGTCTAGTAGTGTATCCAGGCACATCAAATTTGGGAGGGAGAACCTAACATAACCTGCTTATTTTTTTAAAAAAGTTTTCAAGAATAGTAATTTTTTAATGTGTATTGAAAGTGAAATAAAACTTTAAATGCACATTTTAATTAAAAAATTTTATAAATAGACAAGTTTAAGTTCAACCTTCTAGATCTTTTGAAATTTTATCAAGTACCATGTCTTTAGATATTTTTATATCTGTGGAATGGATAAAAGTGCCAATCTCTTCAACCTTGTTTCCTCATAGAATTTCTTAATTATTTTAATGATCGTAAATCTCCTCTGGATATGCCACTGATGATGGCTGTGGCTTCATAAAAGCTGCTTTAGCTGATTGATGGGGACAATAAAGCAGATAAAAATTTTGGAGGATAATCGGGAACCTGTTGCAAAAATAGGTGATAATGCATAAGAAAAATTTCAATCCAGTGTAGCAACATCCCTTTAACTAAATCATCCAAGTTAATCGTTAACATAGCCTTTCAAGGTACAATCCCTTACAGGAAGTATAAAAACTAAAGCATTGCAATTTTTCTGTAGGTTATTTTTGGCAAAGTATTTCTATGCTCTTCCTTTGATTTGAATAATGCAATGCTCCATAAAATAAAACTAATAAAGCAGTCAATCTTAGAATTCATTGGAGAAAATAATTGGGCCATAATAGGATGATTTTCTAATTCCACATTTGTATTTCTTGCATTTGTTTTAAACTTGACACAACACAGCAATATTGCCATGATACTGATACCAGAAAATACTATTTTCCAGGTTGAAAAAAAAAAGAGACATTTATAAAAGAGATGATTAATCAAACTCTGAAGAAGAGGATGAAATTGTTTACATTGCTATATTACCAGATAGTATAATTGCAATATATATTATCGATTATATTGAATTGACAAAAATATACCTTGGATTTATTCAGGGAGTAAGCTGTGGGTGCTTTTTTAACAAAATGCTAAAGCTTTAGAATGCAAAAATTTAAAATGGCTATTTTGTTAAACATTTAGCTAGAAAATTTGAAGAATTGCTTATGAAAATTAGTCTTCAACATAAGCGAGTGAACAAACTTGTTGATAATTGCCACTAGTCTTGTTATTATTTCTTATTAAATAGCATTTTAATTTAAAAAATTTAGAATTAGGAATATCTTGAATAATCTTGTAGACTAAACATTGAAATTTATGCTACTCAGAAATAAACATTTTGCTAAAAAGAAAACTTTGATTTAAACTTTTCTGCTAATATTTTTTTCACTCCCGCTTAAACACTTGGTTTATGGAAGGTAAAAACACTATTACAAAAAGTTGCCGAAAACACCCACCTCTAACAATAATAGCCCAAGCTTATGGCTGTATGTAAAAAATTACAAATGTTTCCCATAATTCTAAAATTATCTATCTGGAAAAAAATTATAATGCTTATAGTCATGATTTGTAGCTGTAATATATTGGGAAAAAATACACAAAAATAAAAGTATGAAGGAAAAAACTTAAAATGGTTTTTGTCGTGTGAAATAAAAGGACCAACAAGCCTGTAAAAAAAGGTACATGCCAACCTAATCTATAACTTTATAAAAGGTCATGAATCTGTACCTAATTATATAAACAGTGCCTCTTTAATATTCCATAATATGTATGTATTGTACACATATCAAATTTATTTTGTAGATTCCTTGGAAAAGTTAACCCTTTCGAGTTTCTGATTATGACAAACTTTTATAGTTTTTATTATTACTAATCCAAATCAACAGACTTTGAGGCTTCAAATAACTTTTATTTACTTCATGAATGGTATCACAGTCACCCACTCTTAAAGTTTTTGGCATTATCACCATATAGTAAATCAACTCTTATTTAAGATACTATCAACCACTTTTATAACTTCAATGAAAGACTCGTGGGAAAAAGTACTAATGCATTCTTCATAAGTAATCCATTTGCTCGTGATAAAACCCTCCTCTTCATTTAAAACTAACTCACTTGGTTGATCGACATTAAAGAGATACCAAAATATTGTCTTCTTATATAACTTGCCTGATTCTCTAAAGGAGAAACATTGCTTGGAAATAAAATCAACTAGAGTTATACTTTTCAAACCTATTTCTTCTGATATCTCCCTTTGCGCTGCATCTAAAGAACTTTCATTACCTTCTATTTGACCTTTAGCAGACACCCACTGTAAGTCACCATTATATCTCCTCTGTTGGATAGCCAGGTAGTATAAAGTACCACTAACTCGACGGACAAGTATTCCACCAGAGGACTTATATATTTTCTCATAATATACATCATCCAAAAGATTATCTGCAAGTTGTATATAACTACATATTATATCCAGCTGCCTCTCCGATATAGATGATTTACAAACAGGACAGTTAGGATTTTCGGTTTTGTTGTTCCAATCATATATGCAAACTTTACAAACTATATGGCCACACTCATCTAGATTCATAAAAAAAGAAGGTTGAAAATGTTTATAACACAAGGAACAATTCTTAGCGGAAGTAAGTTTATCAGCTAATCTCATAGAATGATCAGATGTAGTTGGCATACTATCTTTTTCACTATGCATTTTATATATCACCTGATAGCGACTACAACATGAAGCATAATTTGATAACAAGTTGGCACGGATCCGGTTGCCTATTTCTGCCTTTATTAAGTTCTTGTACTATCTTGTTTGGAAAATGAATTATTATTAATTTTAATGTGACGTCATACCTTCTAGAAGCTGTTACTCGCACATCGATATATCTTCTTACTGCTACACGAGCGCTGAAGAGAAGCAAAAGGTGCATGCACTAATTGTGCACAAAGTTAAAACAAAAAATAAACGTCTGACATCTCCTTGGGGATCCCCCATTTGCATCCCTCTGAAAATAATTCTGCCGGCTCTCATGGTTACTATTTAGTTATTTATCATATAATTTTGAGTATTGAATGTATAAAATGATAACCAACTACAGGCACAATGCCCATCTAGGCTGGGTCAATTTAACTCTTCAATCTCTACTATAATCTCTCAGTGTAGATTCAGCTGACTTTTAAAAACTGTCGAATACGGTGCAATTTACGATGTTGTCCGACAGATTGTTCCACCTATCAATAATTAGCCTTCTAATGTTAAAGTAATGTTTTATCTTCTCCAAGTTAAAATGTGATTTAATTAATGATCACAATATGACACATATTAGCCGTGGACGCACTGGAATCTGCGATTTCTCCCGCCTGTCATGTTAATTTAAAGCCTGTTGAAGAAAATAATTCTTGGTACATTTTTTTAAAGCATTGCATTTATTCTTAACTTTGATTTTCCTTTTATGTTTTTTTTTTCTTTGCGTTTTGCTTACTAGTATTTAACGAAATTTTCTAAGTTATAAGCTCTTGCGTACAAATTAGAGCACTTTTGTCTACAAACTGGATTTTGAAAAATTGATTTAAACAGCGGTAAAATTCACAGGAAAAGAAAACATATGCCCTGAATTTTTTTTTATTATTTTTAAAGAGATAATTCGCATTAACATGTCAAGAAATGCAAACAACATTTCTGATAAATTAGCGATTTGAACAAAAACTTAGCAGCCTTGTATCTCCATGCAAATAATCCTGTCATCGCCCATTTGTCACCAAGTTAAATTCATATGTCACCAATTCAACAAATATGATAGTTAAAAACTTTAGAAAGTCATAACCATCCTCTTACTAATTTTTAATTTACCAAAATGCTGGTTGAAAAAATACTGCGCAGTAGGCCAAAACAGTTTTAACGCAACCCAAAACAGTACTAATTTTATTATATTAAATCCGAACATTAGTTCGTTACCAGACTACAGAACTATAATGGACATGGCAACCAAAACAGGCGGTAAAGATCTTCTCATTTCTCAAAATGAAGATTAAGCAAATTGCTCCTTTCTTTTACTCCCTCACTAAATATTCACCTTTAGTATTTAGCGGAGCATCTTCAGGCAGTTTGAAAACTTGTATTTATATAAGAGAAACTATTTTTAGAAGCTCCAATATTATCAAGAGATTACTTGTTCATTCAGTTTTCAGAGTTTGTGTTTAAATGTAGCAGAACTATTTATTGCCAGAATAGTGTATGTTCTGGTTAAATCTTGATATTTGATCCCGTTGCAGAATGTCTCGTCAATGCTCAAAATGCACAGCAACCTGAGAAAAGAGCCTACTTTCGACCTGACTAATATTAGCCAGTTACAGCTAAATGATGAAGTGTATTGTTAACTTAGTGTTAAAAATTATACGGTAGTGGGTTATGTTTGGTGGGTGACAACAAGTAGAGTAATGCATAAACATAAATGTTTGAATATGCATCTTGGGGAAAAAAAGTTTTTCACACACACACACAAAAATATCACAAAATAAATATATTTCTTTTTATTGAAAAAATGGAGCAAACTCAACCTAAATATTTCCCTCCACTGAAATGGGTTCGAAGCTATTCAAAGTATGTACAAATAAACATTTACTATAATCTCAATTATACATTATGATACAGGTGATTCAATTTAAAAACACACAACTCACAAAATTAAATACAAAGTTCTACACCGGAGAATGTTTGTTAAAAAGCAGTTGCAGGTTATGGACAGAAGTTGTAACAAATATTTCATCTCTTAAGTACAATTTTAATTGGCAGAATGCTTTTCAATTGAACCAAAATATGATGTAGCCTATCGAATTCCACTCTATTAAAATACAGGGATGTTCTCTTCAAATAATTTTTTCAAGTAGCAAAAAATTTAAATGACAATTTTTCCAACTAATAAGATAAGGCTAGTAATGACTTTGAAAGAATACATGCAAATTTACAGAATATGTTATCAGGGTTCCCACTCAAACCACAGAATGAAAATAAATGACTATTTAATGACCTAAATAATGATTTAAGAACCTTTGAAAATTTCTTTTCAGGCATCATGTCTATAAATAAATTTTTAATAAAATATATTCTACCAAAAAAGTTACAAGTTGGCACATGCATAATACAAATAAGTCAGAGAATTCTGATATGGTGCGGATCAGTCACAAGAGGATATGAAGATCGAGTTGTATTTTGATAAATTTTGCAATTGGTCACACAACATCCACAAAAATTAAGCACTTTTAAGGACCTTAAAGCATTTTCAAGGACTTTTAAGGCCTTGAAAACAAGTTCAAAAATATTAAGCACCTTTAATGACTTTTAATGACTGTGGGAACACTGATTATGCGATAAATACATTTTTCAATGTGAAAGAGTGTAAGTTATCTTAATAGTAAATAGTACTTAAGAGGTGCTGCGATCAAGAGATGAGTGTTTGTTACAATCTGCCTGTTGGTTTTCATTTGCTATAACTCTTGGATGGGCAAAAGGAAGCTCACTTTCTACTAGGCATTTCAAAAGGAAACTGTTTTCTTGCTCTTATTTTACCATTAAGTTTGAAGGTATACATGCAAAGAATATATAAAGAAGCAAAAGTAATGATTAAGAAAATACATAGACTGTCTTTTTTAATCACCACAATATTAAGAAATTACTTTATTCTGTATATAAAATACAGAGAAGCTTAGAAGTTACTTTATTAATAAGATGAAAATTTGTCTTTAAGGATACCAAAACAGTTTTAGCTTTCAAATTAATACTTTTATTATGATATTAAAATAAAACACACTGTTAAATCTATGTGTCAAGACAAATTTGAACCTTCTAGTGCATGAATAATTTTTTTTTTTTTTCTTTCTCTCGTTTTCCTTGAACTGCTGAAAAAATATACAAAAAATCCTAAGTGCTTATTTAATTGAAGAATTAATTAAAACCTTTATGTAGCATATACACACCATTATGTGTTAATGAAGCTTTTTTTTGTTCTAAGATTTCCCCCCAATAAGCTGCGTGGAGCATAATTGATCGATCGAGCGGAATGAATTGATCGATCTCAAGTGAAAAATTCTCTTATCCTGAGTTGAAACTTTTTAATCAGCTTAGAAGCAATAGGTCGAGTACCTATGTTTGACTTAAAAGTTATATTTTCAATTTTGAAACTGTATTTATTTTCTACTGTATCGGAACTAAAGATCGTAGATTTAGTAGTAGATTTAAAAATACATTGCATTCATAATAATAATTAAAAAAAAAAAAAGATAAACACAAATGGTATACTTTTGGCTTTCCGGAAATTTTTTAATAATGTATGACCTATCTTTGGCTTCTATGCCACAGATGTATGAGCCAACAAATTTTAAAAGTAGCTATATGCATCAACATAATTTAGCTGAGTCCACTGCTTTGATCTAAGTTTTCTTCTCTACAATTTAAACATAAAGCAATTGCGATAAAAAAAAATCACAAATCGTTTAGAATTCAAGTAGGAAAGAAAACAATTTTGGTCTCAAGTGCAAATGAAATGCAAATAGCTGGTTTTGAACTTGGGCAGGGTTCCCACTCAAATCACAGAATGAAAATCAATGACTTTCAAGGGCCTTTGAAAATTTGCTTTCAGGTATCATGTCTATATATAAACTTTTAATAAAGTATATTCTACCAAAAAAGTTAGAAGTTGGCGCATGTGTAATACAAAAATGTCAGATAATTCCGATACAGTGAGGATAAGTGGCAAGCTGTAGTTGGGCACACAATATCTGCAAAAACAAAGGACTTTTAAGGACCTCTAAGCAATTTCAAGGACTTTTAATGATTATGGAAACCCTGGAGCTACTCATATTGCTTCAAGTTGACCCATTGTAAAGTCCTTTTTCATCTTGAGAAAGAGATTAAGAGGAGAAAACAGTCGACTTTTGGAAGAACACCCTTCTACACGGCTTCCACCATTGTATTTCTTATTGCACATGTAGTGTTCTCTTGACAGCCATTACCACATCATGTGGCTGTGGGATGGTAAGGGGCTCCAGGCTTTTTGTATAGGGCATAGGCACGTCAGAGCCCGTCACGCGCACCACAGGAGCATCTAGGTAGTCGAAAGCAGGACCTGGAAACAGAAGCGAGTTACTTCCAGAGATCTACCCATGGTTGGCATGGTTTAAACCAGATTTTTTTCCTTCTATTATTTTTTAAGAAAATAATTCAATAAATGAAATGGCTATATTCTTAGTATTGTGGTGTGCACCAAATAGTGTGCTACATGCCAATATCTAGTAACCTGCACTAGGGCTATATTGGGGAACTGAATGTATGTATCAGTTGTTCCAGAACCATCAAAATAAAAGTTTATCTCAGCAAGAATGATTTCGCTTTCTGGAGTTGGATATTAATAATATTATAATCACGCATATAAGTATAATTGGCTCTATCTAGTCCATGTTAAAAGGGCCTCTTTTTTTTTTTTTTTTTACCTTTTTCTCAGAAACTACTCATAGCATTGGTTCAAAATTTTATACAGCTAATATTTAGACACTTTTACATAGATTGACATATGACTTTGTAAAAATAAAATTTTGTTTAGGATTTATGATGTTTTGATTTTTTAAAATAAAATTTTCCAAAAAAAAACATGTTTATGAATTTAAAAAAAAAAATCTGATAAAAATTTCTGTAAAAGCATACGTCTGTTTGTGTAAAAATACAATATATACCAGGAAAAAAAATTTCAAAGCAAAATATTGAGAAGATCTGGAGAAAAAGGTACATTTGTATGAAAAAATAGCATTTTGAGAAAACAGCGTTTAGAGTACAAAACAGATGGGTATTTTCAGTGATGTTACTTTTTAAAAATACTTCTGATGAACGCCTCCCAAGTTAAACCATTTTATAGATAACATTCCAAATATTGTGATGCACTAAAAACCTCAAAATGGATTTCAAAAAAAATTTTGCTTTCCGACCTCACCCTTAAAAGTATTAATAATACATTTTTATATTAATCTAATAGATATCTTAATGTTTTATAATAATTTAAAATTATTAATTAAACTTAAATTATAGGTTACATTTTAAATTTGTTTCTAAAAGAGAGGTTTTGTGTTTTAACAACTTATTTCTAAACCTTAAAATCATCATTCTGAGGTTATCCCCATTACTAATGAATCTATGAACCATATTCCATGTATTATGTAGTAAACAATTACTATTGTACTATATTGTATGTGAATTGAATTTCAAAAATAGTATCTCTAATTAAAATATGAAAATTTAACATGATTTGAATGTCCACACACACACAAGTACCAACAATTGTTTATTTATTCACTTTAAATTATTTCCAGAAGGAATATTAATCGTTATTTAAATATTAATTATTCTAGTTAAGGTTAACTTTTATTTATAAATATGTATACATGTAATTAGAATAGGATTAAAAAAAAAAAAAAAAAAAAAAAAAAAAAAAACACATGGTCTAAACAAACAGACAAAAAATCCTGGTTTAAGCACAGAAAAAATAATCCCGTTTTTTTTTTTTTTTTTTTTTTTTTAAATGTGGATTTACCCCATCTAGAGCCGAAGTCCATTTTAGACAAAACAAATAAGAAACCTGCCATATGCTTTTTAAGTAAAGTTTGTCAAAAGGTGGTTGAAATACACATAGTAAGCCATTGTCATATTATGGAAACATGAAAAATTTCCTAAACGCTCTCTAAATCCTAGGCACCAATAAGAATTCAAAAAGTAATACAATATTTTGCCAAAAAGCAATTTTGCCATTAGTTAAGATACCATTCATGACTTAGATTTAGGAAGCACTTGCAAAAAAAACCTCCCATTAAGGTTACAATAGAATAAATGCTTTTGGAATTCAACTGGAGGTCTTGACAATAAAATGCCATGTAAGAGGTTGGTTTGATTTTACTGGTACAAGGGCAACACTGGGGTCATGTAAGGGGTAACTGCTCCATATTTATTCCTTGTATGAGACACAACATGATTAAAAATTTGACAAAAAAAATAATAATATACGAAAGTGTAGCAATTGGAAAAACTTATACTGAACAATACAGTTGATTATATAAGACAGTGCCATCTATGTTGAAAACTTTGAACTAATGCTGTTCATACTACTTAAAAAAACGTTGAATATTTTTTCGAAAACCAAAAATTGTTTTCATTCTTTTGAAAACATTTTTTTACAAGTGCTCATAATTTGAAAACAAAAATAAGGTTCTAATAGGTGAACATACTAATTAGGATGCTAAGTTAAGAGGAGTTGGTACCCTAAAATTTATAAAAAATTGATTTTAAATTTATTATTGTTTATTAAAGTTTAAATTCTTCCTTTTAAAATGAAAACTCATTTGTAATAATACCTTATTTAGAAGTATTTGTAATAATTTTTTGAAGATAAAATTGGGAACAATTAGTGTAAGTAAGGTTTTCTTTAAAATGCATTTTTCCCAAAACTACATTTTTCATTACTCATGTACCTTTTTCTCAGAAAGTACATGATATAGAAGCCTGATTCTTTTTCCGGTGTATTTAGCAGACACTTGTAATTCTACTGAAGTTGGGTATTAAATATAATACATTTAGTTTTTTTTAAAAAGTGAATTATCATGAAAGTTGCACAAAAATGTTAAGAATCACAAGGTTTTTTTTTGATGAAATAAACCAAAACAAAAATACAAAAATAATTTTAAAAATAAAAAAAAAAATCTCACTTCAGTATACACAGATAAATAAAAAGAATGTGATCAAAGTTTTACGTAGACAATTTGGGCAGTTTCTGAGAAAAAGATACACTAGTAATGAAAAATGTAGTTTTGAGAAAAAAGCATTTTAAAGAAAACCTTACTTACATTAATAGTTCCGAATTTTATCTTAAAAAATTTATTAATTAAAATAAAAATAAATGAGGAATTATTGCAAATGAGGTATCAATTTAAAGGGAAGAATTTAAATTTTAATAAACAATAATAAATTAAAAATAATTTTTTTTTATAAATGTTAGGGTATCAATTCTCCTTAAAACAAAAGCAAAGTCACTCACTTTCTATAATGGTAGCGCATATCTCTGCTCCTATTCCACACTGCGGCCAACCTTGCTCCACTGTCACCAGATTGTGCGTCTTCATCACTGACTCAATGATGCATTTGGTGTCCAAGGGACGCAGTGTGCGAAGGTTGATCACCTGGAAAATGAAAAAAGAGATACAAGTTAGCCAGGCACATGGCCAAGAGGTGGAATAAGTGGATATACACTCTCCTGAAAATAAAAGTTGATCTCATCAGATTTTAGACACAATGAAGGGTAACCACAAAATTCAGGAAACAAAGTACCCTGATAATTTTCCCATAATCCGAGAGGCGACTGCAATTTTTGGACCCCGTCGAACATCATTCTGAATTTTTTATAGAAATTGGAGAAAAGTGAGTAGATTACGAACCCTCTGGTCTATGGAGGCAAAAATGGCCGAAACTGATCAAAAATTGACTTTTAATCGAACTATAATTCCCCGGGAAAATGGTGCCAAAATATGGATGAGCTGGGAACGTACCTTCAAAACAATAGAAAATTTCCCTAATTTTTGTGAAACTTAGAAAAATTCCGACATTTCCCTGATTTTTTCCATAATCAAAAAGACCACTGACGTTTCCCTGATTTTTAGGCTCGGAATCTAGTACATTTTTTTCTAAAAATATTTGGAATGGGACCATTCACATGGAGAAATTATCGGTTAGAGAAATATAAAGTAATGTTTAATTTATAGTGCAAGGTTGATGTTTTTGTGAATAACTCATTTACATACTAAAAAAAAAAAGGCACGAACATAATATTAAAAAAATATATATACATTAACATTTATGCAGGTCTGCACTTTTGTATAATCAAATGTATATTTTCATGTTTTATTCTTGAAATATAAAGTGACACTTGCCTCACATTCAATTCCACTGGATGACAATAGCTTTGCAGCTTCTAAACATGTCCCAACTGCTTTGGAGTGTGCAACCAGAGTAACATGCTGACCTATAACAAGTACACATTTCTATCAATGCCCTCAAATAATTTTTAACTTAAATGATAATTCCATTAACACTCTAATTTTTAAAGAAAATTAACATATTTTATTTCTACGTGTTTCATATTGGTTAGCATGTGTTCAACATATCACATACTTCTAATCGGAATCATAAACAAAAAATAAGTGTTACTATTACATTACATTCTGTTTAAAAGAAACTGAAAAAAAAAAATTAAAGATATTATGAATTAATAACGATTTAACGCAAATAAAAAATTCAAAATGTGCTAAACAAAGTTTGGTGTGCTTATGTTCTTCCATAATACTGTGTTCATTCTTCTGCTTTAAATTTGATGTTAATTATCCATTTCATGAACAATAAAGTTGGCTTCTTGACCGAGAACTTTTGAAATGAAAGTTTTCCTATCAATTGGAGCTCATTTCCAGAATTGTTATATTCGTGAGTAATGCAAAAATAAACCAAAATTCGCAAACTCAAATTCCTAGAAAATTTGCTTGCCACCGTAACAAACAAGCATTTCATGGTGATGTCAGATAGTAGTTGGCAGTGACATCCTCATTTGTATGAAGATAGTGCAGACACTTTTGCAAACTGCTTCAAACTTTTAAAATTTATAAACTAATTAAAATTGTAACATATTAGCAGGGGAAATGAATAAAAAAACTAATTAAAATTTTTACGTTCTGTTTGTAGTACGTAAAATTAGATCACAAAAGTTATTTAAATAAATTCAGAGTTGTACAAGTATTGGAAGTTACTTTCTATAGCTTAGCCAACAGACATACCCTTTATTTTATTATTATAGATAAGAAAACAAGATATTGTCAGCATTAAGATTTTTTGGGGATAAGTATCATGAGCAGTGCCTTTTTAGTAATAGTTACAGTCATAACCTAACTTTTCTCTGTCAGTTTAAATAGACAGCATTTAACACAATCACTTTCAGTACTAGGTTATGTAATGAAAAAATATATATAAAAGTATAACTTATTTAAAAATGGAAACAAAACATTTCAGCAAAATTCCTTGATATCTCCTTAAATTTCCATCCTTGTCAGATAAATTTTCCTGCTTTAATGGATGAAATTCTTTAACATGTAAACCAACAAGACAGTTCCAATCACACAATAGTAGTATTGCTGCAAACAAGTGAGTACCACTTGATTTTTGTGAAATTGTGTTTGATTTCTACAGTTCTGTTACCTTCACCTCAAAATTAAAATATTATAATAATCCTGAAAGTTCTGCATTTAAAAAACTCATTCTAGAGCCAATAAGTCTTTCAAAATAATTTAGTAGTACTAGGATGTATCTGTAGAATGTATTCAAAATATGTCACACTCACCACTTTTTTCTATTTTGGCCTTTCCGATGGGAATGACAAAGTCTTTGGACTTGGCTTCATCTGACATCTCGAACGCCACTCCATAAAGCAGTTCGTTTTCCATGAAAACCACTGGAAAAATGATACAAAATTTGATGTATAGTAAGAAAATGAAAATGGTGCAAAAATGTCTTATTTTATTAATATGTATGCTTCATTTTATAAATCATCAAAATTTGTTCCTCGACAGAAGTAAGCCTCGTTTCTCGCAAGTTTTCAAAAATATAGGATTAGTTATTCCATATTTGTTTAATGAAGTAACATTATTTGAATTTCAAAATGCAAGCTTCTAGGTATGTGGTTTAAAATGAAAAGACTGCTTTTCAAGACCAATTAAAAATTTCGTATACTACACTGTCCAATCACAAGCAACCTCTTTAATTCCATCAGGAAGGTCCAGTGGTGGATCTGGCTACACGGCGATGACTGACGATTGTCCCATAATGTTTAAAACTTACAACACCCGCAATTAACAGAATTCCAGAAACACTAAAATAATAATTTTTTTCTTTCGAAATAGTATTATATGATTAATTTGTTTAATCACTCTTCCATGCTTCCCGTTTGTGACATTCTGTGTTGACATGCGCCGGTTAGTTAATCTATTATAGTCCTCGCTAAGATTGGCCAGTGGCCATAACACTGGTAGGGTGCATGTGCCATGTTTCTCATATAAGCACGGTCCTCGACCTCTATACTTTCTCTTGTTTTCATCATAAATCATCTAGTTGCTATTTGTGGGTTTGAACACCGAGCTGGAGTTTTTGGTTACCGCTGGTCAGTGAAGCATTGTTCAGGGTCCTGGACGCCTCTACGAAACCACCAGTAGCTCCGGCACAAATCTAGGATACTTGTTATCATTTAATTCTATTTTTATTATCTGTGAAACTTATAATTAAAAATTCAATGCCTTATTATGAAATTACAGTTTTAAATGAAACGTATGGAATAATAACCAAAAAATACTTGTATGGAAAATGTCAAATATTTTATGATCAAGATGTCAGATATTTTACGTCAACGTCTAACCATACTAAGTCTCTGTCCTCCAATTTTTTTTTATAAAATAAAAAAACATCCGTTTTCTCATATTTATGAAATTGGATTTAGGTGATGACATATAAAAATATCATTTCTAAGAAAGAATATGTGTAAAAATATGCATTTCAACAAATTTGTATTTAGTGCAGAGTACAAACGACCTTAGTTCAAAGTATCTGGTAACAACACCCAAAACAGTAGTACAACGGATAATTCCCGCATTTAATTTTTTTTTATTCAATTCTAAATGTTTGAAAAAGGCCATAAGCACAAAAATTTTAATTTTTCGAGCTATTTTTCTTTGCAATTTAAGTTTGCCTCCCAGACTTTGGTGGGAAAATGACGCATGACATTACTTCAACCGAAACATCTTTGTAGACAACTACTAAGTAGAAACCTCATGATACTCAGAGAGCTTGTTTATCAAAAAAGTAACTCTGAGGAGATAAAAACCGGTTCCTAGATTGGCTCTTAATGATCAAATTTTGACGAAATCACAGTAAAAGAGCTGATTTTGGATAGAAGCATAACCAATATCCGGTCTTACGAGGTCACGTGCTCCTCGAGTTAACGGAAGGACGTTGTGACGTAGCTGGTCGTTTTGGCAAGGTCGCAATTTGAGGTTGTTTTTTTTTCAGTCAGTTTCTTCCATTGGGTTCTGTTAGTTACTATGGCTCTGCATCGGTTAATTTCTAAAGTCTTTAAAACTTCCTTAATGCTTTCAGTCCATCTAGAGCGAAATATTCCTTTTTCTCAGCATCTAGGTCAGACAAGTCAGTGGCGATGCGTCAGACAAAGTGCAACACTCTGGTGCTCCAGGTTAGGGGCTGGGCGTGGGGCTAACTACCCCACCTCGTAAAAAAATCCCAGTTCAGAAATCTCAGAAAGTAAAAACCAGATGGAATTCACCCAGACGACTTGGATTTAAATAACTAATTGTTTTAAAGAACTTTCTTTTGAGTATTTGGATTCAGAAAGAAATATTTCATAAATATAAACTAATTTTACTCGTTTTTATAAAATGCGGAAATTGTCCATTCAGACAATACCTGGGTCTGGGTCTCTGATTGCAGACTTGAGCAGTCCCTTACAGTCTTCTGAAGAGTAAGGCGAGATGACCTTTAGACCGGGACAGTTGGAGTACCAAGAGGCGAAGCACTGGGAATGCTGGGCAGCCACGCCCTGGGCAGCACCATTAGGACCACGGAACACCATTGGTACATTGATCTAAATACAGAGGGACAATTAGTAATTGAGAAATAATCTGCTATAGCCAAAGGGTGGCCACAAAATTCAGCAAATAAAGTTCCCTTATAATTTCCTGATAGATTTCTAAAAAATTCTCCGACTTTACGGCAAACTTTTTTTGAATTTCCCCAACTTTTCTATAAATGTAAACACCCTGAGCAAATAGAAAATGTATGCTAAAGAAATAATATGACAATTTTTTTTTCAAACAGTTTCAACGGTAATGAAAAGTTTAAATTATTCAGTAACACTAAACTTCCAATGATTACCACCATAATTCTTCGGGTAAATGGTTCCAAAATATGGATGAGCGGGAAAACGTACTTTCAGAACAATAGAAAATTTACCTGGTCAATTTTAAGTACAGTAACATTTTCAGGTGTATATCAATAAATGTATGTCATATTTTCATAGAAAAATAGAGGAGTCAACTTATACATGAGTAATTAAAAACTACAATAAAAGAGGCCCATAGAACAGAAGAATTGCCACTGTGAACTATGTTTCTGTGACGTAATTTGATGCTCATAAAAAAAAAATCACAATTTTAGGATTTAATAAATGTTTTAGCTGGGTGTGTCTCGGGGGGATGAATTTTTGTCAAGAATGAGGCAGTTTCGCCTTTGCACTGAGTTTGAATGAAGCATATTATGTTGATTACATGATAAGCTGTTAAGCCTTGATTAAGATCTGTCTCGCGGGCTTTATAGTGGTCTCTGCTATGAACAGGTCCAGAGAGGTCAATCGCATCTCTGGAATCTCATTGTCCTACCGTCTATATCAATTGGCGGTGCTGTAATAACCGCGGGTGGTGCTGCTGATCACTGACGTTGGGGGATAGAGTCGATATAAATAATTATTTCATTTACAAGAATAGGTAAGGATAAGTATTGGAAATTTAACTAAGTGACATTTGTTAATTGTTTAACTCTTACTATGATTCTCATATGGTAGGCTTAGAAATTAATGAAAACATGATCTATAAAAAAATACAAAAAACAGCAAAATCTTTTAAATTCCTCTTAAATTTCATCCGAAATTTAAATAGTTAGTAAAAAAGCTATTATCTATAATAATATGCTACAATATTAATGATTTGATTTTGCTGAAGGAATGGTCTTTAAATATTAATGATGGATTTTCTGGTAGAATAACTAGGCAACGAGAACTCATTGCTCCGCAAAAACCTTGCTTGACAAACAGAACCAACAAGTAATTTCTTGCCATTACAATAAAACATTTTAAATTAATAATATAGGAAAGCTTTACTTTATTGTAAATGAGAGAAGTTATGCATATGCAGTTTGTGGGAAAAATTCCAGAGCCACCACAAATTATATTTAAAAAAAAAAAAAAAAAACTTAATCCACTAAACTAATTGAATTAATATAATAATTTTAAAATTAAGTGGGTCATATTTTTATTTAGAAAATTTACTTGTTGCTAGAACTGTGTTCTGTGAAAAGTTCTTATTTTAACATTCATTATATCAAAACTCTTCATTCATTATACCAATTTTAAAGTACTATAAATTAATATTTTTATAAAAATTAATATTTGATGAAAATTTTACTGCATAGATGTTGTTGTTTTTTAAATTATTTTTTCATTCCAGCAGAAGTAGGACTGCAGCATTTTATAACTATTTTGATATCATTTGAATTTCTGAGCAATTTTGTGATTCGCTGTCTATTAAGCGTTAATAACTTTATTTAAAAAAATCAATAATTTAAACTTTATTGTGGTGGAAAAGTGAAACAATACAGAAATTATGGCAGAAAAGCAAATAAAAATTTTTGCAATTGGCCATAAAAATGCCACAGAAAGCAAGAGTTGCCTATTTTTTGGAAAATATCACCCTGCCCTTTTCATTTCTAGAATGAACTCTGCAAACATCAAATAAAATATGTTCTAAACATACTGTTTCTTTACTTACTTTTCCGGCTGACATGTAGAACGTCTTGGCTGCAGAGTTGATGATGTGATCAATAGCTTGCATGGAGAAGTTGAAGGTCATGAATTCACAGATGGGACGCAGACCTGCCTGTAGAATAAGGCAAAAATAGAGACTTATTTTTTTGCATTTATTAAACCTTCACAAGTTAGTTTTATTCAGTTTTTTAGTATCCAGGAATCATTTAAAACATCCAAGTCAATATGACACTCAGACAATTAAAATTCAGTAAAATAACAGATACCTCACAAGTTCAAAAATCACAAGCACAAAAAAAAATCAATACCGCTTTTAGAATAGCAAAATCCCGATAGCTTCATGAACATATTACATTTATTACAATTAAAATTATTTTCAAATAACCTGCAAGTAAAGACACACTGAAAAGAATTATTTCAGTAAACAAGGTTTTTTCTTAATGTTTAGAAAATACTTAGTAGGAACCAGCCAGGAATGGATTACAAGGCATTTCCAATGCTAGTATTATTTTCTATATATCTTCAATTATTTAATTAATATTTTAAAATCTTCTACAATAGCTTTTTTACAATGACACAGCTTACTTTATAAATTCACTCTTATTAAAGATACATAGCTTTCTTATTTTTCTATGGAGAAAAGTAAAACTTTCATTAATTTTTTTTTATTAGTTATAGGTTCCCTTTCAGTAAAGTTTAGAACAAAATAAATTAACTTAGGTTTACACAACATACTATTGATTTTTCCTTCAGTCCTATTTAAAGTTTCTTTTCAAAATTTGGAGCATTCATTTTTCTCAATTCTAGGGATATTTACAAAATAGCCTATAAAAACATGATAGAATGACAATTAAATAGCTTTTTTCTTTTAATCTTACCATAGCTGCCCCTACTGCAATCCCTGCAAACCCAATCTGTAAAAGGATAAAACTTACATGAACCAAAGTTGTCCAAAATTAAAATTCCACATTAAATATATAACCATGTTAAATTGAATAATTTTTTTTTTAATTTACTTTTATCTATGATTTTTAGATTACTCACTTTACAAAAAACAAGAACTCTAAGCAGAAAATTAAAAAGCGAGAAGTATGTAGAACATTAAAAAAATTAAATTAAAAAAATGACTTTAAATGATTCACATGATTAAAAATATATAACCCATAAAACAGTTTTTCATATAAATTCTTTATATGCATTGCCCATTTTTAAATTAATTAACAAAGCACTATTTCTGTTGCCAGTGTGTGAATGGTGTTGGCATCTAATTTTAAATATTAAAAACATCTATCAGTAAAATATGCTGTATACTAATTTTCAAAATTTCTTAAAAATGAATGTGAATTCATGCATTCACATCCAAATATCATTTATTTATTCTGATTAAAATAATATTAATATTTATTTATTTATTAAAACAATTTTGGCAACAGGAAAGTTTCTTCAATGATCGGTTAAATGCTATATCAGCGCGATTGGACGACGACAAATTGGTTTCTTAGAATTCCGTAAAAGCGACTTTTCAGTGGAAGTGAGAGCCGCCAAAATTTGATAGAATACAGTGTCATCAACATAAAATCTATTTGCCAAGTTTCAGCCCGATTGGATGATGACAAGGAGGTTGCTTAGGCCTCCGCAGATTTGTTCCCCATCGACATATAAAATCAAAGTTAATATAAAGGATTTAAAAAGTGCTTTCAGATAATGTTATTATTAAATGTCTGTGAATAACTTACTTCTGTAATGGGTGTGTCAATAACTCTCTTATCACCATATTTCTTCCATAGTCCTCTGCTCACCTAAGTTTAAAAGATAGAAATAAAATTTACATTATTTTAAAACACGATAAAAAAACTTTATTTCTTCCACAAAGTTTTCAATTGTAAAAGGAATGTTGAATCGTATGTTACAGATATGAGTGAAAGTAATCACCTTATATGCTCCATCATACATGGCCACTTCTTCGCCAAGAATAAAAACTCGTTCGTCTTTTTCCATCTCTTCATCCATTGCTGCATTTAGGGCATCTCGAACAGTCACCTGTCATTTTTAAACGAGAACCTGGTATTAGAATGCTACTAAACTCTACTCGATTTCAAAATAAGGAACATGTTAAGAACTAGGTGGTAGGACTAAAAATTACAAATACTACAGATCTACTGAACCAATTTGTATTCATTTTTCGATAAGTATCTTGACCGTTCCATATCATATGGAACATAATTTTAAAGACTGCAAACTCTTTTACTGTAAAACCTAGATACAGCGATACAGTACGACAAAAAGGTAGGAGATTAAGAACATAAGTACCGAAAACAGTATTAGTTTATAAATAGAACAGTACCTGAGCTTTATGGCAGTTGCTTGTAGAGAAGGAAGCTGACGAAATCTGAAGAGAAAGAAAAACCAATATATAAATCAAACTTGGTGGCAATAAATAATTTTGTAATTGCAATACACATGTGAATTATATATAATACATAATTCGCATGTGTATTGCAATACTGAAGTACATTGTATATATGTTATGTTATAACTTATATACAATGCACTAAGTTTTTTAAGTACAAAGCTTCATATCCGAAAAACTGTTTGATAATTCCTATAATTTAATATAAGTTCTCATTTCGAGCAAAACATATTGATATTGAAACTTCTTTAAAAATTTAACAATACCAAGAAAACAACATTTAACTGTAACCCATTTTTGAAAAATCCTAAAGATTAGATTACAATTCGTGTACAGATTCAGGGATCTAGCCTTGCAAACTTTACTAGATTATGATTAAAATGGGTACATTTTAAAGATATTTGTGTTTTAAACAACACCAAAATAAGTTACTGAAAATCTCCAGGTATAACTAAAACATCCGTAGCAAAAAATTCATAAATCGGAATATTTTATCATACAAATTGAAGCAATAATAGCAACATAGACATTTCACAAAATACGGTAACTTTATGGGGATCCCACTTTATGAATGAAAATTGAACTGGAGGGAAATGAACATTTATACCTTAAAGATCTGTTTTGCTTTGGAAGGAAAACATCGCATTTGCTTATTAATAACCTTTAAACACAACTCCATGTCGATTTTTTAGATATGTCCTCTAGCAGTATCAATGTTAACCAGCACAACAGACGAAATGTGCCGAAACTAAATTTGATTTCACTTCAATTTGAGTAAATGTAACATTGCTTTTTTTTATAACTCTTATGAATACAGAATCACAATTTCTAGGACAAGTCCAATTTCTCGAAAAAGAGTGATTGTTACCATGGAAATTCTTTGAAGAAATAAAAATTGCAGTAAATTATGACTTAGGGTTCATCATCAGGCAACACTAGAAACATCTTTAGGGCCAATCATAATGAAGTTTTTAATTACAAATTAAAATTTTTACATTTGTTAACCAATCATGCACACTTCATTTGCAGCAGAAGTTGAACATGACGTTACTATAGTTGGTTACACACTTCTACTTCAATGATTAATTTCATTCTGCAATGTGTAAAAAGTCAACAAACAGAAACACGCTATAAACACCGTGAATTTGTTAACTCAAGCATGTAAGTTAAAAGCAAATGTTTTACAGCATTTTCTTGCTTCTGATAAAAAAAAAACCTCTCTCTTTGAATGAGTGCATGTATAGTAAATGAAGTGGCATCAGTTAAAAAACATTTTTCTCGCGGCTTTTTTTCCTTTCAAGTCCGTAGTCTTGTGAAAATGAGGCTAATTCCGAGTTTTGAAGAAACCGAGAAACAGATATAGTATAGGACATTTGGCAATTTTTTTATTTTGCGTTTCGGAAATTCGTTACTGAACCTAAAAACATAGTTACTGAATTGAAATATAAACAATAAAATATAATTTAAAATAAAATCCGTTGCCAGAAACAGTATTTATCTGGGAAAAAAATGCCAAATAAAATCGCGCCAAAGAAATGTCCTGTTCCACATTTGTACCGAAACAATTCTGGATTTTGAATTATAAAGGAAATCAAAATGATTAATTATCTGGAGTTTCGGCGAATCTTCACACCGTTATTAAAAATAGAAATCCTACAGAGGACACTTTTGGTTTATCAGCCCTCAACCTAACACGTTCTTTGCGGTTAAATTATAGACGGGTTCTCTGCTGTGAAAACCAGGCTTTAAATCGCATCGCGGGCCCTAAATCCAGCATCCAAAGCCTCTAGACAGATTTCTTTGCAGCAGAATAAAATAAAACTAAATTCAATTATATGGTTTCTTTCCATGTATATAATTTGCCTTTATGGTAACGACAATGAAAAACACTTAAAACAATGCAAAGTATATACAAAACGTTTTTCCTTGGCAAAATCCCCCAGTTTGCTTGGATGGCTTGGCATGATTTTGAAAAGTAGGCCAAAACATCAATTCAGTATGGGAACTGATACGAAATCCACAAGATAATGGATAATTCAAAGTGGATGTTAATACTAAACAATAACCGAAAACAAAAGAAGAAATTGCAAAAAAAAAACAAGAAAAAGGGAAATATGAAACTTTACCGCCTATCAATTGGTGCTAAATTCTCTTGGCGATATTTTCACGTCAACTAGGAGTAGACCCTTTTCTTTAAAAAGATTCCAAATTTGAAATTCCTTGCAAAGAAAACAACCAAAGCATCCATACACACAAGCAATGCATCAATTAACACGTAAAACATGCATACATATTAACAAAAAGACATACCAGTTAACACAACTCACTGAAATTGGTTGACTTTTTAACAGCAGAAAAAGGTAGCTGTTTTGAAATGATGTTATAACACCAAACACACACGAATGTTGATGAGTTTGCCATATTTACATAAAAAATTATTAATTTTTCTTTCCATATCTCTTGGAAATGTGTTGGAATTGCAAACCTCTACTGGAGGCACTCTACTCAGGAATGAAATAAAATGCATACTGGTGACACAATGTAATAAGATTAACAGCAATCTTAAGGTATTTGACCTTATACCTTATCTTAAGGTATACCTTATATGAATCATGATATATACTTTTTATATTAGAAAAACCCAGGTTTCAAGGATTATATTTTAATTCGTACGAAGTGCATTCTTAAATGTCACTTTAATTCACAGGTGTTTCCATTATTTTGATAACCATCTGTACATCACATGCGTGTTGTACGACTTAATGTACGTTAATGTTGTACGACATTTTTACCATGATTTATTAATTTAAGGGATTTTTTTAATAGCGTAGCGATGCTTTAACATACAAATATTAAAAGTTTTAAGTTTAAATGTTTCAGTAAACTTTGCCATGATAATAAACTATTTCACTATTTGTACCTTATAGTGTTTGTTTCATGAAGCATGGATTCTTCTTCCAAAGTGCTATCTTCACGGGACTTGGAACTGTATGCATTGTGTGAGGCGAGTGGTATAGACATGGACCCACAAATATTTCGGTGAGTAGCCCATACCTGGAAAATGGACAGTTTGACTATACTTTTTAATTTGTTTTTTTTACTTGTTTTTAATCTCCTGCAATAATAATGTTGTAAACTCACAAAATTCTTAAATTCGAACTAGTTTGCATTTATTTAATTCAATATATATTTGTCCCTTTTTGGCAAGATGTTCTATACAAGTATTTTTCTTATAGATTTTAAAATATATTCATAGGCCATATTTTGTTAATGAGACAGTAGATGTAGTTCAGCATCAAATGTGGCAATTTGTTAATTATTTAAAACGTAGCACAATTCCTTGACACAGGAACCACTAACCTAAGCAATTGCAAAAGAAACAGATCACCTGTCTTGTGGGTGTTCATGTTCAAAACAAACAAAAATTAATCCTTTTAAATTCAACATTTTGTGGTACTATAGCAACTGTACAAACACTTATGTGACATATCTCAATAATAATTTCATTTGGTAGTTTGAAATTAAGTAATCCATCAAACACATTTTATTCAAAAAGCTATTTTATCATTTATAACTCTGGAAAATATTTCACAAAATATAAATCTATTAGTTATTTTTCCGTAGCTTTGTTTTGATCACATCTTCTAAGACGTTCTTTTAAAGAAATAAGAGAATTAATTTTAAATACCAAAATATTTGGGTTTTAAACTATATAATGTCTTGTACAACATAAACCCTTTTTTATACAAAAAGAGTGTATAAAAAAGACCATATTACTAGGAAATTCAAAACCGCTTATATTCTATCAGTTTTACAGTATTTAAATTAAGTGCAGGGATGCAGTGAGTTTTCTAAAAAATTTAAGTAGAGGAATTTTTGGGATAATTCCAAAAATTTAAGGATTATCTCCAAAAAATTTAAGAATATTTTAGGGATAATTCCCAAAAATTTCGGGATATTTCTTTACAAGCTGACAGAAGCTCTTAACACAAACAATCTCAATATCTGCAAAAACTAAATTAAAAAAAAAAAAATAACGTCAAACAACTTTTAAACAAAGCAAGTTATAAAATCAAACAATTATACTATTTTGATAAAAATGCAAATTTAATTAAATCCACTTATTTAATTTTTAAGCAACATTCAAAGTAGGTACTTCAAAAAAAGAATATTGTTTCAACGTTAAAACTTTAACTAACGTGAGTTTAGCTACAATTACAAACAAAGTTAAATTTAAAATTTCAGAAAATATTTTCTCCTCTGGAGAAATCTCAGGCTTTTGGAGGAAAATCGGGGAAATGTTTGTGTTTTTAATTTTTTTTTCTTCAGGAATTATCGAATAATTTAAGTACAATTTTACTGATTAACAAAAATTTAAGGAATTTTAGGGTGAATGCGACTCCTGTAAGTGGGATATTAAAGATGTTCCTCGATCCAAATAGAAACCTTCTTTCTTGTTTTAGAATCCTTCTGGAGCTGTTGAGGTTGGATGTCTCTCCCATTGCCCTTTTCCAAGTCCTCCAGTCACTTGCACGCTCCTCCGGGAAGACCAAGAAACCCCCAGTAGCTGCCAAACCAAAAAGCCTGATCAAGGAATTCAGCAGCCCACAAGCAATGAAACAAAAAGATCTGTTCAAAAGATATGTATTTGAACAGAGAAAAGTGCATTGAAATTTACCTTTATTCAAGAAAGCCATAGTCCATTCATTTCCCTGCATTTTAATGGCTACAAGAAATTTCTAAACTAATTATCACTTGTTTAGAGAAAATGGAACTTGTAACTTTTTTTAATGGAGTTGTAAAAAATCTGCATTTATTGGTTAGGAAATATGTTCTGTGTATTGAAGTTTTTGAGTCTTATGTATTATCCTGAATGTAAACTTCCGATTTATATTTTTTGTAAGACTGATGCTTAGTGATTACTTTAAATTCAGTCCAATTTGGATAACTTATAATTTTTTTTTTAATGGAGTTGTAAAAATTTTGCATTTATATTTTTTGTAAGACTGATGCTTAGTGATTATTTTATATTCAGTCCATTTTAGGTTGTTCTTTAAGTTGTAAATGGTTTATTGTTTTTGTTCAAAGTATTGCAAAAATATATTTTACATCTTTTTTATCTTATTTTTAAAATTTATTTTACATTTTTTTAATCTTATTTTTAAAATTTATTTTACATTTAAAAAAAAATTTATTCGATTTAGTGCATCCTTATAAATATATAACTATCAAACATTTCTACCGATAGTGTGTTAAATTAAGCTAAATTATTCAAGATTTTGAATATTCCCAAACTCAGACCTCTCTACTCTATAAAGTTGAGATTTGAGAATTCTAGCTAGTTAGTCTTTTAGACCTCTAAAGTACAGGGTAATTATAATTCAAGTTTAACCTTCAAAAAGCTGTAAGAAAAAAGGAACCACTTATTGGAATAACTTTTAAGTTTTATCTGAATATATGCCAAGAAGGGGGCAACAGCATGAAATAAGAAAAGAAAAAAAAGTTTGAAATTGCATTTTTCTTATGCCATTTTATCCTTTTTTGCATTATTTTATTATAGTAGTTAGTAAAGTTTTAGATTTTTTTTTTTTTAAATACTGATAGAAACTGATTTGTTTTTCAAGAGCTTTATAATTTTTGATACTATATTGATTTATTCTATATGTACAGTTTAACTCTAAACTGAAATTATTGGTTAATTCCACTGAAGTAAAGTTTTTACGTGTAGTGATAGAACTTACTTTAAAATTCCACCTGGTTCTGTAGTGATCTGCCAATAACCCAGGAATAGCTTTTGAGCTTTATATTGTGCCTTATTTTTGTTGTTAGTATGTTGAATAATTTAATAAATTGTTGTGTTCCAGTACATAAAGTGTCATTATTCAGTTTTTTAAAAGATTTTTGCACAAATATAAACTCATTTTTTAACTCATGAAATATAGCTTTTGTTTACACTATTAAGAAACTATGACTCTGAAAAACTAAGCAACTTTTTTGTGCCAACTATAAATATTTGAACCCTTGAAACTAGTGTGCATTACAAGTTTAGAACTCATGAAATATATATTTTAAGGACATCGAATTTATTGTATTTCACTATTCTTCCAGTAAAATAGATCAGTCGGGCCAATTTTATTTACATTTGCTGAAGTATATCAAGAGGAACCAAAATGTTCAAAGTAACAATGCATTGGAAGAATAGAAAAAAGGCATTCAATTGGCTTTCTATGAAATTGTGTCAAAGTTGTTCAATGATATGTCAAGTTTACTTCTGTGAAATGGTTGAAAGATTTCAAGAATTGTAACCAGGGTTCCCACTCAAATCACAGAATGAAAATCGATGACTACTAAGATCATAATTAACGTTTTTAAGGACCTTTGAAAATGATTTGTTTTCAGGCATCATGCCTTTATATAAATTTTTAATAAAGTATATTCTACACAAAATAGTTACAAGTTGGCGCATACGTAATGCAAAATTCTGTTAGAGAATTCCAATACGGTGCAGATAGGTAGCGGTCGTGCAGGAATAGCAAGTTTGAGTTATATTTTTATAAATTTTACAGTTGGACACACAACATCCACAAAAATTAAGGACTTCTAGGTATTTTCAAGGACTTTTAGGTACCTCTAAGCCTTTCCAAATACTTTCAAGGCATTGGAAGCAAGTTAAAAATATTAAGCACTTTTAATGACCATGGGAACCATGTGTAGCATATATTTTAAATTCCATGTCTAATCATACCGATTCTATACTAAACTTCAACTTAACTTGACATCACTAGACGGTAGATTGTCATAGTGCTCATAGGTATTTAATCCATTTTGGCGCTGTGAAAGCATAATGTTCGCCAAACCACAACTCTCTAGAGAAGAGTTACCTTATAGCCTGTAACAAAAGGCTATAAGGTTTGGCGAGAATTATGTCTCACTCCGCTAAAATGGATTAACTGCCTATGAGCACGGTGAAGATCTATCGTCTAGTGATGTCAAGTTAAATTGGAGTTTAGTATAACTAATTAGGATAATTTCGAATTGAGAACTAAAAAATTCCAAATAAAATATTATTAAAGTGTAGGGGGCTGTAAAATAGGAAATAAAAGTTGAAAAATTTAGTTGAATATATTTTAAGGACATCGAATTTATTGTATTTCACTATTCTTCCAGTAAAATAGATCAGTCGGGCCAATTTTATTTACATTTGCTGAAGTATATCAAGAGGAACCAAAATGTTCAAAGTAACAATGCATTGGAAGAATAGAAAAAAGGCATTCAATTGGCTTTCTATGAAAATATAAACTTATTTTTATTATTTCAGTTATGATGCAAGGACTTTAGTTTGTTTCTGCCTCTGTAGACGAATATATTGATAACTTATTCATTATTTTTGACACTTATGCAAGTTTTTGCAGTTCATTCAACTTTGATACATTTGGAGGAATCTATCAATATCTCTTTGGGTAATTTTTGCTACATTTTAATTTTGATGTATTATACAGTTCTGTCATTTTAAATTTTCATAAAACCAGGACCACTCTGACAAATACAATAAATATACAATTATTTCATACTATGACATTTCTTAAAACTTTGTTAACAAATTTTAATGTATACAGGGTTCATACAAGTTTTTGGGAAAGAAATTCCAGGACTATTCCATGAGTATTTGAAAAATTTTCCAGGAGGTATTGCAAACAAAATTATAATGTTCATGTATAAAAATTTTCGTGTACACACCATAATATATATTGAAGCGATTATACAATTTATTCTCAGTTAAAAAATTACGAAAATATGTTGCTTTGTATTATTTGGAATTTGTTGCGTGACCCAGCGCAGGCAACTCTTTGCAAATAGGTCCTAACTTTTGATGCATCACTCAATAAAAGGTTCATTACTATGCAAACCCGAGCTCGCTTCGCTTGTTAAAAGTTTCATTGTTACACAAACATAAGATCGCTAAAATGTTCCTTGCTGGATCCCCGCTGAGAGACAAAATTACAATTCGAAATACAGGTCAAACCCTGTTAAATAAAGTCGATGGGGGGGCGGCGAAATTTTTCGCGTAACGGAATTTCATGTTAAATAAATACATTAACGTTAGTATGAAGAACTGCTTTTACAACAAGCTAAACAGGATTTCACGTTAAGCGATTTTGCATTAACAGGTTTGACTGAACGAGAAAATACAATAATATAAATCCCCCTATCATAGACATTTTATTTAACATTGTGTTTGTGAGAAGCAAAATTAGAAGGCCAGAACTGCTTTCGTTTGAAATTTCAGAACTCTACGTCCATTAGAATTCACTTTGCAAAAAATTTAATTAAAAAACTAATTAAAATTTTACATTCTGTTTGCATACATGTGATTAGTCAAGCAAAAAATTAGCTGAAATGTTTTTCGTCATTTTACAGCATAATACACAAAAACATATAGCGCACAAAATTCAATACAAATTTTAGTTAAATTTTGGATATAAGATTGATTTCAATTATTAACTCTACAACAACCACGTCTCATTGGGATTGACAAGCACACAATAATTAAATAAAGACAACTGTGTTCATGTATTAATCATAACTGAAAAATTTAACTTGATTTAAATGTTTTTGTACACATTCAGAAATTATAATACAGGGTGTCCAGCAAAATTTCTAATAAAAATTCAAACATCATCAAAAAACGTTCAAGGACTCCTCTTGCGACCAATCATCACCATATTTTCCAAAGTATACCCCACTTAATAGTGTGCTGAACTAATTTTAGAAATTAGAAAAATTGTATGAAAATAAGAAATGGCTTATCAGAAAAGAATTGGGTTGTTATATTAAAAATAGGAAGAGAGGATTTTTTAAAGGCTCTTACTTGAGACTGAGAAAAAAAAAAGATACAAAATAGTTTACCAAGTCATAAATATGAAGGTCTAAATCTAAGCAGACAAAAAACACAAGGAATGTTACTAGGTGTACACTTTAATAGTTTGTACTAAACATCAGCCGCATTGGAATAAACAGCTTCATTTTAAGTATAAGATTCGAATGTGGTAGGATAGTTTGAAACTTAGGATTTTTTTTTTATCAGGCGAACATTTCTCTGTAATTTGGCAACTTTTGTAGTTCTTTCTTTCAGTTTTCTTTGGCACTAGCTTTTTCTTTGAAAACAATTGCTTATCACTAACATTTCTGTTGATAAGTAAGTACTAAGGGAGGGAGATTCTACATGTAACTGACCATAACACAGTACCCAAGCAAAAAACTTCAAATTTCCGCAGTTGAAAAAGCCAATTTTAAACAATTATATAAAAAAAATGCTTTAACTTTTTAACTATTATTAATGGCTCTAGTTAAAATATAAATTTTTAAAATTTTTTTTTATGATAAAATACATTATTTTATGTATTATAGCAGTTAAAATTGCAATTTTAAATAAGAATATACAGTAAAATTGGACAATTGGGTCGAATTTTTTGCACAAAATTAAATTAAAATCTTAGTAATTCTGTATATATTCAAATCAAAAGGCAAAACTGATCTTCACACAAACACTAATCACAGGCATAGCGGCTATCACATCACCGGAAACCTAGGCGAATGACACCTAAAGAGCGCCGCAAATTTCGCAATATCTACTATTAAAACGGCTTAAGCCCCTAGTTGAAAATTACCATTACTCCAAAGTAAATATCGGCGATAGCGGCCACCGTATCGGCGAAAATCCGAGTAATTACATTAAACCAACAATCGGAAAAAATGAACACCACAACAACGTAAATTTCGACGATATTGCCCGCCGTAGCAGCGTAAATTTACGTAAATACAGACCTTAAGTCAGCGCAACGCTCAGCGAAACTAAGTACCATACACCAACGTAAATAATGGCGATAGAGCTTGGTAATCTGTAGAAAAATTGGCCATTACATCGGAGGTTTGAGGAAGTCTGAACGCACATAAGATCCATGGCTGTCAGATTTGCCAGCAAGCTCAATAAGATTGTAATGTAGATTAGTATCGATCTCAAGAATAATCGAAATTTTAATAAGAAAAGAGCGGAAATCCGTATTTCAGACAAAATTTATCATCATGCAACAACGTAATTCTCAGCGATAGCGTCCGCCATAATCACGGGAAAACGGCCATTTCATCACCGTAACGTTCAGCAAAATGTCCATCGCATATCAACGTAAATAATGCAGATAGAAGCTATGATATTGAAGAAAAATTCTGAGGAAAAGTATTCATTCCATCGGTGGTTTGGCGGAGTTTAAACGTGTGCAGATTTCGTGTTTGTCAGGAAATTCCATCGATCTCCGGCATGTTCGAAATTTCGGTCAAAAATCTTCGAATAGAACCATGTTTAAAGAGAGCATTTCTGAGGGAAGGAGAAACTACTTTCGATCCGCGAGATCAATGGGAAAATTGTGGAAAAACGTCGATATAAGACGACTTTTTCCGATACTGAAGAGGAGTGTCAAATTTCTGAATTCAACCGGAAATTCCAACATTAATACGAATTTCAAGCATAATCCACGATTTTCCCGAGATGCCAAAAATTCAAATAAATTTCCCAACTACTGGACACCCTGTAATAATAGTTAAATACAGAAAAAGTCCGATTACCTGTCATTCACGATTCAATCCACTGGAATTTTTTAAAAATCAAATTGGCGAGAATACCCTTTTTTGCAAAAAAAAAGGAAAAAAAAAAAAAAAAAAAAACCACGGCGATAAATTGCCAAATTTTATAAATTTTTTTATTTAGTTTGAGATTTTGAATTTGAATAGGATTTTTATTAGAAACATTTTAAGGGAATGAAGGACGAAAGCAGACTTTTCAATACGATTTCCGAAAAAAAATTGAATACATCTATTTTCAAAATTGGCACAAGTTTTTTAGTGGATGATGGATAATTTTGATGCAATTCGCGGATTTCCGCAAATTTGCGGAAGAATCACATGTATGAAGACCACGTGACAAAGGCAACAGCATCGAAAACCGGTTTAACTATTCTTTAACCAAGTTAGTTCAGACTAAAACAAGTCCTGAACTATAGTGGAAAAAGGACAGTGGGAAACGAGCGCACTGGGCATTCTTTTTATGAAAAAAGGAAATCGATAGAATGGCCTTGACACGTCAGTTGAAATAATAAAACATTTTAGGGAATGAAGGAAAAGGCTGACTTTTCAAAACGATTTCTGAATATTTTTTTAAAACTTATCTAATCTAATTCCAAAATTTTAACGAATAACGGGATTTTCAGCCGATGATGAATTCGCGGATTTCCGCTAATTCACGTAAAAAAATTCGCGGATTTCCGCTAATTCGCGGAAGAATCACATGTATGTGTTTGTCAAAAGTTCAATTAGAAGGCCAAAACTGCTTATGTTAAAAATATCAGAGCTCTATTCATATTTGAAGTAGGTTTCTAGAGAGGTACAGACCCACAGACTGTTTTATAGAAAAAGGGACCACCCCTTAGAAAACCTCGAGGGGAAAAAAAAAATCAAATATCACCTAAAATACAATTTAAATAATTTTTTGGCAAAACTTATAGGTCCTCCCAAAATAAAAATATTGTAAATTGTATTTAAGCAGTGTTCTTATATTATACTGATTGAATTCCCTATCCTACAATTCAAACAAAAGGAGTGGTGGACCCTTTCAAGATGCCCCTTAGCGTCATTAAATGGGCACGTTATGAACTAACATTATATTTTCAAATTTTCGTAAGTATTTTGAATAAAGTAAAAAAGTATTCTAAAATTTTAAATATTTTTTTTCTTATCATTAAAAATATAAGCAAATTAAAATTTTCCAGGATTAAGAGCACTATTTTTTTAAGTTTTTAGGAGTACCAAAAAAATGCCAGTTTATGCTGGAAGTATGCATTTTTCAAATGTCCACTGATTTTTGAAAGAACAAAACGAATTTATTGACACTTCATCCAAAAAAATTTGTTCACTCATTGAGGCTATAGATGGAGATATCCTGACGTATATACAATCCCTAAACATGCTACCTTTTGCGGCTTGCAATGTGCGTATAAAATGTGTTTTGTTGTGTATTAAAGAAAATGGACAGGTTAAAAAAATGAGCATATTTTAATTCTTGTTTACGAAAATGTTTGAGCACTGTACAATATATATACACAACAATTTTAGAAATCCGAATCCAAATCCGCCAACAGTTTTAATTGCATACAATAAACAAGCACTTAGAATGTTAACTACCTTTATCAAATCACCCAATTCCATTCAATTGTAAACTACTTTTTATAATTTACATGCATATCATGAGCTCTAATAAACATACAATTAGTACAGAAGTAATTCATATGAAATGATAGCCAAAAAAATATAGTCTAAGTCAATTCAAACTAGCACCATACATTTTTTTATGTATAAGAGTTCTTGTTGAGTCACAAAAAAAATGATTGTAAAATTAGCTCATAAGATTTAGAAGTGAAAAGAAAATGAACATATTTAAAGCTTTTTTGCTTCAATAGAGATCATAATACTTTTCAAACTAAATCTTTTAATAAGCAAATTTCTTGTAGGTATTTTCATGCTTTTTATTATAAGAAAATATGCATTGACAAATTAAATACAAGCTAAAGGGACGTAATCATAGTCTACATTACACATACTTTCGCTTACCTCTTTCATTTTCCACTTGTTAAAACATTTTAAAAACACTCAAGCAGTGAATTTTGACATGTTAAGTCCTTACTCACACAAAAATTAAAGCAGTTGCTTAAAAAACAGCAAATATAAAGATTGTCATTCATTTCAAACTGTTTTACACCCATTAGCTCTCATAAACCTAAATAAAGCTGCTTTGGATTTTGAATTTCACTGTATTAAACAAAATTCACTAGGTATTTCTGGTTGTTGATTGCAATTTTTTCATAGTATTGGCTACATTTTAGTTAAGCATTTATTTTGAAATATAAAGAATCAGACTCAAATAAAAACTTATTCACTAAAAAATTATGTTACAAATCCAAATTTCAAAGCAAACCTTAAATTTCTTTGCACTCCATAGGCACTTAAGTTAGACTTTTAGGAAATACAGAAATTAAGCTTGCAATTGACAATAAGTTAAATTAATAAATTGAAGTTAGTAATTGGAACATATTTCTAGATATTTTTATTTTCAATAGCATGGAATAAGTTAATTTAAACCGTTTTGAGAACTAGAAAAAGCTTATAATCTTTTTACTTTGGATTTAGGTTATGCATGTATTTTATGTTGCCCTTTCTTCATTACTTTAATGTCTTTTTTTACACAAGCTTTTTTTGTAGTCGAAGCAGTTCCTAAAAGTAATTCGGTAACAATCACTAATATATAATTCCAAGCAGGTGGTAAACAACCATAATCACACTACCTGTTGTAGTCCACTTTGAAAATATTAAACCATGTTAAAAAAGTGCTTCAGAACAGAACTTTCTTAATCATTATTGATTCACTAATTAAACTTACTAATTAAAAAAAACATAAAAACGTCATGTCACATATGTTACACAGAACTTACACAGAAACTTAAATGAGAGCAGATAAGATACAGTTAGAACAAAATCCAGTTTGTTTCTGACATTCCAGTAGGGTCATGGCATATTTTATTAAATAAAAGTCTTATTGAGGTATTCTATGGCTTCCTAAAAAAGGAGTGATTTTTAATAACTGAACTGCAGCTTATACATTCGATGATTCGTTCGTTGTCCTTTCACTGAGAAAGAGTCGTCGGAGAATCCTACTGAAACTGAGGATGACCTGATGTCAGACTGCAAGAAAGTCCTTTAGCAGTGTTGTTCTTCTCTTTTCTGCAACATCCATCTGATTTTCGAGTTCCTGGAGAAGCAGAGTTAATAAATTATTCTCGAAAAAGGTTTGTTATGAGTGATCGTCAAACCGTTCCTTCTAGTTAATGCTTCATTTTTTTGGGGGTCACAATATCTACCTAAATATGGCTTTGAAATATGATTTTTTTATACCAGATTTGACAACAGTAGTAAAATAACTGTTACAAAGGAAAAAAACTAGTTTTTTTTTAATTATTAAAATTTAAAAAAAATTTTATTAGCCAGTTTTTAAAAACTTTTTAAGGAAAAAACCACTGAAAAACACCCAGTTATTTCCCCTTTAAAATATGTTGATCTTTCATTAATGTTGTTACACTTGGTGTAAAACTTCATATTTTTCAAAGCAATACATAGACAAAGATTGTGGAACAAATATTAGCAATATGTGTGTGGAGAAGGACAGTCATATTTCAATGAAATTTATAAAAATGAATGACAAAAAGTTTTAAGTCCGAAGTATGTATAAAAAATGAAAATCTATAAATTTGAAAATTAACTATTGTATCGGGGAAAAAAGGACTGAACTTTTTAACCGGGGAATAAACTTCTGTTCAACTAATTTCACAATGGGCTTCTTCTTAACTGGTTTTGCCGTTAATAATTTGACGTCAGTTATCTGACTTCCTGGGCATATTTCACTGTCACAGGGCTGCCACTGACTATAAGCTTTGAAAATAGTTGCTTTAGTAGCCTCATATGTTAAAAATAGTAGCCAAAATAGTAGTCTCACACATTGAAAATAGTAGTCTCGGGTGTTGAAAATAGTAGCCTCACTTTTCATAACTTTTAATAAGAAATAACTTTTGATTTACATAAAACACGAAAACCCAGAAACACTCTTCTTTTGATTCAAAATAGTGTCTAAAACATTACATCCCAAACGGTAAAGGGCATGTGTCTTGGGGGAGGTGCTATCATATTTATATACTGCGATGGAAGTTGGCAACTTAACTTGACTTCCAGACAGCACCTAAGCAAAAAAAAAAAAGCTAAACTTCACGCAAAAGTGACAGTAAAAATCGATTGGCAAAACAAGATAACTTTTTTTAAACTTCCGAAGTCAAACAACTTTTTCAGAAAAACAAGTATCCTGTTTAAACAATTATACTATATATTGGCAATGGCAATTGAATTTCATTAAGGTCAGTTTTTAAATTTTTAACAGAATGGCTACAGAATTTTCAAAACAAAATTCTCTGAAATTTGCCTGATTTCCAGAAAATTCCCTGATGTGCATCTCTGTCGATGTTATCATTTTAAAAAAAAATCAAAGAAAATAATGGTCAATTTAAAAATATATACATTTGAATATTTAGAATTACATTTACTTATCAAAGTATAATTGCAACAAAATATAAATTTGGGCTAAAAATCAAAACAAGCATTTTTAGAGCATGAAAAAAAAATAAAAAAATGGAGAACATCAAGAAAAAAAAATACAAAATTCACATAAACCAATTTACAAACTACACCCATACTTGCTAACTTCAAGGAAAAGCAAAACTAGTACAATATATTTCTTTTTAATTTAAAAAATAACAACAAAAAACATGTTATTTTCTTTAATACATGTCATAGGCTGTATCCTGTTCATAACATAAATTTTAAACAGTATCCTAAATATTTACTAAACTTGGCCATGCATGAGCATGAAACTTAAATAATTAGCATTTTGCTTTCCAGTCACAAATTTCACTAAGTACATATATTTCATGACAAATTATGTGTTTTGGATTTTGAAATTGAGGAAAGATAAATAACACAAAATGCATGAAAGAAAGTCTTGAAATTAACAGCATCTTATAAAAATTAATTACTCATAGATATATAGAAATAAAATTTTGTACAACAAAAATACTATCTTAAACCACAAAAGTACATATTAAGTGAGGCAAAAAATCGTTTTCATAAAATACGATAAGCACAGCATTTGGCAGGGGGGGGGGGGGGGGGGGGGGAATGCAAGGACTTTTTTAAAAAATTCCATGACCCTTTGCCTGAATGTATGCAGTAGAGCATTCAATTTTTTATTTTATTTTTTTGAGGGTGAGGAGGATACTTCTTTGTTTGATTTAGATTAAACATATAAATAAAAAACACATATCACTTTCAGTTAATTACGTTAAATAAAATGTCAAAATTAAAGTAAAAAAAATCAAGTACAGGATCTAACCCATTTTGCTTATGAATGCCTATAGATTTGTTGCACATCTATAACACAGTGCTGTAAAGTGTTAATAAAGGCAAAGAAAAAATATGATGGAATCAATTTGAAATATTAAGGAATTTAGGGTTTCAATATATTCTATTGACAAAAAACACAAGACAAGAAGAAAAATAATCATGTCTGTAAAGGATGCAGTTAGATTTAAGTTAGAATTTTTTTTAAACAATAAATCTACTGATGTTCGCGCTTCTAAATAATAGGATTACTAAAAATATAACAGAAATAATACATAAATAATTAAGATTCTAATATATTCTGTTGACAAAAAACGCAAGGCAAGAAGAAAAAAAAATCATGTCTGTAAAGGATGTAGTCAGATTGAAGTTTTAAGATTTTTTTTAAAAATAAGACGCCGGCGGAAACAAAGTTATAGGATAACCAAAAATCTAACAGAAATAATGTGTAAATAATGGTTCCAAGCATAACAATGGTTTCAGAAAGAAAAGAAAAGGAGAAAGAAAAAAAAAGGAACATGAACATGTTGTTGTGAGCCGAGGAGGGGGATTGGCCGGTTTGGCTTAGCTGCTGAGAGTAGAAAAAGTTCGGAAACTTCACACACCCAAATCGGCCAACTATAAAAACTGTATCTATATATATCGTAGGACGCAATTCGGGATAGATGTCCTCACCCACATGGGGTATGCGAGAAGGGAAACTCGAAAATTTCAAAATTCCCTGACTAAAGAGTAATTTTACGAAATTCCTTGACATTTCCCTGAATTCCCGATTCTGTCGCCACCCTGTTTAAGCTACATTCAAAGTAATTAAATAAATTACTTTAAAATTTAAATTATTTTATTGTTCATAAATTTAGCTACAACATTGAAATTCTAATCATTCTGCATCGATTGACCTACACAGGCAAAATCGTTCATCACACCGGCACAAATCGCGTACATAACGTCTAATAGTCTTAATACTGTCCAGTCCATACTGATGGCACTTTCTTCCGGTGTTCAGGGCAAATTCCACAAATTCATTTTTGTTTAGAGTAAATAAAGCGAAATAATTTGATATTTAGAATATAATTGTGTATGCTGTTGCCTGGCACGGCGAAAGATAAAACATTGGAGCCTAACAGGTAGGCGAAAATGACTGCGGTTGCTGTCAAAAACAACAATCTTGCGTGAGGTTACTATCGTCAGACTAACAAAGTGACCAATCTACCCACGGATATGAACAACTACTTCGGTAGTGTTCGCTATCCCGCCCACTTAAAAAAAAATTCCCCATTTTGACAAAATTGTTAGTACCTTAGTGCCGATTTTTTCGTCCTACTATCGGACAGTATCCAATTTCTACAAAAATAGTCGCCTAAGCTCAAAAATAGTTGAAGGTTTTGTTCAAAATAGTCGTTTTGCGCCCTTTTTTCATTGAAATAGTTGCCATAGTCGCCTGATCACTAAAATAGTTGCTTTAGTAGCCTTTTTAGTCGCCTGTGGCAGCCCTGCTGTCACTCCTAAGCAATGGACAATGACAATTCCCGCATTTTAATTTTTAAAAAATTTAATTCTAAATGTTTCAAAAAGGCCATAAACACAAAAATTTCTGCTCAATGCGCTTTTTCTTTGTTTAAATTTGTGATAAAAGTTACCTTGTTAAACGTTGGTAAGAAAACAATTCAATCCGCTGGCATTGAATGTGACGTCACGGCTTCACAAACATCTTGGCTTGAAATGCAGCAGCGGAAACCAGATTTGCAAGTTTCTCGCAAATCACGCCAACCTGTACGGAATGTGGCAATGGTCAACCAATGCCAACTATTTGGCAGAAACCTCATGATAACCATAGAAACAATAGGATCTCTTTACATCACAGATTTTATTTACTGTTTTGATTGGACTGGTTTTGAGGCATTTTCTTTTCTTAATATTTCAATAACAAATTTTTTTTAAAGAGCTTTTGTTTAAATATTTGGAATCAATAAAAAAATCTTCATAAATATAAACTAATTTCAACCGTTTTTAAAAAATGCGGAAATTGTCCATTCAAAAATAGTTTTATCCTCACAATAACTTTTATTCATATTTTGAAGAAAATAATTATTCAAGTCAGTAAGTTATTACTTCTAAATAATATACTGAAATGCAGACTAAAATTAAACAAAACTGTTCAAAGTTCTTATATGAGAACGATTCCTGCTGCTTATTTCTGCCGCAATTAAGCACTTAACACAGCATAAGATGATCAAAATTATGCTAATAATCACGCTAGGATTTAATAGATAAGAACAACTTAGGACCTAATGTGTTCAACATATTACGGTTAACCTATATGACAAAAATTCATGCCCATGGGTACGATGAAATATTTCGACACATCCATTTCACAGGTTAAAGACTGGAGAAACTGCTAAATTTAACTATCAAGTATACAAAAATCAGATGTTGCAGGAAAATTTCTGAAGCAATTACTAATACCTTTAAACATAAAGAAACTTGCAAATATTAGAAGTAGCAGCTTTGGGTGTTACAAGAAAAATTCTGCTTTTGCAACTTCGACCTCCAAAATCTATAAATTCAATTTTCCAAAAACCTTTGCAAGACTAGGATACTTTTTTGTAAGTTTTTAGACACGAGTCATCTTCAAAATTTCAGAAGGTATGTCAAACTACGCACACGTTCTTAAGGTTTGGTTTGTGTATGACTCTGATCATATTACTCTGAACTCTAGTGAACTGTGCTCCTTTTGTGAGGGCTATTTTGAAGGTACCAGTACACTTTGGCCGAGACCGCTGTGAGTGGGAGATGTACTTGGTGCTCACAGATTCTATTACTGGTACCAGTTCACTCTCGCCAAGACAAGATGAGCGTGAATTTTGTGAGCTCGGCTTCTTCTGCCCTGACTCGGCTTATCTCGCCTGGCTGTGTTCTAATTGGACCCGGTTTTTTGGCACGAGTCAAAAAACCCGAGTCTTCCGGAGAGGCGACACCAGTTCACTCTCGCCGAGACAAGACGTGCAGGTGAGAGTGGAAGAGTGTACTTGGTGCACTCAGCTTCTTCTGCCCTGACTCGGCCTATCTCGCCTACTTTTTGACTTGCCTGCACTCTGTCTTGAGTCAGTTTTTTGGCACGAGTTAAAAAACCCGAGTCTGCCCGAGAGGCGACCAAAGTTCACTCTCGCCGAGACAAGACAAGCGGTTGTGAGTGTACTTGGTGCACTCAGCTTCTTCTGCCCTGACTCGGCCTATATCGCCTACGTTTTGACTTGCCTGCACTCTGTCTGGAGTCAGTTTTTTGGCACGAGTTAAAAAACCCGAGTCTGCCCGAGAGGCGACCCCAGTTCACTCTCGCCAAGACAAGACGTGCAGGTGAGAGTGGAAGAGTGTACTTGGTGCACTCAGCTTCTTCTGCCCTGACTCGGCCTATCTCGCCTACATTTTGACTTGCCTGCACTCTGTCTGGAGTCAGTTTTTTGGCACGAGTTAAAAAACCCGAGTCTGCCCGAGAGGCGACCCCAGTTCACTCTCGCCGAGACAAGACAAGCGGTTGTGAGTGTACTTGGTGCACTCAGCTTCTTCTGCCCTGACTCGGCCTATATCGCCTACGTTTTGACTTGCCTGCACTCTGTCTGGAGTCAGTTTTTTGGCACAAGTTAAAAAACCCAGAGTCTGCCCGAGAGGCGACCCCAGTTCACTCTCGCCGAGACAAGACAAGCGGTTGTGAGTGTACTTGGTGCACTCAGCTTCTTCTGCCCTGACTCGGCCTATCTCGCCTATGCTTTGGCTTGCCTACGCTCTGTCTGGAGTCAGTTTTTTGGCACGAGTAAAAAAACCTGAGTCTGCCCGAGAAGCGACTCTAGTTCACTCTCGCCGAGACAAGAAGAGCAGGTGCGAGTGGGAGTGTGTACTTGGTGCATTCTGCTTCTTCTGCCCTGACTCGGTCTATCTCGCCTACACTTTGGCTTGCATGCGCTCTGTCTGGAGTCAGATTTTTGGCACGAGTAAAAAAAACCTGAGTCTGCCCGAGAAGCGACTCTAGTTCACTCTCGCCGAGACAAGAAGAGCAGGTGCAAGTGGGAGAGTGTACTTGGTGCACTCGGCTTCTTCTGCCCCGACTCGGTCTATCTCGCCTACGCTTTGGCTTGTCTGCGCTCTGCCTGGAGTCAGATTTTTGGCACGAGTAAAAAAACCTGAGTCTGCCCGAGAAGCGACTCTAGTTCACTCTCGCCGAGACAAGAAGAGCAGGTGCAAGTGGGAGAGTGTACTTGGTGCATTCGGCTTCTTCTGCCCCGACTCGGTCTATCTCGCCTACACTTTGGCTTGCCTGCGCTCTGTCTGGAGTCAGTTTTTTGGCACGAGTAAAAAAACCAGAGACTGCCCGAGAAGCGACTCTAGTTCACTCTCGCCGAGACAAGAAGAGCAGGTGAGAGTGGGAGAGTGTACTTGGTGCATTCGGCTTCTTCTGCCCTGACTCGGTCTATCTCGCCTACACTTTGGCTTGCCTGCGCTCTGTCTGGAGTCAGATTTTTGGCACGAGTAAAAAAACCTGAGTCTGCCCGAGAAGCGACTCTAGTTCACTCTCGCCGAGACAAGAAGAGCAGGTGCAAGTGGGAGAGTGTACTTGGTGCACTCGGCTTCTTCTGCCCTGACTCGGTCTATCTCGCCTACGCTTTGGCTTGTCTGCGCTGTTGTCTGGAGTCAGATATTTGGCACGAGTAAAAAAACCTGAGTCTGCCCGAGAAGCGACTCTAGTTCTCTCTTGCCGAGACAAGAAGAGCAGGTGCGAGTGGGAGAGTGTACTTGGTGCATTCGGCTTCTTCTGCCCTGACTCGGTCTATCTCGCCTACACTTTGGCTTGCCTGCGCTCTGTCTGGAGTCAGATTTTTGGCACGAGTAAAAAAACCTGAGTCTGCCCGAGAAGCGACTCTAGTTCACTCTCGCCGAGACAAGAAGAGCAGGTGCAAGTGGGAGAGTGTACTTGGTGCACTCGGCTTCTTCTGCCCTGACTCGGTCTATCTCGCCTACGCTTTGGCTTGTCTGCGCTGTTGTCTGGAGTCAGATATTTGGCACGAGTAAAAAAACCTGAGTCTGCCCGAGAAGCGACTCTAGTTCTCTCTTGCCGAGACAAGAAGAGCAGGTGCGAGTGGGAGAGTGTACTTGGTGCATTCGGCTTCTTCTGCCCTGACTCGGTCTATCTCGCCTACACTTTGGCTTGCCTGCGCTCTGTCTGGAGTCAGTTTTTTGGCACGAGTAAAAAAACCAGAGTCTGTCCGAGAATTGACTCTAGTTCACTCTCGCCGAGACAAGAAGAGCAGGTGCAAGTGGGAGAGTGTACTTGGTGCACTCGGCTTCTTCTGCCCTGACTCGGTCTATCTCGCCTACGCTTTGGCTTGTCTGCGCTGTTGTCTGGAGTCAGATTTTTGGCACGAGTAAAAAAACCTGAGTCTGCCCGAGAAGCGACTCTAGTTCACTCTCGCCGAGACAAGAAGAGCAAGTGCGAGTGGGAGAGTGTACTTGGTGCATTCGGCTTCTTCTGCCCTGACTCGGTCTATCTCGCCTACACTTTGGCTTGCCTGCGCTCTGTCTGGAGTCAGTTTTTTGGCACGAGTAAAAAAACCAGAGTCTGCCCGAGAAGCGACTCTAGTTCACTCTCGCCGAGACAAGAAGAGCAGGTGCGAGTGGGAGAGTGTACTTGGTGCATTCGGCTTCTTCTGCCCTGACTCTGTCTATCTCGCCTACACTTTGGCTTGCCTGCGCTCTGTCTGGAGTCAGTTTTTTGGCACGAGTAAAAAAACCCGAGTCTGCCCGAGAAGCGACTCTAGTTCACTCTCGCCGAGACAAGAAGAGCAGGTGCGAGTGGGAGAGTGTACTTGGTGCATTCGGCTTCTTCTGCCCTGACTCGGTCTATCTCGCCTACGCTTTGGCTTGTCTGCGCTCTGGCTGGAGTCAGATTTTTGGCACGAGTAAAAAAACCTGAGTCTGCCCGAGAAGCGACTCTAGTTCACTCTCGCCGAGACAAGAAGAGCAGGTGCAAGTGGGAGAGTGTACTTGGTGCACTCGGCTTCTTCTGTCCTGACTCGGTCTATCTCGCCTACGCTTTGGCTTGTCTGCGCTCTGTCTGGAGTCAGATTTTTGGCACGAGTAAAAAAACCTGAGTCTGCCCGAGAAGCGACTCTAGTTCACTCTCGCCGAGACAAGAAGAGCAGGTGCGAGTGGGAGAGTGTACTTGGTGCATTCGGCTTCTTCTGCCCTGACTCGGTCTATCTCGCCTACACTTTGGCTTGCCTGCGCTCTGTCTGGAGTCAGTTTTTTGGCACGAGTAAAAAAACCAGAGTCTGCCCGAGAAGCGACTCTAGTCCACTCTCGCCGAGACAAGAAGAGCAGGTGAGAGTGGGAGAGTGTACTTGGTGCATTCGACTTCTTATAACTTCTTCATTAATGATAAAAAGAATTCCTAGCAGATGAAAAATCTGACTAAGTCAAAGTGTTTACAGTTGCTTCACATTGTTTGCTTGCTTCAGCAACAATAACATTTTCTTGGGATGGTAATAGGATGCTATTAGTTGCATTGTTGGATGGAACTACATGTGATGATAAAGACTGAAAATTAAGCATTCTTTGCTTGCCTGTTAAAATTACACAGGCTAAGTCTTGATGTATTTTTGATGAGATAACCCCATTTCACTATGACTGACATCAAATTTTGATTTGCAAAATATACAATATCCTTTATATTTGGCCAGTAACACAGGCATTAACCACTTAGGTAGATCTTTATCGGATTCCATCCAGTTTTCTCAAAAAGTACATCAACAACCAACAGTAGGTTTGAGGCCCAACAAGGTTGTCCATTTATATTTCCTGACAATATACCGTATATATACTCGCATGCAAGTCGAGAATGTGGGCCAAAATGTTCACTAAAAAGTAGGGGGTCAACTTACATGCTAGAGAATGAAGATTTAAAAAAAAAAAAAATTGTCTTAAACAAAAGGGATAACAACTGACTTTCGGCGAAAGCGCGATAATCAAGCCGCGATTTGAAGAAAATCGGAAGTCCGTTCGGCTCAGCTGTGTCGTTGCTTTCCAATAATTATTTCCGAACTTAAGTTAATACTTTAAAGCAAAAATCAAATTAAATAAAATAATCTTTAATAGAATAAAATATTCCAAGATGAATTTTTGAATTTGCTTCGTGATTCAAGAGTGCGGGAAGTCCGTAAAATATTCGAAGTGGCGTTGGATCGTAGGTTCTTGTTCCTCGTGAAATAAATGACTTTAAAAAATAAAAAAAGCACAATTTATTACATAAGTAATTTTAGTACAGGAATTTATTGCGAAATAACGACAACTCAATTAAAAATTACGATGTAGAGTTATAAAAAAAAAAAAAAACCCACAAGCAAGTGCTGTTAGGCCTAGCGATCGGCAAAAGTTTCAGAGGAATTTTTTCACCAATCATATTTTAGTTTCGTGATTTTTGCTGATTAATATTTTATAAATAAGTTAATAAAATGTTCTTGCCAATTCACAGATTTTTATCGTTAATTTTTCGTGCCGAAAATACAACTAGAAAAAGTTACGAAACTCCTCCATTCACACTTGCATACCGCAGAAGTGCACCACACATTGTAGTTCTACGAATATTTAAACTTCACAAACTATATTTAACAAAAATAAACTCCGGAATCCCAAATTTTTATAAATTAAAAAAAAAAAAAAAATTGTCGTTTGTATTACGGGCCGATAAAGGCCGGTTTTAGAGAAAGGAATGGTTGCAAAAAACGCTATACGCTCTTAAAAATTTCGCGTCATTTTGGAAAAAAAATTGCCTTTTTGAGCAATTGTTTGTCGGCGAATTTTTTTGTCGAATTTTCTTAGGGAGTTACCGTGAAGTTCTTAGGGAGTACCGGCGTGAAAATTTCGTGACCTCTGCTCTGATTTCTTGACCTTTTCGTGACTTTCTTGACCGTTTTGCGATTTCGCGACTTTTTCGTGACTTTCTTGATTTTCCTGACCGGTAGACACTCTGCATGCAGACTTTGCATTTTACCGTATAACAGACTTTGATGATGTTGCAATCTATTTTTCATTTATTGTGCTTTAGCCATAGTGCGCCATAAATATGCACTTTCAGGACAAAGTATTCGAAAACCAGAGTTGAATTTTTTAAAAACTTTTCAGTTGGGCACACAACATCAGCAAAATATAAGGACTTTTAAGGACCTCTAAGCCTTTTCAAGTACTTTTAAGGCCTGGAAAACAAGTTAAAAAATACTAAGCATTTTTAATGATCATGGGGACCATGTTCCATAATTAGAGGGGATCCCTTCCCTGGTGGAAGTTGTTTGTTAGTTTAGCCAGTCCTTTAACTTCATTAAATACGTTATAAAATAAATTATATTTTTACGTCTGTTTAATCTGCAAGCACACTCACCCGTTGAAATATTAACCCACCGAAGGATTTTGGGAAAACAATTAAAAAAATTGTTTTAATTGAAAATTTTTACATTTCAAGTTGTAAGAAAAAGTTTGAAAAATTGCTTCTCAATGGACTAGTACTTACTCCTCTGTCGGTGGTTTCAGCTCTTTCTACTTTCCAGGATAGGTTTTCAATTTCAGCTTCTAATTGGGCTTGTTGATATTCAAACTAAAAAAATGATAAAAGTAGCATGATTGATAATTACTTAATGCTTAAGAAAAACTAAGGACCAGTTAATTAGTTGATATTGAACAAATGAAAAACATGATTTTTACAGAATTTATACATTTTTTCTTTCCAATCAGAAGATTAGGTTTCGATTTTGAAAGATATCTTACAGTGAATCCAGTCATGAAAGTGAGTGACTATGTAATCAAAAAGCTGGGAAATGAGTTTAAGTATTGCATATAAGTTATGTATATATAACTAAAATATTTATTCAGCACGATTTTGTTCCTAAGTTTTTTTTTTTTTTTTTTTTTATATGATTACATATTAATAACAATCTTACAAAACATATTAGGTTTCTAATAAAATAAGAAATTTATACACAAACACTTTATTTAAGTTTGTTTTAAACTTGACAAACAGCAAGTATACAGAGGTATAAAAAAGAATGACCAGATTCTAACTCGTTATATGAATGGAATGGCAAAGATCTCATGAATGAAAGTTATGCTGCTGGATGAGGCATGGTCTAAAGTTTTGGGGAGATGGAAAAACCACAATGGAAGCAGTAGGTTGAGAAGATGAGAATCGTTTTTTTTTTAATACACTCTGTATTACAAATTTTAAAGAAAAGAGATTTGAATGGGCATTTTCATGTCCTTATCGAAGAGAACATAAACATTTTACGCCATAATACCCTCCAAACAAACGAAAATAAAGGTAAGGTGTATAAAAAAAACATTCACTCTCGTATTCTCAACGGACTGCATTCATGGCGATTTCTCCATCTGTCACACATGGAAAGCTATCTAGTAGCGATTCCATAAAACTCTATCTAGTAACGATTCCATAAACACAATATTGTTATACCCAGGTTTTACTGTACATACTCCAGGGTTCCCACCGAAATCATAGATTGAAAATCAACGACCTTTCAAGGACTTTCAAGAATTTGTTTTCATGTATGAGGTTTTCAATGTGTGACTTTATAGCTACTTTGCCCAGAGTGTTAATATCAAAATCTTTCATGCACAATTTGCATTTTGCCTTATAAACAGACTTTGATGATGGTCTTTGATTTTAAGGCTTGCAAAATGTAAACACTAATCTCACATGTTCGTATCACAGAGTACAGTGTGTCACTAAAACCATTCGATTTCTACTCCACCAATCAGCAAATACTAATAATCAGAGAGGCTACTGCAATTTTTGGACCCCATCGAACAACATCATTCTGAATTTTTTATAGAAATTGGAGAAAAGTGAGTAGATTACGAATCCACTGGTCTGCCGTGGCAAAAATGGCCGAAACTGATCAAAAATCGACTTGGAATGAGTTGAACTAAAATCCGATTGCCAAATATGTCATAACTTGCCAAAAAAAGAACAAACTTTTTCGTCTGGCAATCCATTGCATTTTGATTTTCGATGAGAAAAAGCGCAAACGATTTCTGATCTCTGGCTCGGAAAACTTGTATCTTTTAAAAGTAAGCCAAATTGGCGGCATCAGTTACGCCATCAGTCACGTAATGTTTATTGCCAATTTGGCTCATTTGTGAAAGATGCAAGTAAGCCATAGCCACACATCCGAATCGTCTGCAACCTTCTTAATTGAAAATTATAGAGTGAGGGTTACCAAATAAAAAAAAAGCTAATTATTTGGCTAGTTATGGCGCCTTTGGCAATTGGATTTAGTTCAACTTATTAAAAGTCGATTTTGGAACAGTTTCGGCCATATTTGCCACGGCAGACCAGTGGATTCGTAATCTACCCACTTTTCTCTAATTTCTATAAAAAATTTAGAATGATGTTCGATGGGGTCCAAAAATTGCAGTTGCCTTTTAGTATATATCCAAAAGATGTTCAAGTTGATGCATGGCTTATACAAATATATCAAAGAATTTTGGTACGGTATGGAGAATTGACAAAAATTAAGGACTTTAAAGGACCTTATAAGCATTTTCAAGTATTTATAAGGCCTGGAAAACTACTTAAAAAATATTAAGCACTTTTAATGACCGTGGGAATCCTGTTCTCATATTTAAATTACTATTTTATTTTTGACATAGTTTATCTATAATAATACTTCCCTGAATAACCTTAATTTTTTTTTTTATTTAAATAAAAAAGCTGAACACATCAGCAACATTTAAATACTTATAAAAAATCCTGCAAAAGCATACTTAAGTTATTCAACAAAAATTTCACTTATAAAAATACTTAGTATCTTAAGCATACAATTAATATTGAGAAATCAACGCTCCAAATGTTAGGCTTATAAATTTTTTATCTTGTGCATTTATCTATTACATGGTTGATATATTTTAAGATTGAACTCACCAGTTCTTTTCTTGGACCAACTTCCATGTAATAGGCGAATGGATAGGTGTACTGCAAAGTATACCGGCACTATCAACAAAAAGACACAATCAGGCAAATTTAGCAGTGAATTTTTTGCTAAAATATATTTTTAAATCAGCCAGTCTATGAGTAACGATTTAATTCCTTTCTAAAACTGTACATTACATAATGAAAAATTAGAGTAATTGTTGTAATTTAAATTTTTTTCATGATATTTAACTCTCTTAAGAAGTGATATTTCAATTTTCTATGCAATTATTTATAGTTTACTAATAGTTTCATAAAGATTATGAGATTTTTTAATACTATAAGAATATTAGGTTATGTTGATTAGGAAAAGGAATGAAAATAATTTAGTAAATGTACTAAAACTGGGAAAATTTAGTAACAATTTTGAAGCAACAAAAAGTGACAAATCTTTAAGTGTAGGTTATTCATAATAATCAAACTAAGTATACAGATTCATAAAAAATCCAAATTCTTCTAACAGGTTCATACAAGTGAAAAATTAATATACGTTTGTTTTTTAATAGAAAGGTTCACTGAGTGGTAAAAAAAAATCCCTGATATTATTTTTTAATGCAAAGCTAGTTGAATTGTACTATCACTGTTCAATCTTGAATCCTGTCGATAAAAGGAACTCTAGATATATTGTAATTAACCAATAGCTTGAAAGCACTTGAAACAACCAATAATACATGAATGATTACACAAGCGAAGAGTTCAGGAGACAGGCCTTTACCATAACGCTTCTTACATTACGTTGAAGTGTAGAAGTTAAAAGGTTACAACGTTGTTAATAAAAAATAAAATGATCTCGGATTATTAAAAAATCCGACGATATTTTCAAAATTAATAGGAATATTCTGACCTTTACCTTTTCCAAGGTATATTCTTACTCTTAAAGAGCAAGTTTTGTGCAAAGAATGCTTTCATTAAATTAGAATAAAAAATATGATGCTGGAAAAAACTTTAAAAAAAAAAGTATTTGTTACAGGTAAAAATACAGTTAAAAAGTTACAAACTATTAGAAATCTTATTGAGGAAGTAGCAGAAAAATCAAATGGGTGTGGATCCCTTGACTACCTTAGCAAGCAAGGAAGCTGCATTCCTGAGGTACTGCCAATCGATCCACGTTCCTTCACTGGCCATCACCTTTTAAGAAATTAATTCATTCATTTACTAGTTACAGAATTTCATAGGTCTAATTTATAAACAACTCTATTAACTCAACTAAAACCCATTACATTTTAAAACTAACACTGCCCTTTTCGGACATGGTACAGCTCCCAAGTAAAAATAGCTGAATTTAACTGCAAAAGCAAAAAACATTCAAATTAAAAAAATAATTCAGAAGCAAACAACTTTGAACAATTATTCTATGTTGACTAACAGGTGAATCTAATAATAAAAAAAAAATGTTTAAGCTACATTCAATTTACTGAAAATTTAGTAAAAAAAAATCTGAAATCTTTATTTCCGCTGAATGGACAATACCCGCATTTTTAAATTTTTTTTAAATTCATTTCGAAAAGGCCATAAACAAACAAATTTCTGCTCAATGCGCTTTTTCTTCTTTTTAAATTTGCAATCAAAATTCACCTGTTAGACTTTGGCGAGAAAACAATTAATTTGGCTTGAATTGAATGTGACGTCAAAAACTCCCAAACATCTTGGCTTGAAATGCAGCAGCGGAAACCAGTTTTGCAAGTTCCTCGTCAATGGCGCCAACCTGTATGGGATATGGCAATGGTCTACCAAATCAATGCCAACTATTTGGCAGAAACCTCACGATAACCATAGAAACAGAAAGATTTCTTGACGTCACAGATTTTGTTGAGTATTTTGAGTTGGACTGTTTTTGGCTAGGTTTTGGGGTTTTTCTTAGTATTTAAATAACTAATTTTTTTAAAGAACTATTGTTTAAATATTTGGAATCAGAAAAACATTCTTCATAAATATAAACTAATTTTACTCGTTTTTAAAAAATGCGGGAATGGTCCATTGTACCATGTCAGCATTTTAAGTTAAAGCGGCTTAAAAATAAATTTTTAAAACTGTCTTGTTTTTCATTAGAAAATTCATATTTTTACTTCATTTAAATTATAGTAAAGGTATTTATTGGATTAGGAGCCTTTTTACGAAATAAAAAAAGTTATTTTCTTAAGAACTTGAAAATGGTTCTAGAAAATAAAGCTACAAAAAAAAAAAAAAAAAATAATAATAATAATAATAATAAATTATTTTAGTAACGAGGTCATTACATGGAGAGATAATAACAATGCTGGAAGTCAAAGCTTAGAATATAGGAATCGAGGGAAGGTATCACCTTTTCATTGATGCGGTCAATAATCTTTTGGTGGGTCTGCTCTTCTAACCGAAGACTTCGTGCATGGTTCTCCCACTGAAATATAAGCACATAATTCAGATGACTTATTACAAAGATCCTGCATATCCTTTTCAATATTGAATATTTTCCAAACCAAAGAATTTACCAAAAGAATTTAAAAGAGCAAAAAACATTTGCAAAAGTGTCTACTAGTTTGTATGTCATACCATGAGTTACAAAATGTATTAGCAGTTTATTTATGTAAGGTGCTGCTTATAGAGATGTAACAAATGTACTTGCTCGAATACCGAATATTCAATTACTTTTGAAACCGAATGCTGAATATTTGGCAGTTGAACAGTAGCACTTATTCAATTTAAAAAAAAACAACTTTTTAGTAATTCCTATAATTTGAATAAGGTGAAAACATCAATCAGTCAAAGCAAATATTTGGCAAAATTGTTGTATGCTAACTGAATATTCTTTAAAAATGTATAATTTTATTCATGCATCATAGTAATGTATGTTGTTTATTAATGTAATATAAGTATATTTAGAAGTTTCCAATGTAATAATAATAATAGAGTTAAAAATTACATAACTGTAAAGAGCAAGAGGTAACAGACTAGCAAGATTTTGTAATTTAACAACATTCATATTCCAAGTTTTCCAGGAAGTGCTTATAATTATTAATTTATACTAGCTTTATTTACATAAAGCTAACTTTACAAAATCTCCAAATTTACACTTTTGAGTATTAATTTGTCCAACAATAAAAAAGCAAAAAGAAGAAACAAATCACTACATTTTGTTCACTACAAAAATGTAATTGAAATATAAATTTGTGGAACAGAGGTTCTAAAAGTTAAATTTTTGAGGAGATGCACAATCTCAGACCATTCCAAAAACTTTTAAAATCAGGCCACAGAAGGAAAACTGCTTTATTTATACACAATGACAATTAGGTTTATTAATCATTTCATGTTCATATTTCAATTCAAGATGCCTTAAAATTGCCAGATTATTACTCAGCATGGCCAAAAAATTCAGGAAAAAAAGTTTCCCGATAGATTTTTAAGCAATTCTCCGATTTTACAGCACACTTTTTTTAAAAATATTTCCCCAATTTATCCACAAGTGTAGATCAAATAGAACATTAATGCCAAAGAGATAATATGCCAAATTTTTAAAAATAGTTTTGGCAATAATGAAAAGTTTAAATCATACCGCAACATGAAACTTCTAATGAATATCAAAGTTTTCCTGGAAAAAGATGCCAAAACACGGATGAACAGGGAAACGTTCCTTCAAAACAATAGAAAAATTTGCTGATTTTTGTGAAATTAAAAAAAATTCCCAGATTTCCAGGTTCTGTGGCCACTATGATACTGCCTGTCCTTATCTAATTTTCATTATCTACACAATTTGACATCTATTTTAATACAGTAGTCATGTCTTTACATTCATCCGATTGCTCAAAATTGAAAATATACAAATTTGAATGTTACCCTTTCAAAGTAGAAGAGATATTTCTTAAGAGCTTCCCTGGCTTGCGCATGGGCGGACTCATTGGCAATATTGGGGTTCTCTTTATACCTGCTGCACTCATAGTACTCGCTCCCATGAGAGCTCCAATCTAAAAGGGGAAAAGTGTTTTTTTTTTTTATTGCTGTTCAAGATCAGTATTCTAGTTTTACAAACATGAGATATTAAGGAGATGCAATTATATGCATTTCATAGCACTAAACAATTTCTTTTTCTAAGGTTAATTCGTAAAATGGTTGCCAAAATTATAAATTAAATAAAAAACATGAATTATCAACTAAGGTAAGGTCGGATTCTAAACTTGCTACCAATGTTACCAGTCAATTTTATTTTTTTTTCCATTTGACCCTTGAAATTGTGATTGAGCAAGTCAAAATAAAACCCCTTTTTAATCAAAAGCTTAAGACCAGAAAACCACAGGGAACAAAAAAAGAAAAAAATACTCAAACAGATTTAATGATCAAATTTGAATTATTTTCTATTAAAAATTTTTATGTTAAAGCTTTGATAATTTTGTTACAGATATAGATAAATATCAGTGAATAATAATAAACTTAAATGTTTATTTACAAAGTTTGTTGGCAAAAAATAATTGTTAAAATTATTAATTTTTATTCAAAAATAAAAGTCAACCTACATTTTCCTTAATATTATTTAAACACAGCATTAATCAGATATAAAACCAACATTGAAATATTTGTTTAGGTTGTCATAACAACACACTAAAACAGTATCATTTTAGTTCCATGCAGGAAAATTTGCAGACAAGCTATGTGAAGAAGGTCTAATGGATAGCATCTATGGAAATTGTCCCAATGGATTCTATTCAATAGAATGCATACACACTACTGACACAGACAGGTCAAGCTGTGATCTATGTATGTATCAGCCATATACTCAGTGATTTAATTTTGGATAAATAAAGGTAAAAAATAATGTGTTCAATTGATCCGACTTGAACAAAAAAAGAATCAAATTTTCTTTTGTACTTAATTAAATTTGAATTACCTTGAAAATTATAATAGATGCAAACGACACTGTACTTGGGAAAAAAAAACAAAAAAAAAAACACACATTTAAAAGACAAGTAATAATAAACTTTTGTGAGGAAGTTCAGAATATTTGCATTAAAATCTTGACATAAAATAAAGTGACACATACCTAATAAACACATCCAACAGAAGTCAAATTTACAGCTATAACATTGCTGGAAGAAAAAATAGAAATGTATTTAAGAGCGGAATTAGGCATTAGAAAACAATACTTCACAAGATTCATTTAGAAGAAAAATAGTTTAGGTATTTCAATTGGTTGGTTTAGAGCCAAAAGGAAGCCCACAAAAAGATTCTTGTTGAGCGCCATTTTATTTTTGCTTCTCTACAAGCGTACAAGTTAATCATACATTTTGATTGGTTGGTTGGTTGTATTCAGATTATCTGGCGCCGTCAGCAACACGAGGGCTATATTGCGCCGAAACATTCGTCATTAGACAAGCCAACATACATTTACAAACACCCATGCCAACACGGGACTCGAACCCGCAACCTCGCAGTCTACATACATTTTGAGCTTTAGTTTTATGTCGTTCGAGAAATTCAAGTCCTTTTCTAACCCTTCACAAAATTGTAATGGATGAAAATCTTTTACAGAATTTTACTGAAAAACATATTCCTTCTTAAAATTCTGCAACAAATATCATTTCAAGAAGCTTCATATTTGAGAAAAGCGTCCTTGATTGGATGTTTTGACATAAATTTTTTTTAATATTCAACTATAATTAGTTACTAGTTTCATAATGAGGTTTCCTATAAAAAAATACTTAAAAGTAAAAATTCATATTAACAATCTTTTTCAATTAAAATATATATATATATATATAAATAATTACTGAACACACCCATTATAATAGTCATGAACAATTAATACTTTAATGTGTAATATTACATGAAAGACAAATATACTCTTGAATATGGCTCATATCTCTATAACTACTATAATAAAAGTGCATTTTAAATGTATGAATATAAGTTTCAAATCTTACCATATGATTGCAGCCTCCATTCTTTTCTATACATATACTACACTTTGGACACTGAAAAAAAATCACATGAAAATCAGATCATTTTCACAGTAAAATTAGAAAGATAGCCATATTTGCAAGTTTGTGAATAAAAGCCCACAGGAGTATCATGTTAAAAAGTGTTAAATACTGTAGTATAAATTCAAGGAGATAAATGTATGACAGAACAATGGCTAACTATGAGAACAATGCATCACTGTTTATATATAGTCAATGATAATGAGGTGATGTCATTTTAAATGATGCAATTTTTGTCTCTTGTTCTTGAATGTATATTTTTCTGTATTTTATATATATGAAATAAAGTAGATAGTTTTGTGGCTTCATAGCGAAGTTGTCTTTTCTTTGATCCGCCAAGAATCCTATTTGGGAAAATAAGATCATAGGAGGAGAATTAGCAGTGACCAGCAAACAGCACTTCAACAAAAATGAACAGAAATATTTTTATTTGGCCATTTCAGCAAAATATTTTCTTTATCATTAGTTGTTTATTTTTTTCACACTTAAAAATAAGAGGAGCGTCAAATTGCACAGATTTACTCATTTTTTAATTAAATAATTCATCTGAATTTGAGAAAGTAATCATTGCATCATGCCTACAAGAGTAGTTTTCATATAAGGGAGGTTTCTTCATTATACAAAATGGTACGAACTGAAGTTCTTTATTAGACAGCAAACATTAAAACCTCTGATCATCTAATATCCCATCCAATCCTTGGGATCTAACAACGAACCGTACTCCCATTAGGAAGAAAAGTTGATTCTACAAGTTACCTGGTGTGAAACTGCTAAGAAAAAGTCTTCACACAGCAGTCAACTAGTTGAGAGTCAACCAGACAACATAGTTGAATCAACCAAACCGTCTCGTCTGAAAGAGGCCTTAATGATTATAGGAACCCTGAAGATGATAGATATCACAAAGTTAATTGGGAAATCAATTTAGTTTTCTGTGCCAACTTTCATAATTGCTTATTGCCCCACTATAGCAACAAAGTGATCCGATGTTTTAGGAGGTCAGGGTCTATGATCTGTACACGATGTTCTTAATGTATCGTTTAAAGTCCAGTGTGGTGCAACATGGACTTTGAAGAGGTGAACATCATTGTCATAGGAGGGTGAAATCTAATCATTATTTTTAATGACCCTGTACATGCATCAAATAAATGTTTTCGAGGTATAAATTAGAATAGAAAAGAGAGTGGCAAAGTCATGGGTATTTAGGCCTGTTGGCTCCTTATACCTCTCTAAAATCATACTAAGAAGAAAACTACCTATGGCATGCTAAACAGTCAGAAAGGGGGACATTGCAAAAGTCATCAGACTTGATGTCAATAACACAACAGGCTTTAAGCCTAATGCCAATGAATGATTGGCATTTGCCAAAAACATGCTTTACTGTTTCAGACGGGTTTTTAAAGCCTTTGTAAAGATTGTCCTCAACAACTTTTATTGTTTTAAGATGATTCCTAAGACAGTGACCAGTTAGCAAACCAATCATGATTCTACAGGACTTCCTGTTTAGTCCCAGTATAAATCTGAGGTATAAATTAGTTAGTCAAAAGAGATTTTACACTTGAGACAAAATTACAAATGCTGCAATATTATGTGACTAAATCCTAGTTAAGCGGCAAATGAAGCAAATAATTAAAAATATTTATTTTGAATCGATTAAAGAATTATTAAATTAAATAAGTTAAATCAGAAAAATGTTAAACAAGTCTTTAAACATTTGATATCAAAGAAATACTCACATCTTTCGTATTTGCTGAAATATAATTGGCGGTTTCTGAATCGTCTGCACACTTTGTCAGCCACTTTTTTATTGTTTCACAGTCTGTGGGAGCATGATACTCTGATCCACACTTGAAACTAAGGTAAAAACAAATTATGTTCTCAGTCAGGTCTTACAAGTTAAAAAGCAAGATACTTGTAATTTCTACTTCTTATCTAGTTTAATTAAACATTAGTCATAAATATAGATTTTTAGCAGAAGTTAGAAACAGTTTTTAGTAGATGTATAAGAAGTTCTTCCCAATAGATTGTTATGACTTTTTTCATTAATAAAAATATTAAAAAATCTTTAAATCAAACAAGTAAAATGATACATTAAAACGTATATTTACAGAATAATAAATTAGATCAAAGACAAACACTGAAGAGCCAGAGAAACTGGTATAGGCGTGCGTTTGCCAATAACGGAGGTATGCCATCAATTAGCATTATGCGATGTAATCGGAAGTGCCTGTACAAGACACCAGGTGTCTAACAAAGCTATTAGATCGATTCTTGTTGCTACAATGGCAGGTTATAAAAATTTAAGGGACTTTGAACATGGCGTTATAGTCGGCGCACGAGAGATGGAACATGGTATATCCGAGGTGGTGAAGAAATCTGGATTTTCATGTACGACCATTTCACAAGTGCACTGTGAAAATCAATTATCCAGTAAAACATTACATCTCAGACATCGGTACGGCCGGGAAAAGACCTTGAAAGAATGGGACTACCGACGACAAAGGAAAATCCTTAAACAAGATAGAAGTGCAACACTTCTACACATTTTTGCAGATTTCAATGCTGGGGCATCAACAAGTGTCAGTATGTTAACAGTTCAAAGGACCATCATTGACACGAGCTTTCAAAGGCGAAGCTCTACTCGTGTACCATTGTTGACTGCACAGCAAAAGGCTTTACAACTTGCCTGGGCCCGCCAATACCACCATTGGAATGTTGATGACTGGAAACACGTTGCCTGGTCTAATGAGTCTAGTTTTCAATTGTATTGGGCAGATGGACATACATGGGTATGGAAACAATCTCATGAATCCATGGACTCTACATGTCTACAGGAGATTGCTCAAGCTGCTGGAGCCTCTATGACAGTACAGAACATGTGTAGTTGGCGCGATATGGGACCCCTGATATGCCTAGAGACGACTCCGTCAGGAGACAGGCACATAAGCATCCTATACGATCACCTTGACTCATTCATGTACATAGTGCATTTGGATGGACTTGGACAATTCCAGCAAGACAATGCGACACCCCACACATCGAGAGTTGCTACAAACTGGCTCCAGGAACACTTTTGACTTTAGGCATCTCCATTGGCCACCCAAATCCCAGACATGAAATTGAGGATATCTGGGATGCCTTGCGACGTGCTGTTTAGAAGAGGTCTCCACCACCTCGCACTCCTATGGATTTGTGGACTGCTCTGCAGGATTCATGGTGTGGAATTGCCTTCAGGATACCTTCAAACATTAGTTGAATCCCTACCACGTCATGTAACGGCACTTCTGTGGGCTTGTGGAGTGCCTACATGATATTCACCAGGGGTACCAGTTTTTCTGGCTTCCCAGTGTGTATATATATACAATGTTTCATTAAAATATATAAATAATAATCACCTGATTGCATAAGAATTAAATATATAACACTAAAGTGAATAAATATTGAATACCACTTTAGTTGCATACTAATTTTTTAACAAAAGGTATGTTGATGTTGTGTGATGTAAAAAATGTGTTTGATATTGTATGGCAGATCTCACTTTATTAACTTTTTTTTTCATTCGTTGTGAAGTAAAAGCAGTTTGCCATACTGAAAACTTACAGTTAATTTATTCGTTTAACATGAGATTCAGTTAATGTGAACAATTTCAAGTGCCACATCGACTTCGAATTAACGGGGTTTGACTGAATGTTGACAAGTCACAACATCAATGGCAACTTGTATGACCACAATAGCTAGTTATACAGCAATTGCAACGACCTTAGATGAATCGTCAATCATTAGCCATGTCCTACAGTTCAGTTATAAAAAAGTAAAGAGTGTAATGAGAGGGCTTTACCAAAAGGAAGTCTTGCAGTACTTGCAAGTAACCCTTTTTGACTGGTATTCTTTGGCAAAGACTATGAGGTTGCAGTTTGTACCCGGGCAAAACCGCAGCTGGGGGTGACTCTGAAACAGGAGTGAAAAACAAGATAATAGCCCTTTCTTCATAACATAAGATGATAGCAGATTCATGTATGGTATCAAATATTATTAAGACATTCATAAAACAAGTAAGGAAATTCAAATATATTTAGAACATATTGGTCTCTCAAGCTTGTATTTTGGCGAAAGGGTCCGGCTGACAAATCAAAACACCAGTTGCAAAGTGAATCTTTTAAATTTTAGCCAAATAAATACAAGTTCGAAGATCAATAACAGGCTCAAGGCCAAACAAGATTGGCCCAAATAAAAACAAAATACCAAATTTGCAGAAAAACATAATAGAAAATATTAAAATTGCAGATTACATAATAGACAAAGTATACATAATCATACCACATACAAGTTAGAATATCAAAATGATAAAGTTTACAGAATTATACAGCAAAAATACAACACAAAATTAACAGCTGATACAGCATTTGACAAAAAATCATACAGTAAAAATACAATATATAATTCTGTATTCTGGAAGGAAAGCGCACTATGTTACAAAAAACGAATTTTATAGGAGAGCCAAATGAATGTTACATTTATGATCTTTCCTCTCATTTGTTACGATGGAACATAGTGCTTTTCAAAAACGTCTAAATCGGTTGTTAGTTAGCCTGGGACATAGTGCTTCATTCGATTAGAAAGAGTGGAAAGTGTTATGCAAGATGGTGACAAATCTTTTAATTTCAAAAAATTTGGACAGTGAGCTTTTCTTCCGGAAAACAGAATTTAAATCGTAATGGAATACAAGATATTTCTCTATTACGCTTTTTGTTAACAGGAGCTGAAGCAACTTATACTTTATGAAGATACTAGCTGATTGAGCATTATTACGCAAGAGCATCATTTATTTGCATAACTGAGGATCCTGCCAAGTTGATGTTATGATCAAGGATTAACCTACTCATTGAATGCAGTGATGTACCAAGACTTTCTTTATTCATAACCTGGCAAGTTATAAAAAATTAAAAATTAAATCAGCATTTAAATAATTACCGATAAAAAAACACCCTCAAATGTAGCTGGAAAAGGAATTCTTAAATAATTTATTTTTGTTGACATGCCATACGAGATTCAGAGTGATGTACAGCGACTTTCACAAATCACTAAGACAGACAAATCACTAAGACATAAGGTTTGAGTTGTTACCTTAACATAATCGGAGAAAGAAAACTGTTGATACTTTTCTCTCAGGACAGACTTGCTTAAGATGTTGAGTACAAAGTCTTCTGGCACCAGGAGGCTGCATGCCTGTCCCATACATTCCATACCTGAAACAGATAAGAGAGATGACAATCAAAGTGACAGGAAGTTTGAGTATGTTGGCATGATTTAAAAACTGACAAAAGCAAAGTTCAAGTTGAAAATAAATTTACTATATCAAAGTCTTGCAAGTGCGGAAAAGATTAAGTTCAAACAAAAATTGCAGCCTCTGCTAACTCGCAGAAATAAATATAGGCACAACTGCTACTGACATCATCACAACATGATACTAGTGAGTTAGATAGCTATGGGGAAAAAACAAACACTTATATATGTGAGTAGTAGTTTCCAACTCTTGAATGGCATCACTAATTAAGAGTCGCGAGTGACAACGAACCGAAGAATTGTGATTTGTTTTAAGCAGAGTAATATGTACAAGCGATGGCTGCGGTCACGCTAGTGGAAACATCTCCTTTAATGATTTAAATAAAAACGTTATTAATACGTCAATTGATTCCTGTGTGGCTTGGTGGCTCTTCTTACATATACACACTCGTGTGAGACAAGGTCGCCACCACGCATGCTGTCGGAGTATATCCATGAAAGTGAAAGGTGTACCTCCACGATTGGTCGCATACGTCACCATCGTGAGTGCCATACCTTACGTCGTCATTGACGTAATATGACGAATCAGGTGGGATAAACTAAGTGTTGTGCATGAGCAGGGGAAAAGAAAAACCCTCTTTATTCAAAAGTAAAAGACCAGAAAACGCTAATTCAACATGACGGCTGATTTGAAATCTACAATATAGCGGCTAATTCAAAGTTGATGTTAATACTAAACGACGACTGCAATTATGAACGAAATAAAAATTATGACGAATTAGCAATTATGAAAAATAAGCAATTAAGAAATGGGAAAAAAAGCATAAAAAATAGGATTGCTAAATACGAAACTTTATTGCCTACCGATTGACAACAAATTCACTTAGCGATATTCCCAAGTCAACTTGGAATATACCCATGATTTTTAATGGTTTTCAAAATCCATAGTATAATAACTACATGTGCCTTCAATGTGCTCGCTTGAAGAAGAATGGTGCAATCTCATACGTTCAACAGTGCTGTTTTCCTAGTTGCTGATTGATTTAACTAAATTTAAAGGATTTTGCTCCTTTTGTGACCAAAACTTTTTAGGAGGCTATATTTTTAGAAAATAAAATTCAAGCAGTTTGAACATATTTTAAAAAAATTCAAGGTTTTAAATGGACTTGAACATTAAAGTTTTTTTTCTTCAAATACTTTTCAAAGTTTTTTAAAAACGTACAAACCATGTTGTAGTTTTGAAAAGAGAATACAAATGTTCCACTCTTTAGCAGCCGGCATTAAGAAATTCAGCCTTTCTGATATTTTAAGTATTTATCAGAGTATTAATGTGCAAGATTAAAAATTGATCAGTGATGTAAAATACTTAGGTATATTTATTTTTGTGGTTCAATACCCTATAAACCCAGGTATTTACTGAAATTAGGTATTTTAGTGGGTATTTATAATTTCTTTTCAGGTTAACAGCTCATTATGCAACAATCAATTAAATGCTTTAACAAACATTTCAGTTATATCATTAATTTTTTTTAAAAGTTGGAAATAAACAACTTTAGGGTCGAAATTTTTATATTGTAATGTTAGGGAAGGCAGGGTTACAGGAAACAAACCATTTTTTTCTTTGGCCTAATAGAGGGAAGTACTGATTGACACCAACAATTAAAAAAAAAGAAGAAAAATTATTAAAAGAAATATCTCTCTAATAAATACAACAAAAAGCAAAAATAAATATGTATAATAATTTGTAATTTTTCTTTTAATAGTTAGTTGATTACTTAGTTAATATATATAAATCATATGGTTCAATAGGTACATCACAAGTGTGATTATCCAGAGAGAGATAACAGGGTTCGCACTGAAATTAAAGGATGAAAATCATTGACTTTTCAGGGCCTAAATAATATTTTTTAAAGACCTTCAAAAATTTCTTTTAATGCACATCTTTAATGTGTGATTTCAGAACTGGTTCACTGGTTCGCCCATAGCGCAGAAATTTAGATCTTTCATGCACAGTTTGAATTTTGCCTTATGAACAGACTTTGATGATGTTGCAATCCATTTTTCATATGCAGTGTGCTTAAGCTAAAGCTCATTATCTGTGCACTTTCCGGGTATAGTTTTCATAAGTTGCTTTTGCTAAAAAAAAAACACTCGCTGTGGTGGTAAAAAACACCTGTGCCTCGAAAAACAAACACTGCGCTCATGTGTTCCTCTCACAAAGTACAGTGTGCAAAACTCAGTGAAGGGTCCTCCGTTCCAACGGACAATTCCCGCATTTTTTAAAAACTAGCGAAATTAGAACATATTTATGAAGAATTTCTTTCTGATTCCTAATATTTAAACAAAACTTCTTTAAAAAAAATAGTTATTTAAATATTAAGAAAAGAAAATACCTCAAAACCCAGCCAAAACCAGTCCGATCAAAACAGTCAATAAAATTCGTGACGCAAAGAGATCCCTGAGTTTCTATGGTTATCGTGAGGTTTCTGCCAAATAGTTATCGTTAAAAAAGTTGGCGTTAGTAGACCATTGCCACATTCCTGATTTGCGAGAAACTTGCAAATCTGGTTTCCGCGGCTGCATTTCAAGCCAAGATGTTTGAGATCTCTTTAAGTCATGTTCAATGCCAACGAAATGCGCCGTTTTCTCGCCAATCTCTAACAAGGTAATTTTGATCGCAAATTTAAAAAAAGAAAAGCACATTGAGCAGAAATTTTTATGTTTATGGCCTTTTCCAAACATTTAGAATATAATAAATTAAAAAAAAAAAAAATGCGGGAATTATCCATTCTACTCCACCAATTACAAACCAATAGACATACGAACAAATTGGCACATGCGCAATACAAATACGTCAGAGAATTCTGATTCGGTGCGGGTAAGTGGCAGTCACACGCGTATAGCAAGTCCGAGTTGTATTTTTTTCATAAATTTGGCACTCGGACACACAATATCCGCAAAAATTAAGGACCTCTAGGCATTTTCAAATACTTGTAAAGCACCTCTAGGCATTTTCAAGGCCTTGAAATTTTTCAAAATATTAAGCACTTTTAATGGCTGTGGAAACCATGGATAAGAAAGCTACTTACAGGTGGTGATTCCTTGACTGATCTGTATCTCAAAGTGTAAGGCCCAACAGTCCTTGCAGAAGTAGTGGCCACAAGCGAGGGCACGGAAGTGGTCACCATAGTAGTTCATCAGGCATACAGAACAGGACACAGATTTGCACAGGCGCACACCCTGGAATGGATTGTGAATTAGTATACAAATTGAGGGATTATTTGCATTGAATAAAGAATTAAAAAAAAAAAAAAAATGACGACATTGAGTGAAGAATGATTGAATTCATACTGATCAGGTTTCCACTCTTATTGAAGGAAGGACTTTCAATGACCTTTTTAAGAAAATCCAAGGACCATAAAATTTTATTTTTAGACATAAAAATACAAAATGGAGGGGGGAAAAAAAAAAAGGGGAAAAAAAAGGCGTAGATTATTGGTGGTTGCTTAAAAATTCAAGGACCTCGTGGGAACCCTGACTGACATAAATTAATAGTATGCAAATGAAACATCTAATTCCTGACAATGTACTTTAATCTTAAATTTTGGTGGCCAAAGGACTAAGTTATTGTTTAATAGTAAGCCAAATAAAAAGCTTAATATCAGTAGGATATTCTTTTTCAAACGCTTAAAATTCTAAATAAGTAAAGCTCAAAACCAATGCAAATCAAATGCATCATTAAAGGTATAATTGAAGATACAAACATTAAAAAGGAATAAGAATCAAACATAATACAAATACTTAAGACCAATACATACGAACAAAATGACAACAGGATATTTTATTTTTAAATTAGTATTGAATCAGCATATTTTAATTAAGAAAATCCAACTGATGAAACAAATAGTTTTTTTAGGTTTAAATAAAAATGATTGGTTGTTTGGGAATTCTTAATTTGAAGTCTTGAACATGGTTCCCACTGAAATTATAGACTGAAAATCAATGACTTTTTAAGGAATTTTAAGGACCTAAATAATATTTTTGAAGGACCATTGAAAATTTGTTTTCATGCATCAGGTCTTTCATGTGACTTTACAGATGCTTTTCCCAGAGCGTTAATATCAATATCTTTCATGCACAATTTGCATTTTGCCTTATAAACAGACTTTGATGATGGTCTTTGATTGTTTGGCTATAAAAACGTAAACACTAATCTCACATGTGCGTATCACAGAGTACAGTGAGTAGTAACTAAAACCATTTTATTTCAACTCTACCAATCAGCAAATACAAACCAAACGATTTACAAGTTGATGCATGCTTAATACAAATACACCGAAAAAAATTTGGTTTGGTGCAGATAAGTGATAAAAATTAAGGACCTATAATCATTTTCAAGTACTTTGAACCAACTGACGGTTCATTGAATGGACGAAATTGTACAATTGTTTTCCCAGCAATTATTTTTAAATTATATTTCTAATTCAAATACATTATTTTTTAAAATTATTTTTTATTTATTTAGTTTTAGATAGGTTATAAACTATCATCCTAATAAAAATATTTTATTTATAAATTTAAAAGTGTTGTGTATAGCTAGAAAAAGATCAAATGAAGCATATATACGTGCATGACTGTCAGTGGGTTAAGGACCTTTATGCATTGTAGAGTATTTTTAAGGCTTGGAAAATTAGTTACAAAATTATTAAGCACAAGGTTACCTGTGTGTGTTCTGGAGGAGGCAGGGCCGGCTTTATTCTGGAGTCTATTAGCAATTTGGAGGCATCTGCTGTGTAGAGGACGGTGATTTCACACGTGTTCCACTGGTGGGTGTGAAGAAGCAGCTTGGCCAGAGAAGGCTTCACCTACAAGAAAGGAGGAGTTCAATATCAAACTCTAAAACAAATTCAGCATTCTTTATAATTTAACTACTAGTAAAAGACTTAGTACATGGTGCAAAGGCTATACTGTACCAAAACAATGCAACTAGTACAAATTTCAAAGTCATTTTAAAAGGGTCCTTTCAAAAGATAACTGTCTAATATTTGCACCTTGCGAGAACTTAATTGGAAAACCACGATTTGATTTTTTTGATTCCCGAGCACCCTGCCCTTTTTCATTTCTAGGATGAACTCTGGGAAAACTACCATCAATCGAAACTAAAGAGCCATATACTTTGATGTCAGTGATAGCCCTCTGCTCAATTAACTTTGGTAATATTATTTAATTATGAAAAATCTATTTAAATAAAAATACATACAATTTAATTGAATAAAAAAAAAAATCATGATACACCCTATGGAGACGCAAGTTTGGCAAAAGAATCAAAAGATCTTACTGGGATGCTGGCGCAGAGAGATTCTACGCACTCATTGAATAGCCTCTCTACATCCTCTGTCGAGAGGCACGTGAACTCAAAGTGCTCTGGATCCTCCTTTGTGGGATCAGCAGCCTCCATCTCAGTGTCCTCACTGTTATTGTAGTAGTCCTCGTAACCACCTTCATCGCTGTCCTCATCCATATCACCGTCGGAATTGTAGCCTGTAGACATCCTGTAACCAATAGCATTTTGACACATTAACAGGGGGGGGGGTAGCGAGTTTTCAAAAAAAATTAAGTAGGAATTTTAGGGATAATTCCAAAAAATTTTGGGATGATTCCTAAAAATTTGAGAGATAATTCTAAAAAAATTAGGAATATTTCTTTTCAAGTTGACATAGGTTCCCAACATACATTCCTTTCAAAGCATGTTATGACACCGGCAAAAAATTGAATAATTACAGGGTATCCACAGAAAAGTTATTTTAAAATTCCCTAATTATTCCCTGTAACACCCAATTTTTTCCCTGATTATAAGTTATCGACAAAATATAAATAAATAATAAACTTTCAAGTAAAAGAACATTCAAATTCACCATCATAAAGAAAATTACGATGAATGTACTGTTTATTTTTACACATTCATGACACAAATACCAAATTGCTTCATTTAGTGTAGTGTATGTATAGTGCACCTGTACTGTGCGTGTGCAATTATACTTTAAAATCACACTTTTTTTCATTACAATCTAATCTCAAGAAAAGAGGACTCTAGTATTAAATTTCAGATTTAATAAGCTGTTTTCTTAAGTAAAATTTTAAAAATAAAGACAAACCATAAATCATGTCAAAATGGATCACACACACGCACGCACACACATTTAACAAATACTCTATATATTATAATAAATATTTTTGTTTTCTGAATACTTGAAATTTTAATCAAATTTTAAAAATCAATAATTCAGGGATGAGAGTGATCAGAGAGCAAAAAGGAGGAAATCCAAAAATTCGTTAAAAAGCTTGAGGAAGGAATACACAAAAAAGTATGCAGGAAGGATGATTCATAATTTTTACGATACAATGAAATTTCTCATGCTATATAATAATAATTACATTTCAAATATCAGGGGTTAGTGAAGTAATCTGTGAGGGAAGGGGAGCTAAGAAAAAAATCTTTTGTTTAGACATAAGAAAAGTATACTTTTTGTAGGAAAAACTGGTTCAGATAAGAAAAATGTGGATCCTCGAAACAGGGGCAAAAAGAAGGAAAATGTTACAGAAAAAACCAAAAGGAGGAAAACTGGCATCCCTGATAATTACTTTAAAATATTTTTGTAATGTAAAATTTTATGTTTTATGAATTATATATCAATTTGTGTATTTGAAAAAAAAAAAAAAATGTCTTCAAATGTAGTTGGATTGGGGGAGTTACACCATTTTCATTGTCTTTTTAGTTTGCATAATTTTGTTGTCCAAATTGTTCGATTTCATTATTTGAAATTTTCTTTTTTGTTTAAGATTAGCTGTAGCCACTGTTTAGGTACAATACCCAAGCAAAATGTTTACAAAATAAACACATTTTCCCCAGACAATTAATTTTAAATAATTGTACATAAAAAAATTGCTTTAACCTTAAACAATTACTTACATCTATAGTTAAAATGTTAAATTGTTTTTCAAGTTAAAATAAACAATTTTACATTCAATAGCAGTTAAAATGACAATTTTAAATAGGGATACATAGTAAAAATTGGGACGATTTGGATTAATTTCTTGTGCAAAATTAAATTCAAATTCATTAATTCAAACCAAACGTTGAAAACGATCCTCACATACACACTACTCACGTTAATAGCAGCTTTCACATCAGCGGAAGTCTAGGCGAATGACACCAAAACGACGTCGCAAATCTTGACAATAGCTTCAGTTAAAACGGCTTAAAAATTACAGCTACTTCAACGTGAATATCAGTGATAGCGGCCGCTGTAGTGGCGCAAATCTCGGCAATTATATTAAACCAACAATCGGCAAAAATGCCTGTATCGGTGCAGGTAAAATGCCCGGTAAGAAGGTTCTGTGATTGTCAGACTTGCAAGTCCAACAAAATTGTAATGCAGATTTGTATCTATCTCAGGAATGGCCAAAATTTCAATTAAAAGAAAAAGTCGAATTTTGCGTTTTAGCTGAACTGTACTATGTGCGACAGATGCAAACCTTTGCAATAATGTCATAATGTCAGTAACTATTATTTCGGAGTAAGACTCGACGAAAATGAGCATCACACAGCAACGTAATAACGGCGATAACGCTTGCCATAACCACAGGAATAACTGCCATTTCATCAGCGTAACATTCTGCAAAATGGCTATAACATACCAATGTAAATAATTCCGATAGAGTCTAACATTACAGAAAAATGAGAGGGGAGGGGATAATAATTCCATCGGTGGTTTGGGGAAGTCTGAACGCATGCAGGTTCCATGATAGTCAGGAAATTTTAATCTCGGCAAGATCAATGAGAATATTGTAGGAAAACTTTGATGGGTGGAAAAATGAGAAAAATTCACGAAAGTGGAAAGATGAGAAGTTTAAAAAAACGTTACTTCCTTCTTTGATTTTTTCCGCCGATCGGCGGTAGCAATCGCATCCCTGCATTAAGGCAACAATCGGCAGAAATGACCAACATACCAACGTAAATATCAACGTTAGCATCCAATATATCGATGGAAATCGCTGAAATAGAGGCGATTCTATCGACGTCACAATCTAGGAAATTGACAATCACAAGCGTAAATTTCGGCGATAGAGACAACTATTGATGCGCAAACCTTGGAATAGTGATTAATAGGGACTAAAATGACCATCACAAGAATGTGAATCTCGGTGATGGCTCCCTTCTTAACAGCAAAAATCTCGGCAATAACAAGCTTAACATCAACGTAACATTCGGCGAAAATAACCACCACACACCAGCATAAATGCTGGCAATCAGCAAGAAAAATGGTAATTACATCAGAAGTTTGGGGAAGTCTGAACTTATGTAGGTTCCTCGGTTGTCAGACAAGCAAGTAAACCCAATAAAATTGTAATGCAGTTTTGAATCCGCATCAGGAATGATGGAAATTTCAACAAAAAAAGTACTGAAATCCGTGTTTCAGCAAAACTGTACCATGGCTGACAGGTGCAATCTCTGAAATAGCGTCAGTGACACATCACGAAAGAACGTGTTTCTTGCCTTCTATAATCACAAAAATATCGGCCATTTTACCATCAGAACATTCAGGAAAATGACCATCAAATACCAACGTAAATAATGCCGATAGACTACTATAATATAAGAGAAAAACGAGGAAGAAATGTAGTCATTCCATCGGCGATTTGAGGCAAATCTGAATGCAAGCAGGTTCAGTGATTGTCAGGAAATTTTAATAAAAAAAGTTACATGGTCGGTCTTGCAGTCCAAATTTTTGATGTTTTTTTTTTTAAAAAACTTTTTCAAATTTTTTTTTAAATTGATTTTGGTATTTTTGGTAGCAGTGTATCTTTAATTGTCAAAATTAAAAGTTTCATTTTAATTTCGGAAAATTTCTTTAAACACCAACGTAAATAATGCCGATAGACTACTATAATATAAGAGAAAAACGAGGAAGAAATGTAGTCATTCCATCGGCGATTTGAGGCAAATCTGAATGCAAGCAGGTTCAGTGATTGTCAGGAAATTTTAATGAGAAAAGTTACATGGTCGGTCTTGCGATCCGAATTTTTGATGTTTTTTTTTTTTTTTAAAAACTTTTTCTAATTTTTTTAAAAATTGATTTTGGTATTTTTGGTAGCAGTGTATCTTTAATTATCAAAATTAAAAGTTTCATTTTAATTTCGGAAAATTCCTTTAACCTTTTTGACAAAATCCCTGATAACTCACTGATTTTTCCTGAAATGCTGAATTCCCTGACTTTTGCTGATATTCCCGATCTGTGGACACCCTAAATTAACAATTAAAATCCGAGTATTGGATAAAAATCGGGGAATTTTCCGAGATTTGCAATTGTTTTTAGGAATAATCGAAAAATTTAAGTATAATTTTAGGAAGAAACAAAAATTTAAGGACAATTAGGAATTTTGGGGCAAATGTAACCCCTGCATTAAGTTTAATTTTAAAATATCATAAACAGAATTCTTTGAGGCCGACAAACCTTTAGGTTGCATATTATGAATGCAAAAAAAAAAAACATAATAATAATATAGGTCTAATACTACGGAAAATCAGAAATTTGATCAAATTAAAAAAAAACAAAACATTCTTCAAAACTTTTAATACTTACTATAAAGGGAGATACAATTAAGAGCAATTCTACTATTATAGTGATTGATACAAAAAATAAGATTTTTTTATTTTTAATAAATATTCCAATAACTTGATAAAACTACTCATAAATAACTTAGTCAGTAGCTTGTTTTTCATTTTTTGCATCTAAATAAATCACCTGCTTAACACTTCATTTCTTTATCGAAACAGTAGATATATTACTACTATCTGCAAAGATTTGAATGACACGTTTTTAGGAGTCCACAGATATGACATATTGTCCTAGTTACAGGCATAAAAATTTAAATAAAATTAACATAAAACTTAAACTTGACTATTAAATAATAAAAATGTGTTCTAAAGCATTTTCAACCTAAAAATACAGTCTAAAAAATGGTATGTTTAATTTTTTTTAAATATTATCCAGGTAAAAGTCAAAATAGTAGGTGATGATGTTTTACGGATATTACATTTCACTGTTTGGGAGTAAAATTTGAGCAATAATTAAAAGGTTTTATTGTCATTATCAGCCATACTAAGGTAGTCTATACATAAAAAAGTATTTTTATTAATATACTTTTGTAATAAATTCCAGTTACACAAATTCCTAATTTTACATACAATGACCCATATATACATAATTAGCAAAATTAATTTTTTCACAGATGTTTATCCTTTGGAAAATATTATCTGTAAGGTACCTCATTCATAACGGGGAGTAAAGAACAAAAGTGCAATCTGGATGCAATTCTAATATTTTACAATATTTCAAAAGGTTACAGTATTGCCAAAAAATAAGATATATTAGTATTTCAGGTATAAGTAAAATTTTCAAACAAAACACTAACACAGAAAATAGTTAAAAACATTATTTAGGATTGACACATTAGAGCAAGTTTAAAAGAACAATACATATCACAACTAGGTGAAAATCTTACACTGGCATGTAAGAAATTTCTTCATCCACAAATGGTCTTTTTAAAGTTATAGAAATGCTCTTGACAGAGCATACAAAAATCACCTTGAGAAAAACACAAAAACAATTACGCACCTTGCAAGTGTCAGTTAGCCACAAATAAAGTTCCTGAGATGCAACTTGCTTTCAAAAACCTTTTAAAAAAGATAAACTATCATAGAATTCTTCTAATTATTGTTCGAAACTCTTAAGAAATATTGAATAATAAAATGTTAATTCGATCAGAATAAACAAGTGATAACATTATCATTCCTTCGACAAGGATAACTGTCACAAATTTTAAAACGATGGAAATAAATTCAATAATAAGAAAAAGTAATTTTAAGTTCGTTTTACTAACTTTAAAAACAGCATTGATTATTGAGAAAGAATTTGGTATCTAATGTTTTGGTATGCGATTAGATAATTTTCCTTCTTCAGATGCAGAGTAAAAGAATTTAGTACAAATTATTCAAATAGTTTTTTCTTAAAATAATCACTAAAACAGCACATTGATCGCAAGACAAGAGATAAATTTGAGAAATTTTGTTGACTGAATCTGATGAAAAAAGTTGCCATATGCCACATATTAAACTACCGATGAGAAAAATGTAGCTACAACATGTAAACGTCATATTCAACTGTTAAAATCAAAAAAATAATTAAAATCTGTTTTCGATTGGTAAAACAAATAATTTCCTTCATAAAGCCAATATAAAGATACATTGTCAATAGCCGTATTGGTGAAAATGCAGAAATAAAATGCGAAAACAGACCACATCAATTACTTTTTTAATTAGATACTTGTATTTAAAAATTGTAATTTAATTTAGGGGTTTCACTGTGATGGATGCAGTAAATAACTACTTTTCTGAAAAAAAAAATTAATTTTTTAATATACGCACATTTGAAAATTCTTAAACATTGTTCACACATAGATAGAAGCTCATTCATGAAAATGCTGCACGTCTAAGAAGACGTTCGATGATTGGCTGATTTCTCTTGGATTTATAACAAGTTTTAAATGCAAAATTTCGAGACACATGTTTGTTTTCTTTCTCCACACTCCACAGAGTTACGATAACCCGGTTTTCCAATGCTTTTTTTAACGTAATAAATTGTAAAAATTGCGTCAGTTTTTTCTGTCGTAACTTTATTGCTTTAATCAGAACATTAGCACGTAAGTATTGATTTAAAAATTTATATTTTGTATAATTTCATAGTTAGGTTAAAAAGTTCTTTTCTTTCTCTTCTCAGAAACTCCTGACACGTTCGAAAAATGAACCAATTTTGAGTTTTGCACATCAGCACTCTAGATAAAATTTAAGATCAATGTTCATTCTAGAAACTTTGCAATTTTCGGTAATCATTGCCGGGTTCCAAGAAATGGTCAAAAGCTATATGTGATATTGTAATAAATAATTTATAATGAAGAGATTACTGGCATTTGGGGGGCTTTTTATTCATAAATTATTTTCTAGAAAGATTAAAATTTCCTGTCTTTTTGTGCGATATCATAAAAGTATATATCTTTTAAATCAATGCATATTAAAATAAATAAGTTTATTATGGTGAATTTCTAGTTACTGGTTTTGTTTTTTCAATAAAATGTTTCTAAACTAATTTTATGTAAGTAACTTTGCTACAAAAGTCATAAACAGTTTGAAAATAAACAAAATTGTGTCCGAAAATCTTGGGCCAATCACCCCCACCCCATCGAGTTTATCCACCAAGTCTCACCCATGTAGTAAAAGTGAAAAGTTGGCACCTATGCCTGCTGGTCCGTCAGTTACGCCACTTTAAGGAAGCGGTCTATTCAGTCTAAATGGGATTTTATTCTGTGTTTTCTATTTATCAATCAGGGGGACTTCGAAGGTATAAACTACAAAACAGGTGACAGGATCTTCAATATAGATAAACAATTAGATAGACTGCTTAATGCTGAAAAAATGAAGCCATTACCAGATTGTTAAGTGGATAAAAAGTATGGATTGCCATGGTTTTAAAAATAATTTTAGATTGTACACAGCAGGACTGTTAATAGTAAACCTTAATTAGTAATAATGTACCAAAAAATATTTACTCTAGCACTTTTACATGGTTTCCTGCATTCCCACTCGACTATAGGAGTGAATCGTGATTGGATAATCATCCACCCATCATCATAAATCCACCAGCTCGTTTTATCCTTGCATTGCCATTGAAGCAGTTTGTCGAGCTGTTTGTGGCGACTTCAAATAACAGATAAAACTTCTATGCACTGGAGTACTCTTTTGCACAGCGGCAAAGTATCTGCCTCGAGAACCAAGATCTCGCAATCGAGGCCCGTCGCCCACATGAAAGCTCATACGCTTTATTGGTGACCCGGACAATTGAATCATGCTGCCATCTATCGGCTCCTTCTGAAAGGAGAAACTTCATCGCAACAAGCGATCGGAAACGCAACTCGCGATCAAACACGTAATTAGCGTACAGCACTCGCACAACGATGTAACTAGCATCCCAAATCTCCATCTCCGATCAGAATTACAGTATCACTCCTTCGCCGCTGGGAGGAGGCTGTGTGACGACTTCAAATGACAGATAAAACTTCTGTGCACTGGAGAACTCTTTTACACAGCGGCAAAATATCTGCCTCGAGAACCAAAGATCTCGCGATCGAGGCCCGTCGCCCACATGAAAGCTCATATGCATATGTTTTTTATATCGATTTACAGGGCTAGAGGTTCTGCATATCATTGAGTTATTATGGGGGTGGAGGAAGTAATGGCGACCACTGGATGAGCACAGCATCATGTAATATGGTCTGGGGACGTCTAAACGCAATTTTTCCTGCTCTGCACCTCCCAAACCATAGTATTTCAATGGCAGGTGTTAGTTTGAATGTTGTGGGTTGTCTTTAACAGGTCAAAATGGTAGGTAATTGCTGTGCCTGCTATTACAAGGAGGTTTTTAAGAATGAAGGACCGTATAAGACCGTATAGCATTTTACTAGCAAGAATTTAATCAAGTTTTTTTTTATGAATAATTATTTTGTTTTGATCGGTTTTTGTAATGTGGTGTAGTGAGAAGTTGTGTAGTTTTATTAGTTAAAAGTAAATTTATGGCCAGGGAAACTTATTTTCTTCAAAAAATTATTAAATGTACATTGTATATTTTGTTAGTAAGGTCGTTGTATAGCCATGTTTTGCCTCCATGTGATGTAATTTGAGAATTATTTGCATGAAAAATATAATTTGTTCTTGGCAATGTATTACATCACCTTAACACGTTTTTTTGCCTGTGTTTTCCATCAAAACAATTTCGCCATGTAGAATTTAGTCTTCATTTTTGCAGTACTTTATATTATATGGTAAATTCCTAGTCTAAGTATATGGGTTGGTGCGTTTTTAAAAAGTTGATGACAAAGCCAAAATGTTGCCAATTTAATATGGTGGTTGTCATATTGACTGGCTAGAAAAAGGTTGCCCAATTTAGAACTTTTTCACCTAAAAGCACCAAATCGGCTTGGCGGTATTTGCACACATTCTAAGATTAGACCATATTATATTATTCAGGGATGAGTTTCTTCCGCAATATGGCGGAATTCCGCTTCTTTAATTTTTTAGAAAAAAAAAGAATTCTGCTTTTTCAAATAAGATTCCGCTTTTCTAATTCCTGAAAAAAATCTGTGTTTTCTCGCTTTTTCTTGCCCACTTAAAAATATATTTTTTTCTAAGGCTGAACCGCGAAGCAGCTTCATTTCCGAAAGATCGGGAAACCTATCTCTCAGGAGTCGCATCACATTCCTGCCTTATTCCTCCTCCAAGTACAAAAATCCACTGAAAAGCATTTTTTTAGTCAGATTGGCGCTCAAACTCGCATTTTGTATATTTCCAACTGTGCCGAAATTTGAACCTTTTGTGTCATTTTTTTCTCTGCTCAAAATGTAAATTCCTTCTTACAATATTATGCGATTAATGTATACTATTAATGCGCTTGCTTCCAAGTCTGACATCCATGGAACTATCGTTTATTTCCGTTAGTATGTGTTGTTTGTTTTCGTTAAGCGTTATGCTGATGTAATGTCTGCTACTGCCGAGATTTGTGTGGCTAGGATGTTCGTTATCGCTGTGATTTAGGTTGCTGTGGTGACCATTTTCCCAGAATATTATTGCTGAGATTTGTTCCGGTATCTTTGGCGCTAACGCTGATATTTACTTTTATGTGATGGGTATTTTCGTTGAGTGTGCTACCCTGTTGTAAAATCTGAGATTTGCACCTATGTTACTGAAAGAATGTTGATATTACCGGGATGAATTGCGCTATCGCCGAGATTTTGTGATGGTAATTTTCGTCTGGCGAGTGTTACGTCCATACAATAGGGTTATTGTTGAGAGTTTATCCGGTATATTAGGTTCTAACTTTAATATTTCAGTTGGCGTGAGAGTTGTTTTCGTGGAATGCCTTACTTTGATAACACCCTATATTACCGAAATTTGCACTAGTATTACCAAGAAAATGTCGATATTCGCCGGTATTGCAAGCACTATCGCTTTCGTTAGAGTGATGGTCATTTTCGCCAAGGTTTACTCTAATTCAATACCGGCTATTACCGAGATTTTCAACACCGTTTTGTAGCCATTCGCCTAGACTTTCGTAAAAGTGATAGCCGCTATATCTGTGATTAGTGCCTGTTTAAGGATCGATTTCGCCGTTTCATGTGAATTGATACTAAAATTTTTATATCATTTTGTATAAAAATGATATAAAAATATTCTGAAAATTAGTCCCAACTAAAAAATTTCTAAAGAAGCTGTGTTTAAAGTTGTTATTTTAACTGCAATTGTATGTAAAATTGTTTGTTGCTTTTTATTTTATTGAACAAGCTGAACGGTAGAAATACAAATTTAAATGTAAAGATTTTAGTGCTTAAAATGTAGCTTAAAAATTTAGAAAACTAGGTATAATGGTATAATTATATTCGGCCTGTTTGTCAATCTCTATATATATAAGGCAAAGCCCTCACTCACTGACTCACTGACTCACTCATCACTAATTCTCCCACTTCCCACATAATCACAACTCTGAAAATCGGCACAAATATCAACAATGGTAAAAATAGAAAAAGTAAACTATTCCGATCTCGATTAACCCACTTTAAGGGGTCGAAAAGGGGTTAAACGTTCCAAACGGGGGACATTCGAAAATCCTACTACCCACATAGTCACAACTCTGAAAATCGGCACAAATATCAACAATGGTAAAAATAGAAAAAGTAAACTATTCCGATCTCGATTAACACACTTTAAGGGGTCGAAAAGGGGTTAAACGTTCCAAACGGGGGACATTCGAAAATCCTACTTCCCACATAGTCACAACTCTGAAAATCGGCACAAATATCATCAATGGTAAAAATAGAAAAAGTAAACTATTCCGATCTCGATTAACACACTTTAACCCTTTAAATCCCATGGAGTCAGCGTTGTGGGTTTCACAAAACCCCAATGACTTTCCATTCATAAAAACTAGAAATGAACTCGCCCGACTCGTTCTCCTGTCTGCCACTCCTGGGATTGCTGTGGGGGGTCACTGTCTACCATTAAAAGATCATTACTATATGTCTACAACCTGCAATAGGGGTGTGCGTTGGGTCATCTGCTTGATATGTCAGAGAATTTAGTTGGGGTCTTATCAATGAAACAAACGCCACCGCTAAGTACATGACAAGATTCGCATAAAAGAAAAGTCCCTGACTATCTTACTCCATGTCCAAAGGGTGGGGCAGTTTGACATTGAGTACTTTAAATCCATGTCTCCCCTCTACATGCCCCACAATAGCCTATTGTTGAGGACCGTCACGCTTTAAACAACTAAGGCAGGGCAGTTCCCCTCACTTGGAAATATCCCCTGCACCCGCCCAAAAGGCGGTTAGCTGGGAAATTCTCTACAAGGCGGTATAGGGCGGGTTGGGATTTAAGGGGTCGAAAAGGGGTTAAACGTTCCAAACGGGGGACATTCGAAAATCCTACTTCCCACATAGTCACAACTCTGAAAATCGGCACAAATATCAACAATGGTAAAAATAGAAAAAGTAAACTATTCCGATCTCGATTAACCCACTTTAAGGGGTCGAAAAGGGGTTAAAGGTTCCAAACGGGGGACATTCGAAAATCCTACTTCCCACATAGTCACAACTCTGAAAATCGGCACAAATATCAACAATGGTAAAAATAGAAAAAGTAAACTATTCCGATCTCGATTAACCCACTTTAAGGGGTCGAAAAGGGGTTAAACGTTCCAAACGGGGGACATTCGAAAATCCTACTTCCCACATAGTCACAACTCTGAAAATTGGCACAAATATCAACAATGGTAAACATAGAAAAAAGTAAGCTATTCCGATCTCGATTAACCCACTTTAAGAGGTCAAAAAGGGGTTAAACGTTCCAAACGAGCGATATATTCGAATGTCCTACTTCTCATATTTTCACAATTCTAAAAACTGGTGTGAATATCAATAAAGACAAACGCAGAAAAAGTAAACTATTCCGATCTCCGGTGGATCAAGGGGTGGAAAAGGGGTTAAACGTTCCAAACGAGGAATATTCGAATGTACCACTTCCCATATGGTCACAACTCGGAAATTTGGTACAAATGTCAAAAAAGATTAAACATAGAAAAAGTAAGCTATTCTGTTCTCGATTAACCAACTTCAAGGGGTCGAAAAGGAGTTAAATGTTCCAAACGAGGGATATCCGAATGTTCCTCTTCCAATGTAGTCATTTTTCTGATATTTTTTTGCAAATGTTAAAAAATAAGTCATTCCAATATCGATTAACGAATTTTTAAGGGATGAAAAGACGACGCAACATTGAAACTATACGAGGATTAACTTAATGTCTAATTAACTTAATTCCAATACAGCTACTACTTTGAAATTTAGAACTAAGAGCAAACATAAACACAATAAACTATTCCAGTTTACTATTCACAATTATAAATTTCGTTTAAAATGTCAACAAAGGAAAGTTCCTATTTCGATAAATCAATTTGTCGAGATCGAAATGGGAGCAAACGTCTGAAGTGTAGAATACATGAATGTCTTTTGATCGCTAAAATGCTAATGGTAAAATTTCGTAGCGCAGCACGGGTATTCAGCTAGTCTCTATATATAAGGCAAAGCCCTCACTCACTCACTCATTCACTGACTCACTCACTCATCACTAATTCTCCCACTTCCCACATAGTCACAACTCTGAGAAGCGGCACAAATGTCAACAATGGTAAAAATAGAAAAAGTAAGCTATTCCGATCTTGATTAACCCACTTTAAGGGGTCGAAAAGGAGTTAAACGTTCCAAACGAGGGACATTCGAATGTCCTACTTCTCATTTCATCACAACTCTAAAAATTGGTGCGAATATCAATAAAGATAAACATAGAAAAAGCATGCTAATCCGATCTCGATCAACCCACTTTAAGGGGTCGAAAAGGGGTTAAACGTTCCAAACGAGGGATATTCGAATGTACCACTTCCCACATGTCCACAACTCTGAAAATTCGTGCAAATGTCGGCATAGGCAAACATAGAAAAATTAAGCTATTCCGATCTCGATTAACCCCCTTTAAGAGATCGAAAAGGGGTTAAACGTTCCAAACGAGCGATATATTCGAATGTCCTACTTCTCATATTGTCACAACTCTGAAAACTGGTGTGAATATCAATAAAGACAAAATTAGAAAAAGTAAGCTATTCCGATCTCGGGTGGATGAAGGAGTGGGAAAGGGGTTAAACGTTCCAAACGACGAATATTCGAATGTACCACTTCCCATATGGTCACAACTCTAAAAATTGGTAAAAATATCAACAAAGACAAACATAGAAAAGTTAAGCTATTCCGAGCTTGATTAACCCACTTTAAGAGGTGGAAAAGGGGTTAAACATTCCAAACTCTAATATCCCACTTCCCATACAGTCACAACTCTGAAAATTGGTAGGAATGTCAATAAAGATAAACGTAGAAAAATTAAGCCATTCCGATCTCGATTAACCCCCTTTAAGAGATCGAAAAGGTGTTAAACGTTCCAAACTAGGGATATTCGAATGTCCCACTTCCCATTTGGTCACAACTCGGAAAATTGGTACAAATGTCAAAAAAGATTAAACATAGAAAAAGTAAGTTATTCCGTTCTCGATTAACTAACTTTAAGGGGTCGAAAAAGGTTAAATGTTCCAAACGAGGGATATCCGAATGCTCCTCTTACAATGTAGTCATATTTCTGATATTTGGTGCAAATGTTAAAAAAATAAGTCATTTAAATATCGATTAACGAATTTTTAAGGGATGAAAAGTAGACGCAACATTTAAACTATACGAGGATTAACTTAATGTCTCAATTCCAATACAGCTTCTACTTTGAAATTTAGAACTAAGAGCAAACATAAACACAATAAACTATTCCAATTTACTATTCATTATTATAAATTTCGTTTAAAATGTCAACAAAGGAAAGTTCCTATTTTGATAAATCAATTTGTCCAGATCGAAATGGGAGCAAACGTCTGAAAAGTAGAATACATGAATGTCTTTCGATCGCTAAAATGCTAATGGTAAAATTTCGTAGCGCGCACGCGTATTCAGCTAGTGTAACATAAGAGACACTTCTTTTGTTGAAGATCTTCTTTATAAATTTTTAAACTACTTTTAATTTTTGTTATTGTAATTATGCAAAGTTATATTATCCGGAACACATTTACATTTAATCTTATAATGATTTATGTAATTTAACACCTTGCAACCCACTTAAAAAGTTAAAGATTTAGTTATTTAAAATATATTTGACTTCTTAATGAACACATACTTCGACACAATATGGTTGGTTGGTTGTATTCTGATTATCTGGAGCCGTCACTAACACGAGGGCTATAAAGCGCCGAAACATTCGTCATTAGACAAGCGAACATACATTTACAAACATCCATGCCAACACGGGACTCGAACCCGCAACCTCGCGGTCTAGAAGCTAGAACGCTAACCACTATACCGTTTGGTCGGTGACACAATATAGAGACTTTTCATTAAATTAAAATAATCCTATCAAGTAGTAATAAAATACTCATCAAGAAATAAAACATAAACAAATACAATTATTTCAGCTTGTTTATTGAAAGACCAAAAAATATATAACTGTTAATGAAGTTGAGGCAAAATATAAGCAACACATAAAATATTCCAACAAACTATATACAATATTTACATTGCTCCACATGAGCAGTACTTCTGTGAGCTTCTACAGATAGGGCGTAAGATGTTCACACAACTTGTTTGTTGTTCAGAGTCTTCCTTGAAAAGGTCAACTTTAAATCATGAAAAGAGAAATTCCATTAATCGAAGTGACGAATGTCATCTTCATTCTCGTTGCTCTCAGAAGTAACGTAGCTCCCATCATCCAGTCGAAGTCTGGAGTAAGAACGTCTGAATGCATCCTAGCTGTGAACAATTTTCATCATCGTAATCTACAGTCAAACCCTCTTTCGTATTAAGATTTTGCAGTAATGAATGTCGAAGCTTCTAACTGCAGTTGTTGTTCATCAATTGATTCTTTTCACTCTTCTATTTCACTTTCTTAAGGAGACACAGCTTTCAAATAGCTGTTCTTGAGCAATAAGGATTTACTTCTGTCTGTTTCAGAGTTGACAAGCGTATATCATCTTCATTCTCGTCATTATTAGAAATATCGTACATCACATCATCCCTTAAGTAAGAATGTCTCCATACATTCTGACCAGGAACAGTTTTCATCATCATATTGCACCGTCAAACCTTCTTCTATTTTCGGAGTTCGTGACAATGAAGAATTCGAAGCTTCTGGGTGCAATTGTTGTTCATCGACTGATCCAGTTGGGCCACTTGGGGTCGTGGTCTTATTTAGGTATCGCTTTCTAAACTTTATTCTTCTTTAATGCGGATGAGCAAGTGAAAATGCCACGACGATTTCAAAAGACATTTTTCCGGCCACATTTCAGTCTATTCTCTGTCTCATTGTATTTGAAGACTTATTTCTTCTGGTCATATGATTTTGTCGTATATCCATAATGCTATTAATTGAGACCTATTAAAGGATTGTATTGAGGAGTTGGAGTGTTATACTCTAACCTACGCACTTTGGAGATCGAATTGAACAGTCCTTTTTACGCCGCCCAACCCACCCACATGATGTTTTTTTCACTTTCACCGCCTACTCTACTTGTGACCCCTCACCAGAGGAACCCAGGAGTTTAAGGTGACAGTGCAAGAGGAGGCGAAAAAAGTCCAAATGATGGTTATCTTCTTCCACCTCCTCTTCCACCACCTCCTTCTCCTCCTCCACCACCTCCTCCACTTCTAGCGAACTAGACAACCACTCCATGGGCTCCTCTGGCTCCAAGATCACATCTACCTCCCAAAAGGGACAACTGTGTTCCCACTCCATCTCCTCGCAATCCATATCGCACTTTCAACAAGTAACAGTAACGTCAGTAACTTTCAATAGCTTCGTCAGTAACTTTCAATAGCTTCGTCAGTAACTTTCAATAGTTTCGTCAGTAACTCAACAGTAACTTTCAATAAATCAACAACGATTTTCACACAAGCGCAAACAAAATCTCACTGATTCAAATGACAGATAACTTTAGTCTACAACTGAGTTTGTCTTTTTTACCACAAAGAAGAAATTAGTGCTCATTGTTAGATCATAAGTCTTTGTTGAGTGTAACAGTACCTTTAATACTTGGCATTATTTCAATTAAAGGTTATAACAATCGAAGTCTAATTAAGTGGTGTATTGTTTAAAAAAGAAAATATAAAACAAATAAATTCAACCATTCCCATAAAGTAACATAAAATACTAAAATTAAATTTAAAAAAAAATACATTAAGGGGGTGCGGTATCGAAAATAAAAAAAACTTTATTTATGTACATTTTTATGTAAAAAATTTATTTTATGTATGAGATACTATTTATATATCTTTGAGAAAATGTTTTTTTAAATATTGTGTTTTGTTATTTAAAATAAATTTAAAAACCAAGAAAAATCCATAATAATTGATATTTGCGTATTTTGATATAAGACAAGAAAAAATAAAAAAAATTTCAAAGTGAAAGCTTTCTGTAATACATAATTATATAAAGAAAATTTTGTCTTCACAGAATTTTGATAGGTGAACTAAAAAAAATTAAAAAAATTCTCAAAGTTAAAATATTGAAACTTTTGCTTTTTTTTATGTTATCTTTTACGCTAAAAATTATATTTTAAAACAGAATTAAAAAAATAAAATTCTGTGAAGTCAAAATATTTAAAACTATATAAATTAAATGCTCCAAAAATTTGAATAGCCAATTGTTAATGGTTCTGGAGATATATCGATTTGAATCTGCAACATCTGTGAAAAACACTAGTGCTCGAAAAACGCACTTTAAGCAGACACTTCAGGGTGTTACGCCCATTAGTGATGTTTAAATCACAGGTAATTTTGTGGCGTTCTAATCACCGGAGGAATAAAATAAAAACATCATTCTCTTCAGGAATGTATGAACTATTTTTTAAAATCAGAAAAAAATTTGGGATTTTTGAAGAAATTTCGGTACCATACCCTTTTAAGGAAATAGTGTTCAAACTGAAAAGGCAGTAAATCTCTATATATATAAGGCAAAGCCCTCACTCATTCACTGACTCACTCACTCATCACTAATTCTCCCACTTCCCACATGTCCACAATTTTGAAAATTGGTACAAATATCTACAATGGTAAACATAGAAAAAGTAAGCTATTCCGATCTCAAATAACCCACTTTAAGGGGTCGAAAAGTGGTTAAAAGTTACAAACGAGGGATATTCGAATGTCTTACTTCCCATATTGTCACAACTCTGAAAAATAGTGCGAATATCAATGAAGACCAACGTAGAAAAAGTAAGCTATTCCGATTTCAATTAACCCACTTTAAGGGGTGGAAAAGGGGTTAAACGTTCCAAACGAGGATTATTCGAATGTCCCACTTTCGACATGGTCACAATTTTGAAAATTGGTACAAATACCAACAATGGTAAACATAGAAAAAGCATACTATTCCGATCTCGATTAACCCACTTTAATTGGTGGAAAAGGAGTTAAACATTCCAAACGAGGGATATTCGAATGTACCACTTCACATATGGTCACAACTCTAAAAATTGGTACAAATGTCAACTAAGACAAACATAGAAAATTTAAGCTATTCCGAGCTTGATTAACCCACTTTAAAGGGTGGAAAAGGGGCTAAACGTTCCAAACGAGGGATATTCGAATGTTCTACTTCCCATTTCGTCACAACTCTGAAAATTTGTATGAATGTCAATAAAGATAAATATAGAAAAAGTAAGCCATTCTGATCTCGATTAACCCACTTAAGGGTTGGAAAAGGTGTTAAACGTTCCAAAAGAGGGACATTCGAATTTCCCACTTCCCATTTGGTCACAACTCTGAAAGTTGGTACAAATGGTCAAAAAAGATAATCATAGAAAAACTAAGCTATTCCGTACTAGATTAACCAACTTTAAGGGGTCGAAAAGGGGTTAAATGTTCCAAACGAGGGATATCCGAATGTTCAAGTTCCAATGTAGTCATAATTCTGATATTTGGTGCAAATGTTAAAAGGGCAAATGTAAAAAAAAATAACTCATTCCAATATCGATTAACGAATTTTTAAGGGATGAAAAGTCGACGCAACATTAAAACTATACGAGGATTATCTTAATGTCTCAATTCCAATACAGCTACTACTTTGAAGTTTAGAACTAAGAGCAAACATAAACACAATAAACTATTGCAATTTCGATTACGTAATTAAAAAGGGTCCGAAGGGAGTTATACGTTCTAAACGAGGGATATTCAAATGTCTTTTTCCAATATACTAATCACAATTATAAATTTTGTTAAAAATGTCAACAAAGGAAAGTTCCTATTTTGATAAATCAATTTGTCGGGATCGAAATGGGAGCAAACTTCTGAAGTGTAAAATAAATTAATGTCTTTTGATCGCTAAAATGCTAATGGTAAAATTTCGTAGCGCAGCACAGGTATTCAGCTAGTATGGTATAGTTGTTTAAAGTTGTTTGACTTGTTGAAAATTTGAGATTTTTGCCGGATTTCATCGCTTTTAAAGCATTTTTTTTTTTTTTTTTTTGAAGCTATACCATACCTGATGACAGCACAAAGTGTATCCCTACATCTAGGTGCCTCTATTTTTAACCATTTTTCTCCCGGACAGACAGAGAATGTGTAGTATTATAAACGCACATGGGAAACCACAATTTTTTAAAGTATAGCTAAAAATGTGTTTTGCGCATAAAACGTTTGGAGTTTTGTTTTCAGCTTTTTGATTTTTTACCAAACTCATCCCTGATTATTGAATGACTGTTTTCTTAAAGCACTATAGTAAATTTAATTTGTTTAAAAGTTTGTCTGCCTTTTTTATTTTTAAAGTGCCAATGTTTAAAGACAAAGTTATATCAATGAAGCATCAAATACATTTGAAAATGAGCTAAATATATTTACTAACTCAAAAAAGGATCACAAAATAGTATTGAGCTATAGTTATAAGTTTTTTTCTTGAAGTTTTGTTTTCCTAAGTATGACATCTGCCGCCAAAACTGGAGATTCAAAGCCAAGAATGACAACGTTTTCATACATGGTACATGCTGATTTCAGCTTTCACTGAATTTTAAGATGAGTTTGCACATTTCGCTTTTCCACTCTGATGCTGCATATAAGTTGTACGAATCGCATTTCAATTAGAGAACAGAAAATATTTTGCAATAGAATTATTTGTCTATGTAACAATCTGACAGACTGACTACATGAAAAATTTTACACAAGTAAATAGTTTTAAATGACAGCTAATGATATAGCGAAGATATGCAATAGTTATTGTAAACATGATTTAATGTGTACCAAACCTATGCACTCCTTCTTGTAGTTGTTTATTATTTATTGTTTCTGTAACATCATCCATTTCTTAATCTGAATGTTATTTTATATGGCTGCTTTTTCTACAGATAAACTTTCTCATACTCCCACTTCAAGATGCTGGAGACGGTACCAGAGTACGTCAACTTCCCAAAAGAAGAAGAAAAGATTTTGAGCCTTTGGAAGTCCATTGATGCCTTTAAAAACTGTTTGAAACAATCTAAAGGAAAACCAAGGTGCTTTTATTAACAAGAAAATAATTTTCAATTCACGTATTTGAAAAAAAAAAAAAAAAATTTATGTGTGATCAAGAAATGGACCACTGTCTCCAGGGTACACTGGTCCACCTCTTGGGGCACAGTGGGCAACCTCTAAATACACAGTATAAATGGGATTTTTTAATTAATATATATTTCTTAATTATGCAAGATAACTAATGCAAGTGTTAAATATAACAAAAAGTTAGCTGATTATACAGGGATGACAGATTTCCTCCTTTTGGAGGATTTCCTCCTTTTTGGTTTTTATGTAGCATTTTCCTTCTCTTTGTCCCTGTTTTGAAGATCTGTATTTTTCTGATCTGAACCAGTTTTTCCTGCAAAAAGTATACTGTTCTTCATGTCTAAACAAAAGATTTTCCCTCTTAGCTCCCCTTTCCTCACAGATTTCTTCACTAACTCCCAATGTTTGAAATGTAATTATTACATAGTATGAGAAATTTCATTGTATCTTTAAAATTATTGAATCATCCTTCCTGCATACTTTTTTTGTTGAATTTTTGTGTATTCCTTCCTCGAGCTTTTTTAACGAAGTTTTGGATTTCCTCCTTTTTACTCTCTGATCACTCTCATCCCTGATTATAACAAATATTTATAATCATCAAAAAATTACAATTATAAAAATGTTAACAAAATCAGAGAACATTAAATTTTGAAAATGGAATCTTAAGAATATTGTAATGGCATTCTCTTGTTTTCTTTCCTCCACAATGGCATTCTTCATAACTTCTTTTTCTAATGCATTTGTTTTGAGTATTTGTTAATAGTTTTGAAGACCCCTTTTGTCTTCCTTTCGTTTCGATTTCTGAACTCCAGCTATAGGGAATGGACGAACCTCTTTAGGAGTTTGGATAGTATTGACTTCATTTATTTGAAGTACATACTTCAGATTGATTACTACAACTTGGTCTGTGAATATCTTTGTCTACTTCTTGAGATGACAGTTGGTCAGTTACAATTCATGGTCTTCAAAAATAATTTCATTTTACAGTCATATTCCTGTTACTTTCTAATGACAGAATTATGGAACAATTAAACCAACATATTTTGTTCCATTTTTTGTTTAAAGCTAAATTACTCTATCCATAGATGTTATTATTATTTTTTTTTCTCTTTTTAAAGATTTTTTTGGGACATTTTTCTAATGCTGAAAATTTTGTCTCAGGAGCACAGTTGACCATGAACCACTGTACCCCACAAATGAGTGGTCCACTGTGCCCCATGCTGAAGAAGAAGAAATAATCATACTAAAATTATACATAAATTGAATACTTGCACATTTTCTTTAGATATCAAAAATGAGAATATCTTAGCTTTATAAAACAACTGTTCAATTCTATTTGTCTGCTGTTTCTTTGTTCAGAAAATGAAAAAAACTTGATGCTCAAACAAATACTTTAAGGAGAACAAAATATCAAACCTTAATAAAATGGTTGATTTTGCTATAAACATGTGCTTTTTAGGCCTATATAAAACTAGCTCATGCTACCATCTATGAGCCTTAATTTCGAACTTTAATTGTTAATAATAAGTAATTAACAAGGGGTGAACCACTCTGCTCCAAGGTCCACTGTGCCTCGTCTTCCCTAGAGTGTGACACGAACGTATGTGAGAGCAGTGTTTATGTTTTGCAGGCAGCGAGTACTTATATGTTTTTTTTCTGCAGAAGCAATTTATTATTTCTATACTCTGAAGATGCACATTTAATGTGTTATGGCTAAAGCACTGTGCATATGAAAAATGAATTACAACATCATCAAAGTCTGTTCATAAGTCAAAAATGCAAATTGTGCTTCAAAGATTTTCATATTAACACTATGGCTGCAGCAGCTGTAAAGTCACCCATTAAAGACAAAATACTAGAAAACAAATTTTCAAAGGTTCTTCAAAAATATTTTTTATGTCCTTAAGAGTACTTGAAAAGTCTGTAATTTAAGCTAGAAACGCTGAAATAAAAAAATACTAGCCAAGTGGTCCCACGTTGCAGAGACCTGTCATTGTGTTTAGGTCTCAGCTTTTGATGCTTTACAAACAGGCTTACTTTGCTCGCTGCAAGGTTCATTGCCACGCAAAACTAAGCTTGCTTTGTTCGCTAAAAGTTTTGTTATACTTCAAATTTTAACACTTTGCTTGTCAAAAGTCCATTTAGAAGACCAAAACTGCATTTATGTTAGAATATTTTATTATGTTGAAGTATAAAAATTTCAGAGTGGTATCTTTATTAAAAGTCACTTTGTAAAATAACTAATTATAATTTTTACATTCCGTTTGTCAAAAGTCAAGTTAGAAAGCTGAAACTACTTATGTTGTAAATTCAGAGCTCTACGCCCATTTGAAGTAGCTTTCTATAGAAGGACAGACACACTCTTTGTTTTATTATCATAGATTCTATAATTTTGATAAAATGCTTCATGTACTAAGTCCTTTTGAATACTAGATTAGATAATGTAAATTTTTTCATTTATTAATACAGAATGTTCAGTAGCTGTCTAAAAGTTATTTTTTTCCATAAAGAAATAAATTATTTGTTTACTAAAGTTTTTATGGTCTGTTTCAAGATTGGTCAAATAATTCCAAATCGCAAATGTGATTTTAAATTCTTGTAATGGTTGGACAGGAATTCGGTTTGTAGGTTAGCTCTACACATGGAACATGCATTTCACAAAAATTAGAGGCGCATATAATGAATGCATCCTGGTATGATAATTCGTAATTCACCTATATTGATTATTTAATTTTATTTAATATGTTAATTCTCAACTGCATCCAGAAAATATTCGCTGTTGCTGAATTCATTAAACATTTAATTCTTGTATCACGAAATTCTAGTTTTGCATGAACCAGAATAAAATCTAATTTCATCCATTTGTCGGGTGTTATATGGATGTTCGATGAAAACACTGCTTGGAACTGTAAGGTAAAGGATGAAAAGTATTTTTCCAGTTGATATTGTTTTGAAATAGCTTTATATTTAAAGTTAATAATGATTTTTTGATAAAAAAGTGTTTTAATTGTGTTAAATTAAACCTCCTGAGTGATGGAACTTATAATTATTTTAGCAAAATGCTAAAATGAAAATTGTGATTTTTGCTCTTTTGCTAAAATTTTTTTGTTCAGCTGCTTAAACACTAGTCGCAAGCAATAAATGTTCCCATCTCCAGAATAATATGCATCTTTAAATATCATCATCAAGACCTTTAAAAAGTTATTTTTGCTTTTTTAAAAAGAATATCTTTACTCTGAAGACCTTAAAAGTCATTTTTCTATTGCAGATACACCTTCTATGATGGTCCTCCTTTTGCTACAGGTCTTCCTCACTATGGCCACATTCTAGCGGGCACCATCAAAGACATTGTGACACGTTATGCCCACCAGACGGGGTTTCACGTTGAGAGGCGCTTTGGATGGGATTGTCACGGTCTGCCTGTTGTGAGTACATCACTATTAATCACTAAAGTCAGACAAACCATATATTCCATATTCTTCTGAATTTTTTTTCCTGTACCAATAATTGAACAATTTGGGATTCTGTTTGTTTTTTAAGAGATTTATTTTCAATTTACGTGCAGGTAGTGCTGTAATCAACAGTAATGTTTGATAACGACTGTCAAAGGTAATATTTTAATAAAGACTGCCATGCTATAAAAGTCCCCAAATTGTGGAAAAAGCATTTGATTGTAAGTTCCCATTGCACTTCAATTGCTTCAAGATTTTCTCTAAACTGACGTCTGACATTGGTTCTAATATTAGCACATTGTTTGTCATAGTTGTTTCAAAGTGTTCTAATGCAATAATAAAAAATACAGATGGGGAACAGTTTTGAATCGTGACAGTTTTGTTTTAAATGATATTTCACAATTCTGTTGCTTAAATTCCACTTTCCCCTTCTGTTCTAAGAATTCTTTATTTCTTTTCATTGTAGGTATTTTTTCCAAAAGATAATGTAAACTTCCATTTGGTTGAGAAGTCAAATAAGTAAACCAACTTCAAAATTTCATAATTAACTAATAATGGTCTGAAGTTATAGGTGGTAATTATACAATTCACTTATTTCTGTAACATACGACTTAAGGTAACTACATATGACCTTAAACCAGCGCCTTATACCACTTGGCCACGCTACCTACTATTCATTAAGTTGTATTTGTATGTCAAGACATAGTTCTAAAATGTACAAAAGAATATTTTTTCTGTCTTGTTAAGGTAGTCAACACTTTTATAACTAAATGAAAACATATTTCTAATCCATTTCAGGAGTATGAAATTGACAAGGCTCTTGAAATTAAAGGACCGAGTGATGTCGAAAAGATTGGAATTGAGGCCTATAACCAGGAATGCAGGAAGATAGTGATGAGATATGCACAACAGTGGAAGGTAAGGGCATTGATTGCTCTATCTATAATAGCAACCTGACTAAAATCTCTAATTATGTTTTGAGTAACAAAACCTTCTTTAAATTCTGAATTGATGATAAGTTATTGATGTATCTCAATTTAATAGAACAATAATTATTACATTTACTTTTTTTTCACTAAAACAACATTTAAGAATCTACGGGAGTGTGCTCACATAATTATTAAGTCAAAAAATTGATACGGGCAGTTTTAAGTTTTAAATTATTTTAATGAACATAATTACTGGGTTCCCACTGTCCTTGAATTTATTTTTTTAATGAAATTTGATTCTTGAAAGTCCTTGAATTTTTAAGTAACCACCAATAATCTCAGTTTTGTATTTTTATGTCTAAAGTATGTAATTTTATGGTCCTTGTATTTTCCTAAAAAGGTCCTTGAATTTTTTTCCAATAAGAGTGGGAACCTTGAATAATAAAAACAGGCTTCTTTCTGAAAAGTGGAATAGAAAGAATTGTCTGCAGCTAACAGAATGTTAGTATATATTATAGGATTAAAATATAAATATATCTCAATCTCTCAAACAGACACACAAAGATAACTGTGCTAAAGTTGAATAAATTAAAAACATACACTTGGGTATAATTTAGTCTAAGTCATATGACTTAGGTGCACACATTAACCAACAGATTAGAAAGTAAACTTCAACATTAAAAAATGAAGTGCAAGTGAAACAATTATATTTAAACACATAAGCTAAAAAAAATACAACTTTTTAAAATAACTGAACATTCCCTTGTTATAAACAAAAAAGTGCAAAGTTTTTGTGTAAAATCATAATAAATTTAATATGGGTTTGAATAGTTTAGTTCACTTTGTGCACTCAAAATTAAAAATTTATGTGCACGAATAATATTTTATGTACATCCCTACCCCCACTAATTTCACACTCTGCTATATTCAGTACTTTGTATGGTTCATATTCTAGACTTTTTATATGAAATATTCTGAATTTCCTTTGTATATTTCATCCTTTTGAGTTTGTAGAATATTTAATTTTTTACTGATGTGCACATTTTTTACATTGCAGGAGATTGTGGGTCGCATGGGACGGTGGATCGACTTTGAAAACGACTACAAGACGCTGTATCCCTCCTTCATGGAGAGCGTGTGGTTTACATTCAAGCAGCTGTACAACAAGGGACTGGTGTACAAAGGAGTCAAGGTAACTGCAGAGGTCGCATTCACCCTAAAATTCCTAATATTTCTTAAATTTTTGTTCCCAAAATTGCACTTAATTTTTGGATAATTCCTAAAAAAATTAAAAACCCAGAAAATTCCCTGATTTTCCTCCTAAACCTGGGACCCCCCTCCAATATTCCTTCAGATGAGAAAAGTATTATTTAATTATATAACTGCTATTTTGCTAAAAAATTGTTTGACGCTCAATTTTTTGAAGATTGGTAGTCTTTTTTTTTTTGTCATTATAGAAACAAGCTTTGAAAAGAATATGTTTGTATTAGGAGCCTATGTCCGCCTCAAAAGAAATATCCCTAAACATTTTTTAACTATCCCTAAAATTTTAAGAAATATCCCTTAAATTTTAAGAAATATCCCTTAAATTTTAAGAAATATCCCTTAAATTTTAAGAAATATCCCTTAAATTTTAAGAAATATCCCTTAAATTTTTAGAATTATCCTTAAAAATTTTGGAATTATCCCTTAAATTCCCACCTAAATTTTTTAGAAAACCCTGGGTAACTGTAATGCTACTGCAATAGATTATTATGAAGTCTCTTGAAATCTCTGATGATGTTAAATGTCGGAGAATGGAATTCAAATAAATTAATAAAAAAAACTTATTGGTATATCATTTACTGATTAATTATTACATAATATTGTTAGTGCTTCAATTTTTTTCCATAACAAGATTCCCAAGGTCATTAAATGTGCTTAATATTGTTGAACTTGTTTTTGAAAATGCTTAGAGGTGTTTAAAAGTACTTGAAAATGCTTAGAGATCTTTAAAAGTCTTTAATTTTTGCAGATGTTGTGTACCAGACTGCAGAATTTATAAAAATATAAACATAGTGCCTAAAAACAAGTTTTCGAAGGTCCTTAAAAACATTATGTCTTGAAAAGTCGTTGATTTTTATTCCGTGATTTGTATGGGAACTCTGCATAGGCTTCTTACAATTATTCTGAAAAGTACTTATTACAGGGATGACAGTTTTCCTCCTTTTAGAGGATTTCCTCCTTTTTGGTTTTTTATGTAACATTTTCCTTCTCTTTGTCTCTGTTTTAAGGATCTGCATTTTTTTTTATCTGAACCAGTTTATCCTGCAAAAAGTATACTTTTCCTCATGTCTGAACAGAAAATTTTCCTTCTTAGCTCCCCTTTTCTCACAGATTACTTCACTAACTCCTAATATTTGAAATGTAATTATTATATAGTATGAGAAATTTCATTGTATCTTTAAAATTATTGAATCATCCTTCCTGCATACTTATTTTGTAGATTTTTTGTGTATTCCTTCCGCAAACTTTTTTAACGAATTTTTGGATAACAGGTGTTTTTATTTGTTGAACTAGAGATGTTAATTTTTTGCAGTGATGGTCACCACCCAACTGGTCTTTTGAGTATAACCTAAGAAGTGTGTGCCTTGATTTTAAATTAATTCAGTTTAAAAGATCATGAATCTGAGTTGCTCTATGCATGAAGAGTGGTTTCACATTGTGTTCTCTTCCAGGTGATGCCATTCTCTACAGCTTGCAGTACCCCCTTGTCTAACTTTGAATCTGGCCAGAACTATAAGGAAGTCATGGATGTTGCAGGTAAAAACGCTATCCATTAAAAGAAGTTGTCAGACTTGCATTCACAGGGCATGGGAAAACTGAATTTTCTTCTATAGTGTCAATAATTCAAGTGTGTTAAGAATATGAAAATGTGCACTTTATCATTATTGGAAATTTAAAGTTTGTTCTTAAGAGGACAGATTATATTTCACATCTTTAGTAGGAAGGAATGGGACACCAACAATTATTCTTAAAAGAACTATTGCTTTTCATTTCTGACTTTTGCGCTATGTAAAGAAAACATGTTATCGTATTTATTGCTAAGAATCATTTTAGTTGCAGGTTTATTTGAGTTTATGCAACAAATGGTTATTTTGCAACACCGAAAGTAAATAAATACTTAAATTTTCAATAAGTTTTAAGTCTCATTCATTGTTACTGCAAAAATTTTTTCTTAAGGTTTTGTATGCTCAATAACATTTCTTTTATGAATTAGGAGTTAGTTTAAGTCTAAAATAAGCATGTTTCTATCATTAAGCTATTTTACTGAAATGTTTTGTAGAGAAGGGGATGGAACACCATGACTAAGGAAGGGATGGGACCTGTTCCAAATTTTCCTATGATACCGTCAGCCAAATAATTATGTTAACTATAAAAATGTTGTAGTATTTTATTTTTGTATGACTATCTTTTTTAGAATTGAATTGTGTCACAAATCAAATTAAGTATTCTAGACAGTTAGGTAAGACAGACAATTGTAAGAATGCAAAACAATGAAGCATCAGATTGATGTCAATACATGAAGAATCATTTATATGTCCATGACACTACCATTGATAATGTCGATATTAATGTAAATAAAGGCACCTAAAAATATACAAGTAACCCAAGATATAGGTTTAAATAATTTTGTTGTTAAATTTTCAAACAAGAAATTTGTTGGACACCATGTTGGTATAGTCAAGAGCAAAGAGGATGATATGAAGTTGGAGAACTTTAAAATACTCTTTATGAAAAAAAAAAAAAAACCTTTATCTTCCATCAAGAGAATAATTATTCCATCATTGACCAAGATGACAGGAATTATGGAAAAGATTCTCAAAAAGATATGGTCTCAGGAATCATGGAAAGATATATACGAAGTCACTCATCTCGGATGAACTATGTATATTTGAAAAATATGGACGGCTGCCCATCACGGCTCATGAATTATGGAAAGATATTTACGAAGTCACTCATCTTGGATGAACTATGTAGATTTGAAGAATATGGATGGCTGCCCATCACGGCTCAGGTATTATGGAAAAAATATATACGAAGTCACTCATCTCGGGTGGAAATTTGGTGTGGAGAACTATGAACTATGTAGATTGAAAACATGGACGGCTGCCCATCACGGTTCAGGACAAGTGTCTTTGCAAGGGTATACAGTACCCAAATGAAGAAAAACTGACAAACTTTTGAGACCTCGAGTTCTAGAACAACGTATTTGCTGTCATCGCCCTGGAAAGGCCTATTATTTGAAGAAAGTCCAGGTGGATCGTAATTAGAATTGAAGTATTAATTTAAGAGGGTCCAGGCAATCGGTGTAGTTACATGTAGCATATTTCCCTTCCTCCAGGAACTATCCATCCAAATTAAACGGAAGCACCAGCCTGCGCCATTTTGATGAGGCAACCAACTTCCACCGACCACCATTCTCGCTTGAGCAGAAAAACCACACACCACCACTCGCCTCGGAGACAGCAACCAGAATAATGCCGGAGAAATTTGATTTCTGCTGACCTGCTCCATGCTCAGCCAATCACATGCCTTCAATTTGGGCGGGAAACCAGAAGAGGTGCTCCGGTCTCACAATGAGTCATCAACCGCGTAGGGATACACAGCGTCTCTTCCGAATTGGTTCCACTCACAGACTGGAACTGGGGAATAGTACCAAATTATGAGAAATACCAACAGGGGACATATACTAGAAAACCGATTGTTAATTCGTCTCCTGTTATTCAGCCCTTCCCTTACATTAGAATTTAATCGAATAAAAATTGAGTTTGGCAACCCCAACATGAAATAGGTTGAAGATTACTATAAATAATCAATGAAATTAAAGCATAAAATTGTAAAATGACATTTTAAGAAAGAAAAAATGCTTTAGATATACAATAAGAAACCTTTGGGGAATCCTTGCATTTGTATTCACAACAGATTTGGATTTCTCAAAATATGTTAGCAGGGTTCCCAGGGTCCTGGAAAGTCCTTGAATTTTTGATAAAATTTTGTTCTTGAAAGTCCTTGAAAAAAGGATAAAGTCCTTGAATTTTTAAGTGACCACCGATAATCTCTGTTTTGTATTTTTATGTCTAAAGTAAGTAATTTTATGGTCCTTGAATATTCTTAAAAAGGTCATCTAAAGTGCTTGATTTTTTTTTTTTTTTTTTTTTTTTTTAATAAGAGGGGGAGCCCTGGTTAGGTAAAATAAATGTTGTGTTATACAACAAACCTTAGATAGAAAAGGGAAAAGCTATCTTTTTCAATTTTTCATAGTATTTGCAGAAATTATGAGTGAATTTTAACCATAAAAAACATTCCATCTCTCCCTCACATAAGAGAGGGATGAGACATTTTTCTTACAATTTAAATTAGTTTTGAAAAAAAAATAATAATAATAATAATATATTATTTCTTAGCATCATATTTATATTTTTTAAATATGTTGTAATGTTTCGAGATGTTATTCTGTCTGTTTCAATACTGTAACAGTAGAAAGTAATTTGTAAGAAATATGTTTGTTAAGAATGTCCCATCCCTCTCTACTCTCCCCTATTGTTTTAGTAAGTTTCTTTAATTTGTTTTAGTGATTGTTGCTATGCCGCTGGATGAAACACCAGATGTGTCACTGATCATTTGGACAACAACCCCTTGGACGTTGCCTAGCAACCTGGCCATCTGTGTTAACCCACGTCTAGATTATGTCAAGGTCAAAGGTACCCCTATCTATATATGACAACACCTGTTTAAAGTTAATTGTTTGGAAATCGTTTTTTTTTTTTTTTTAATCCTTGGAAAGAGTGCTATTTGTTAGATAGCTTGAAAAGTCATGATAATTATCTAATATGTTATATTCAGTAATTAACAAAATTATAAAAACAAACAAAACAAAAAAATACCAAAATATTTGTGCTATTTTGTAAAAATATTAGAATAACAATATGCTTTATCCACTAAAGAATATTTTGGTGATAAAGGTACTTGAAAATCAATTCTCATTTGTAGAAACTTTACCCGAAACTTTTTTTTTAAGCTGAAAACATTTTTTCCGCTTTTTCCCTCTTTTTTTAATGTTTTTTGTTGAATTGTAGAAAATACCTCAAAATGGGGGCATTGATTCCCATCATTTTCACCCATGTGAGCAAATAATATACGAATATACGCATTCCATTTTAAAGTTTTATTTTGAATAACTTGCCCTTCTGCTTTAGCATTCAAGAATATACTTGTTTTTCTTGACACTTTTCATACAAACCAATGCTGTAAGCTTTACACTGTCTTACAAATGTATGTCAACTGACTTTTCAATGGTGTATTTTTTTTTTTTTTCCTAGACAATGTTAACGACCAGGTTTACATCATGATGGAAGCAAGACTAAGTGCCTTGTTCAAGAATGAGACAGAGTACACCATCCTGGAAAGGTTTGACAGAACGTTCTTAGTTGTCAAGGGGGGGAAAAAACTCAATTTACTGGTTTTTTTTTTTTCATTTACAGTTTGTTTAAACTAGAATAAAGTATTTATACTTACAAAAAATTAAAGTTTTTGAGAAATACTAACATTTTAGACTGGAAAAGGAGAGAGGATATGTCTAGATCAATTAACCTATTTAATTACAATACTAGTAAAACTATCAGTAGCCCTTGATACCAATGTGGCATTTGTTCAGTGTAGTTTGTGGTTTGGTTGAAAAGTCGGATGTAAGAATTTGTTTAGGTATGTTATTTATTTTTTTTTTTTTTAAACTGATTTTGTTTCTGGAAAATGTTTTAAGAATGTATAATCTATTCAAATTCAAAATATTCTGTGCATTAAACCAACCGTTATGAAAAACAACAAAGTTCAGTTATTCAAGTAACATCACCTTAAAAAGAACTATCCATTAAACTTATTTTACAAGTTATAATTTATACTTCATTTTTATTTTGCAGATTCAAGGGATCTACATTAGAAGGGAAATCTTATGCACCACTGTTTCCTTATTTCCAACATGTAAGTTCTTTATCTTTATATATCTCTCTCATTACATCAAAACCTGAAGGTTAATCAATGATAGATTGTACTCTGTTATTTCACTATACTCAGTAAAGTTACACTTTTTAGATATATGACTAATTAAATTTTTTTTTCTTTAATTCAGTTTATTTTATAACTTACATTTTTCTACTTAAATGCAGTTAACATCATAAACACTTTAACATAGTAACACTAATGCAGAAATTGTCGCACCTCCTTTTGAAAAAACTCTACCAATTAACTTGCATTGAATTCAGTTTTGAATTACTACTTGCAATTGTGATCAAATGATTTACTACACCTTTTTAGTATTATTAATAGGATAAATATTCATTAAAAACTTTCAATTTACACAAATTTTAAAGGTTTTTCTTTTTTCTTCTAAAAAGCTGTAAAAAATGCTGATCAATTGCGACAGTAGAAGTGAATAAATGTGCTTTAATTATCAAGTGTGAAATTATCAAATGCATGTTTTGTTGTTTATAAAAATTGCATGATTAATTTTCACACTCTTTTAAAACTATATCTATGTTGTACCTTTTTCCAATGTATCAATTCACCAATTCTACTAAAATGTTCTCCAAAACACTAATTTTTAACCAAATTGCTCTAAAACTTTTCCGTTCTATCAAATTTTGCCATGGAAAAAAATGAATTTTTAAAAATATCTTACTTATTTCATCTTATTTAAAAAAAAAAAAATTTAAAAAAAAAATTGGCAAATTTTAAGTTTTGGCAGCAATTGTGAAGTTCGGCGTTATGATTTGTGATTGTGTATGAATTATATGCCTAATTATCAATTTTTAATTCAATATTTAAATATAATAAGCTGGTTTTGGAGAAAAAATGCCACTTCTTTCTTTACATATCCTCAAAGAGTTGTTTATTTAATGCTCAAATCTTTTGTAGCTCAAAGCCAAGGGTGCCTTCCGTGTTCTATGTGATACTTATGTGACAGAGGAAAGCGGTACTGGTGTTGTTCACCAATCTCCCTATTTTGGAGAGGTAAGATTTAATTGTTCAGAGTGGTCACAGAACCTGGCAATCAGAGAAATGTCAAAGAGCTTTCTAATTCTGGAAAAAATCAGGGAATTTAAAAAAAAAATTCCAAAAATGAAATGCATTTTCAGACATGTTTTCCTGTTCTGTATTTTAGCGCCATTTACCCTAAGAATTGTGGTGGTAATCGTTAGAAGTTTAATGCTACAGAATAATTTAAACTTTTCATTACTGCCAAAACTATTTTTTAAAAATTATCATGTTATCTCTTTAGCATACATGTTCTATTTGATCGGGATGTCTACGCATCTGGACAAATTAAGGAAATTTGAAAAAAAAAAATTAAAAATCGAGGAATTTTTTAGAAATTTGTCAGGAATTATCGGGGAAGTTTTTTATTCTGAATTTTGTGGCCACCCTGTAATTTAAATTTTATTACTTAATTACAGGGTTTCCGCGCACATGGAAAGTCAGGAAATGTCATGGAAAGTCATGAATTTGGACATTGGGTAAATTTTCTCATGGAAAGTCATGATTTTGAGCAAAAAAACGACCATAAGTCATGGAAATACACTGAATTTCATGGATTTCTAAACATTTGAAGTAAAATTACGTAACTGTAACATCTTAAACGCCATGATTGCTATTCAGCTTATCGAAAATTCATCAATGTTTTTATTTACGTTTTGATGGAAACAACGGTCACAATTAAAAACCGTGGTCAATGAAAACATTCCTGAACTCCAAATTTGTGACATCACACGATTAAGGTCTCATAAGTAAAAAGGAAAAAAAAAAAAATTCATAATATGAGAACTGAAATGAACAGTTTTGATAAGCTTGTGTTTCCATTTTATTTTCTTTTCCTTTTTTTCCCCCCCATCTTTCTTTTGTTTTGCATTGTTGATATCAAAACATTTTATTTTTGTTGATATAATTTATTATTATTGACTTTCTTCAAATATTTCTTTACTGTTAAAGATTGATTAGCTTTATTAACACCTGAAATATCAAAGAATGGAAAATTATTTTTCACTTTTTCTTCTGATTTGGAAATTACTGAAACAAGGATTTTTTACTTAATTTAAAATAAACCTTTATTAATATCATTTTATGGTATATTGATTTACTTTCTATGTTCGTGTTAGTAAAATTCATATAGGTTGTTAGTATTATTATTATTTTTATTATTTTGTTTTGCGTTTTGATTTCTTGAGTCATGGAAAATTATTTGCTTCAGTCTTGAAAAGTCATGGATTTATGACATTTTATTTTGGCAGAAACCCTGTAATTAGTTTTTCAAACCTGTATTTGTAACTGCTTTATGGTTAATAAGTGTTACACTAAAGTGTTTAGCTGATAATATGATACTTTTAATACGTTAATATTTCTTATTTGTTGTATGGTTTTGAGAATAAAAGTTTTGTTCATGTTGTATAATAATATTAAAAGATTACACTTCATACAACTCGTTATTAATAGCTTGGTTTAATTGCCATATTTGTAGAGAAATATTGGTGTTTGAAGAGACTCGACTAACACAAAAACAATTAAGTCAACAATTTTACACTTTTTGGCAATTTTTAGTTCTAGAAGATTGACTTTTTATATGTGTATTAGTGTAGAGGCTCAAACTAAAAACTTTTGATTTATTAAATAAGCTTATTTGCAATAAAAATAATTTGTGTAACAGAAAATAAAATTAAAGATTTAGGGTTTTATAATCACTATTGTAATTGCTAAATTATTGTGATTAACATGCTTTATTGTTACCATTAAGGAAACAAAATGTAAAATTCCTAGTGAAATATTTGGACAGACACTGTTGAAGAAACATTTTTAGAATCAGTGTGTGACTGAAATACTAAAAAATCAAAATAAAAGACGATTATCCCACTTTTTTGTAGTGAGAAGGTAGAAATTAATACTAAACTTTCTTTTAAAATTCTTTGTGGCTTATTTCAAGTCTAAATTATTGCTACTTGGAAATATTTGTGTCGCGTTGTTTTTTTTTCTTCTTACACGACACTGAAATAAACAGATTGCGTTGTGTCCTTTTTTTAAACTCTCCCTATAAAATCACATCTTTAATTTGCTATACCCCGACACTAAATTAAAGTCGTTTGGCTTATCCATACAAAATACTCCACAGTCCTAAAAATTAAACCTGTAAAAGCATTACAACAAACAAAATAATCACCCCAAGTGAAAGAACTGAAACAAACTACAAGTTCCGAAACAACCAGTTTAATTAGAAAAAAAAAGGTATAACTTTAAATAACAAGACTTGCACAAATCAAGAATAACAGCTCTCATCCGAGCCAAATTAAATAAACAATTTCTACCCAAAATACCTCAATTTAACAATTCTATCAATTTACCTAAATGGCACGGAATCATTAAGAACAAAAATAAGATCCTACTCGATGAAATGAAAAACTAAATCAAAAGGAAAAAACTTCCCAATAGAAAAAACAACTTAAAGGGGATGAGAACTCGATCAACTAAAAATTCAAAAATAGGGAACGGGAATTAAACTGTTTACAGTAGTTAAACTTAAGGGAAGGGAACCTGGGGTTGACATCTCCGTCAACAGTGTTTGAGAGGAAGGCTCCAGGCAACAGCAAAGGGGCGAGTGGGTGGAACGTCCAGGATTACATAAATGTTCTTTAAGATGAATAAGGATCAGAAGTAAGTTCACGAGTTGGTGAGAGTTATAAAATTAAGTCGGGACATCGCTCCACAGCGAAGTCGTTGTACTCGGAAGTAGACGTCCAAGCTCTGGGACGGAAACGCCGACGAGGTGAACGGGGGGGAATGGGTGACCAAGGAGAAAGAGACGAACGGCCCCTCTTCTCAGCAAGCCAGGGCTCGACAAGATCCAACTCCGGGGATGACAAGAGAAGTAGCAGCGCCGGCATTCAATCCTTCAGATCTGGCACGGCTCTCCACAAGCAGAAAGGGTGGCATTAAATATTAATAATTGAAAAATCCAGGATGTCCATCCACTCGAGTCTAGTCCTCTCGAGGATATGTAGGGTGGTTAAGCCTCCACATTGTCAGGTGGCTTCCCGCGCATTCTGCTCCACCGCGGACTTGTAACGGTTTTCTTGGCGTCCCGGCACATCCTCACGGACCTTCTCGACACGTCTTTACTCAAACGCAGCGGAAGCCAGAATCCCTTTGAAAAACGCGCTCACTTCGGAGCTTTCGGTCGGGTCAACCAATCACAGGCGACCACGTGGAAGGGCAACCGATACATTTTAGCGTACCTACATGAAAGCTCCTAAAAAGTAGCGTCTACATTTGAAATCTGGTCCCAACATTCCGTGTACCAGGGAGAAATTCCAAATAAAATACTAGAAAATGGGGGTTATATACTAATAAGGAATTCGTCATTTCGCTTTCTCAATGACCCAGTGCCATTTTTACAATTTCCATTAACGGCTTAAGATATAATTTAATAACAACAAGACTTGAATCAGTTAAAGAATTAATTTAAATGAAGTTTTTATAGAAATAGAGCAGTTATTACACATAACCCACCTATAGCAAAAGTTAAGAACTGATGGCACATGTTGTGAAATAACACCACAACATTTGTATGTTTCTACATGGCATTTTTTAAAAGTATGACGTTTACCATTTTAAGTTCAATGCAATTCTCCTGTTGTGTTATTAAATGAAGCAACATAAAACTATCAACCCAACAGATTGTTTTCTTACTCGGTTTTGAAATTAAGCTCTTATGCTACTAAGTTCATGTTTAACTCATTCAAAATATATTTATCTTTTAGTATTTTGTCACTAGAATGCATAATTTTTCATTTTTAAATTCTCCATTAAGTTCAGAGAAAAAATATGTGAACAATATACCTTAAACTCAGTTTTGACTTCTTTGTGGGCCTAGTTAGTTTTGGTATTAGAAAGATAGTAAATTTAAAATTCAAATATTTGTAAATTTCTAAAATTGTTAGCTCAAACTTTTAAGAATTGACCAATTAGAAATAAATGTGTATAAGTCTCTGTTTCTAGAGAGAAGCGAGTCAGTAAAATTTGATATCTAAATTGGCCCCTTTTAAGAAGGTGGCTCGCATTGATAATGTTGAGACAGGGCTTTCTTAGATTTGTCACTGCGTTAGGGGAGCCAGCTTCGAATGGAACCATTGAGTACTCTTCTCTCTGGAAATGGGGAAACATAGTTGATTCTCTAATTTGGTTTCAACGTTAAGAAACCAGTCATTAATGATGCAGTGCCTGTTAAAATAAAAGTTACAATCTATTTAATAGAACTTTGTGTGAAAAGTTTTATTTCACAGTTGACGATAAAGTGAAATGAACAAAGTGAAACTAATATCTTTGTAAAGATACTGATATTTACAGTTTGCTTTGTAAATTGTTCAATTCCCTGATGGCCTAACAAAGCTTGTTTGGGGCTATTTCAGGATGATTACAGAGTGTGTTTGGCCAATGGGGTGATCACAAAAGACCAAGAGATGGTGTGTCCCATCGATTTCAGTGGGAGGTTTGTTGACCCTGTGGAGGAGTTCAAAGGACAGTATGTCAAGGTGTGTTCTCTTAATTAAGATTTATTCTCTTAATTATGATTGTGTTCTCTTAATTAACATTTACTCCAAGTTTGATTTTATGTGTGTCTTATAGTGGTGAAATTTGTAGATAATTTATTTTTAATACAATGAAAGGGACTTATAATAGTATTTTAAGCTAATTTACAGAAATATGCCTCATGCATGGCTGGTTCAAGGTATATATAACTCCTCTTAGAAATTTATATATTTATTTTTCTAGACCCTATAAACTCATTACAATTGCTTAAAAACTGGAATGTTTTGCATCAATAATTTATGTTTGCACTTTTGGTAAATTAAGTATTCCATTTCAATTATTTTCCCGTTTTTGTCATGACCTTTAAAGGAAAGTTGGTTTGGGGCAGAGACTTAAAAAAAAAAAATCGAATAAATAAAATTAATCAATTTTGATTAAATCCTGAATTTTTAAAGAATTTAGTTTCTTTAGCTAAGTAGGACAGGGAAGAAAAGTGTAAACAACTAAAAGTGACTTTCAGAATTAATATTTCATTATGTATATATTTGGTATGGATTTTTATGAATATATTTGGATGTATTTTCAAAACCAAATAAAATAAATTTAAGCTACTAAACTAGTAAGTTCCTTTGTCTAATCTTTGTGCATATAAATAAAGGTTTTGTAAGGTCATTTAAATTGATTTTTAACTATTTCTATTGGGAAAAAAAAAAAGTTGAAGGAAATTAACAAATATGATAATAAAATATAAAGTTCTAACTAGTCTAATACTGTCATTTTGGTATAGTAGCGGACTCTAAGACAAAAGCTAAGCATTTCAATTAGTAATTTAAGCATTCTTCTAAAATTCATCATTTGTTAAAAATACTTCATAATTTCTATAAAAAAAAATCTACAGCATTAACTTTTTATTTTATTAAATATAAAATCTTCCTAATATTAAGTACGTAGTTTATTGACATTTTATAATGTTCAAAAGATTATTTTTTTAAAAAGTTCTTCATTCACGAATGTGTTTGTTTTAAGGATGCCGACAAGCATATTGTGAAATGGATCCGTAGCAAGGGACGTCTTGTTCATGTTGGCACCACCCGACACAGCTACCCCTTCTGCTGGCGATCCGAGACCCCGCTTATCTACAGGGCAGTACCTTCGTGGTTCATACGTGTGGAGCACATGACAGAGTCGCTGCTCAAGGCAAACCAGGAGACTTACTGGTGAGAATCTTTTGAAGTAAATTTAGATTTAAACAAATAAGGATTTATATTTCGGCCAATAAGATTCATCACTAAGTTTTTGTTTTCCAAAATTTTTGGGGGGGGGGGGGGAATAACCTTAATAATATTCTGAAAAATCTTGGAAGTATTTCTAAAAAACAAATGTTATTGCCGATTTTTCAGGTCAAGTGATGCCATTTTTTAAAAAAATACTTAGAGTAATTTTATCAAAAAATTTATTGTAGCTCAAATGGTATTCACATTGAAATTTTCAGAGAGATAACATCATTCGATCTAACGGTCTTGTGGTACAGTACCCCAAAAAACCCCCAGAAAGATGGCTATATCTTCGGTTCTAATTATCGTAGAATCTTACGGGATTGCACCAAAATGTTTTGCATACGATTTTCTATCTATCTGATGCAATTTCTTTTTCTTGAGGGACCGTTTACTAAGTAAAAGTAACGCTATCTTCAAAAATTTCAATACGAACCCTTATTTTTTATCATTTCATTCGATTCAGAATACATCATTTACTCTATATACCAAATTTCAATGCATTATCAGGGTTCCCACGGTCATTGAAAGTCATTAAAAGTGCTTAATATTTTTGAACTTGTTTTCAAGGCCTTGAAAGTGTTTGAAAATGCTTAGATGTGCTTAAAAGTCATTGAAAATGCTTAGAGGTCCTGAAAAGTCCTTAATTTTTACAGATGTTGTCCAGCTGCAAAATTTATAAAAATATAACTCGGACTTGCTATCTCCGTGTGACCGCCACTTATCTGCACTGTATCAAAGTTTTCCGACGTATTTGTATTGCACATCCACCAACTTTAATTTTTTTGGTAGAATATACTTTATTAAAAATTTAAGTATAGATATGATGCCTGATAACGAATTTTCATAGGTCCTTAAAAACATTAATTAGGTTCTTAAAAGTCATTGAAAAGTCATTGATTTTCATTCTGTGATTTGAGTGGGAACTCTGATTATGTTGAAAAACATGTCACTTATGAGCGAAAATGTTTCGACCATTTTTTGACCGATCTTCAGGGAGAATTTCCATAAAACGAAAGGTATTTTTAAGATTCTACTTCACAGCGGGAGAAATCGAACGGTCAGTGTGGCGTTTCACGACGTTAAAAAATACAAATATTCTAAAATTGCATAGAAACTACTTGGATTTATAGTGACATGTTTAAGATTAACACAAAAATAGCAAGTAAACTCAAAAGTAATATAATTTATTTACAACGTTAAAGATGTGCATTCTTCACACAAAATAAATAAAATATCGAAAACTGTAATTGCAGAAGTATAACTGATAATTAGAAAATTAATGAATATAAAATGCAGGCATTAGTAAACAGTATTCAGCAAAGTGTGATTATTTTACAGAAACATTTCACTGTAAACGCAAATGTAACTTGATCGTTGAAATTATTTATAAAATGAAAAAATCACCTGATTCACTAAATTTTTAAAGGATAACTTATTGAAAGAAATTGCTTAAAAAATGTGGTTTTAAATAAATGTAATTTAAGGAAGTAAATTTTTTTTAAAAAAAGGACACTGTTAAAAACCACACAAAACATATGTTCCACGATTCCAAACACATTAGACAGATTAAAAATATACATACAAAAAATAAAACTGCTTTGTTTGTATAAAATAATATATATATTTTTTTTGTAATCTCCAGAAATTATGTTCCGATTCACCCCGCTGTTCCTATTCAGCCTATTTTACGATAATTGAACGTTGTGCGATTTTCCACACCTCTAGTTTACCTTGAATTAATCTTTGATAGTTTTCAAAAGTCGTCTACTATACGGTCCCTTAAAGTGAGCGTTTTTTACATTTTCGCTAAAAAATCGAGAACTAAAAGTCAAAATGAAAAAAATTGTGGTGGGGTTTCAGACCATGGTGAATCTAATGAAAGCAAAAAAAATATATGTTTCTATTCAAAAAAAATTTTAAAATTGTTTTATTAATTAATAATTAATTATTGAAAAGGAAATTGATGCAAATGTTGATTGCTATTTATGTTTGGCCATTTACAAACTATCTTTTGAAAAAAAAATTACTGAAATCTATCAATTATTTAAGTATTTATGGCCAAAAAACCAACTTTTTTATTTAACATTAATTTATCATTTTCGTTTTATCATTTAAATTTCAAACCATTCATTAGAAAATTATGAATTTTTGTATTTCGCATTCTTTTTTAATGCTGAATCCAAATATGGAATAATATTATGAGGTTGCTATTGAACTTTTTAAAGTTTGGTTCTGTTTTAATATATAGATGACCCCTCATGATAAAAAAAACTACATACAATTATTAAAAACCTTCCATGATTTACAACGGTACCTTTTGTTTGTTATTTCAACAATTAGAACAAAAGATATAGCCATCGTTCTGATTTTTTTTTGGGTACTGTACCAACACTGTTTCTTTAAAGAGACTCGGTACCCTCAAAATAAAAATAAATTTTCGGAAATTTTATTTTACGTTTTTTTTTTCCCTTGATGTATTACTTTAGTTTCTACTCAAATTAAAAGTATTTTATATTTGTTTTAAAAAAAGCAAACTATCAATGATGAACTATATAAGACTTTTGTTTAAGACTTCGATTTTCTCTAAACATCTTGTTCCAAACTTCATTGTACCTTATCTATCTTACTAATAGAGATATGCCATTATTTTTTTAGGAACTTGTAGCACCTATAGATAACCTTCCGATCAAACAGGAGAAAAAATTTCCTGTTATTTTCATAATTAATTATTTTTTAAAATACCAAACCTTTAAAAAAAAAGAGGTTTTTCTCCAAGAATTGATTAAAATTTAAAAAAAAATTATCTATATATATATTTATTTTTTTTGAAAACTTTAACTTTAGTATCTTGAATAAGATTTATTTAACGTATATAAAAAATGTTCAAACTCATTTTTTAAGAATTTTCCCAGAAAAAGAACATAAAAAGAGGCAATTTAACATTGCTGATATAGGAGATAGTGAATTGAGTACTGCAAGTGATTTAATCTGAAAATTATCATACTTTATAGTATAGTGTCTATCAAGGTCAAACCTATGTACCCTGTGGCAGAAAGGCTGCTATACGGATAATATACATTTAGTAAAATTAAAAATTAAAGCTTATTTACTAAAGAGTTTGGTGGAATAGCAATGTATTTATCTTTTGAGAAATGCTCTACTTAATTGCTATTTGAAGAAGTGAGAAAACAAACTTACCAAATTGAAAATGTTATTTTTTACCTTTACGCCAAATGTGATATTTTTAAGTAAAATTTAAAAAGTAAAATTCTGTGAATCGAAAATGTTTAAAACTCTATAAATTAAATGCTCCAAAAAATTGAATAGCCTTTTGTTAATGGTTCTGAAGGTATATATGGATTTGAATTTGCAGCATCTGCCAAAAACACTAGCTAGTGTCGAAAAGCGCACTTTAATCAGATGTTTCAAGGCATTACAGCCATTAGTGATGTTTAAACAACAAGCAGTTTCGTGGTGTTCTAATCACTGGAGGAATAAGATAAAAACACCATTCTTTTCAGGAATGTATGAACTATTTTTTTAAATAAAAAAAAATTTGTATTTTTGCTGAAATTTTGGTACTGGACCCGGTTAACTAGCTTCTTAGGTTTAATTGTTTGGGTAAACTGAAAACACACAGTTACTTCTTTTACCAGGGTTCCTGATTTCGTGAAGGAGAAACGCTTTGCTAACTGGCTGTCAGGTGCCCGGGACTGGGCCGTCTCCCGGAATCGGTACTGGGGCACTCCTATCCCACTCTGGGTCAGTGATGATGGCGAAGAGGTAATTTATGCTTTTGAACAAGTTTTTTTCTTATTGTTCTGCTGCTTGCCTGCTTAATATGTCTTCAAATAATATATTATATTTATTTTAAATTACAAATCCTTTTTTTTTTAAATTTGAAATGTAATTTAAAGTATGTTTATTCGTACTAAAATAAATTTCTACCAAATTATAAATGATGTTAGTAAGAGATTAATCACTTGTAATTAAAGTCTTAGTTGGTTGAAAAATTAAAATATTTTCTCCCATTAGATTCTTCACAAATGGTGACTTTTAATGACCAAAAAATTTCATAACATAAAAGAAACTTGAGTTTGAAGTATAAAATTCTAAATAAAATAATAATGGTCATTTTTTTTAATTGAAGCATAAAATTCTAAATGGTTAGTTTTTATTTAGTGTTGTGTGCACATGACAAATTTGGTAACAGATATGATTTCAGATTTTTTAAATTACTATTTGCTTTAAAACAAGTTTGCATGAAAGTTCTATCAATACCTGTTATTAATATATGGTACATCTATATTACAACATTTTGTAATGTGGATAAATATATTTAAAAAAAAATGTTTTAAATATTTTAATAAAAATATTTTAGGAAAAAAAATTTAACTTTCCTGTTAATGAAATTTTAATTGTCCATATTAATTTGATGATTATTTTATTTAATACTGTCTTGCAGATTGTTTGTGTGGGATCAATTGAAGAACTTGAAAAGCTTACCAATACAAAAATTACAGATATTCACCGTGAATAGTATGGCTTTTAATATATATTCTTATTTAAATTTGTTTCTAAATTCTTAAAAATTAATCAATATAATAAGTGCACTGTAAACAAGTTTTGTCTAGAATGCTGTTAAAATGTAATAGTTTTCAATCAAGGATGAAGGTTTTCTTTTAGTGATGTAAAGTTTACATTATATTAAATACAAGTAGGTCATTGATTGGTACCCAAGTCTTTTATTCCTATCTAGTATACATACTTAAAAGTAGGATAAACATGTGCATAACAGTGTGCGTTTATTCTTGCATTAGTTAACTAATTTCAAGTGTTTCAGACAAAATTAAAATATTGTGAATTTTACAGTTCAATAACATTTTTTGATTATAATTGCAATACCAATACTGATCTAACTCTTTTAACAATATCTATTTCATGTATATTATGTTAATGTTTATTCATCACAACAAAGATGAAAGGGAACTATATTTCTTTTGTTAAGTTTTTGCATTGAAGTATTTATTTGTACCAAACACAATATTCATTGCATTCTAACACAGTGTTGCCTAAACTGAGGTGCAACTGACGTGGGTAAATGAATTTTTGTTGGATTACCAAATAAAGAACTAATTTTTTATTTTTTTATGTATAATGTAGTACAAATAAATTTTTATTTAAGTCATGAACCCCAATAATATTGACCAGTTCTAAAAAAGAAATTTAACACTAGATAACTAAATTTAAATCAGGGTTACTCTGTAACTAATAATTTTACTCATAGACTATAAAATAAAGCAAGTATATACATTTTTATTTTGTTTATTTACTACAAAAAAATATATATATATTTTAGAGACTTAAGAGAAGTATTTAATATTTCATTAATAAATTAGAAAAGTGGTAAAAATTATAGCTTGCACTCTTGTCAGATGTTAAAATCGGAAGTAATTTGAAAAAAGTTTTTTAATTTAAAAGAAATATATTTTTTAAATTTTAAAATTTAAAATAATTTTTTTCAGTTTCAAAGCATAATACACTAGCACTTAAAAAATTGCAGAAAAATAATTCTAAAAATAATGATTTTAAAATTTTGAGTCTTGTACTCCCTTAAGCATATTAAATTTATAAGTATATTAAATTGTTAGTTTTATGAAAGCACTCTGTTTTAGTGTCGATAAGCTGACTATCCCTTCATTGAGGGGCAAGGGGGTCCTGCGTCGAGTGTCTGAAGTGTTTGACTGTTGGTTTGAGAGTGGCTCCATGCCCTACGCTCAGGCACACTACCCATTCGAAGACCCAAAGAGCTTCACAGACAACTTCCCTGCTGATTTTATTGCGGAAGGAGTGGACCAAACGAGAGGATGGTGAGTTTTCAACTTTTTCTATAAGTTCCAGTCACACACCAAAGTAGCCTTTTCCCGCCAAATCGCAAAGGGAAAAACTAAATATTTTTTGTAACTATCTATCCAAGCTCAAATTTTTGAAAGAATGATATTGTTATTCACGATTTTTTCTCTACTTTTTTTTAAAAATAAAACCAAAAACGTGAAAATTCCTCATTGTGTATAAGTAACTGAAAAAGATATAAAGGAAGTATATCTGTTATTTGGACATGTTTTCACCAATTTACATAAATATATGTTTAGTAAAATCTAATTTCCAAGGCTTTTAATTATTAATTAAAAAAAATCAATCGAAATTATGTAAAAAAAAATTAAAATTAAAATATATTATGTTTTTGAAAATTATTTCTTTTTAGTCTGATTAATCTTAACATATAATCAAATGTTGTATTTTAAATTGTGTTTTGAAATAGTAAGTATATAAGCTGAAAGTTGCCAAATCAGTAAAAGAATTCTTTAATTATAAAACTTCTTTTCAAAGTTGTCCTATCATTGTTTTTTTTTTTACTTGTTAGAAATTTGTTTTGCTTTTCATTTATAGTATGCTTTAATAACTTTTTACTGCCCTCCAAATATTGTATCGCTTTCTAATATCTGAGAAATGTTAGTAATTAATTTTTACGGTTATATTATCCTTTTGTTGGTCTTCCCCTTTAGGTTCTATACATTGCTTGTCATTTCCACTGCTCTCTTTGGAAAGGCGCCTTTCAAGAATCTCATTGTCAATGGCCTGGTACTCGCAAGGTAATTTTTCATGCATGACTGTTAATTGAATATGGTATTTCAGCCAAGTTGGCAGAATAGGTATATAATGGTATGGCAGAGCTCTTTATGAAAATATTGATAGAACTAATTTCAATTTTATCAATCTAGTAAAAGCCCAATAATCAGACATTCAATCAATCAGAATTTTTTGAAAATCAAATTTTGCGCTATTTTGTCAAAAAAGAGGTGATAATTCGCCAAATGTAGGTTAAAAATAAATATTTCAGATGATATTTCGAAGTTGAGTGCGGTTTTTGTTCTTGGTTTTGATGGTTTTTAATTCTAAATGTTATTAAAATTAGCTAAATTTGCAATGATTAGAAATGTATTTGTAATTGTAATAAGAGATGATGTTTTTTGTGTGCAATATTTCAGTTTATCTTGAATGTTGACAAAAGGTGTCTTTTTCAGCAAAGAAATATTAGTATTCTTGATGGAATATCTATGTTCAGTTTTCAACATGGGTACAAATATCCTAAAATCATTCAAATCTAAATATGTTGTGGTTATAAGACAAATCTATCTTGTTTTAATTTTATAAAAAAGGGGGTAAGTTGTAATCGAAATTTCATTACCCACAGCATTTGGAAAGCATGCTCTAACAGATTATTTTTTTTTGCAAAAGTCTGATTTATTCTAAATTCAAATACACAAAAGAAATTTACACACACTGCATGCATTTACTCTTGCATTGTTTATTGCAATAAAATTATTATTATTATTATTATTTTTTTTTTTTTTTTCAGAATACATCTAATTTGTATATCTGGAATGTATATAAATGTATAGGCTACTTTTATTGTAAATATAGTTAAAAAAGGTGATTTTCCGATCTGCAATTATTATTTCAACCACATCTGGCAAAGATGGTAATTCAAAATCGCTGTTTTGATTAAAAAAAATTCTAATGGTTTGATCGGAATTAAGATAAAAACAAACCGGAATTCGGTTCGTAGGCTAGATCTACGTATTAAGCATGCATTTCATCAAATTTTAAAGCCGTATATAACAAATGCGCTTCATCCTATATAATATCAATCTATCCGTAAGTCACTTATATCTATGGTTTAATGTAAATTTTCAACAACATCCAGAAATTACGTATTACTGCTGAATTCATCTATAACATTTGATTCTTTTATTACAAAATATTAGTTTCTCATGTGCCAGAATAAAATCTAGATTACATCCATTTAACAGATACTGCAAGAGGAATGTATTTCCACCTATGATCCCAGTACATTTGGAATCAAAGTTCGATTTTTAAGCTAGTCGACCATTTTTTGCTCAAAATGCATACGTCCAATTGAACTAGATTCTAAACATCCAAGCTCAATCCAGAATTCAAAACTGTCACTTTTAACGATCTCTGCGATTTCTTTTAAGTAAAGCTATTAAAAGTAAAAGGTTCTTGAAATATGTTGTCTTCAACTGCTTTCAGGAAACATATCAGCATTAACTGAATTTAGATAACATGTTGCATCCTTTATTTTTTCTGTGCAAAAAGTATGGGTTAAATTTTACTGGATTCTATTAATATATTTTACAATCAAAAGGAAAATACAGAGTTCAGAAATAAATCTGTTTTACAGTAGTTTTGTTTTTTGTTTAACAATATTTATTGTTTAAATTAATAGACAACTGGACCATCAAATTCTAGACTGGATTTTTGTAAATTGTTCAGAATTTCATGGCAATTTTAATCTAATTTTCTAGTCATTTTCTATTTGATATTAAATTATTATATTGAACCTCTATACTTACTAGGAATGGCATCTAGACCATAATTTTATGCAAAACATACCTTTCAGAAATTCATCTTTTTAAAAGTCATGTTGCTTTAAAAAAAGTTTTAAAAAATACTACATTAATTTATAAGAAAATATAGGACATGTTAAGATTATATTTCAATAATTGTTACGACTAAATAGATATTAAATTTGATGTAATATAGAAAACAGTCATGTTTAATTTTTGTACTTCTTAGCTTAAGTTGTCCCTACTTTGAATGAAATAATGGGAAGAGCTGAAGCATCAAATTCCATAGCTTAAATTTTTTTTTAATTAATATTATTTTTTCTCCAAGAGTTCTATATACCTGCTCAGATCAGAAATTAAAAAAAAAAAAAAAAAAAAAATAGTGAATTTCAAATCGCTTTAATATTATGCAAATATTATTCTTGTTTCAGTGATGGCCAAAAGATGAGCAAGAGAAAGAAAAATTACCCGGATCCAATGGAGGTTGTTAATAAATTTGGTGCTGATTCTCTCAGGTACGTTTGAAAATATTTCTCTGGCTTTTTCTTTTGCTGCACAGAAATGGTGCAATCCAAAGAAAACTACATTCTAAATTTATTTTAACTTTACTTGCATAAGTGTCATAATGCAATTTTTAAAAAAATTTCCATGAGTCTTTAATTCTTATCATCCTTAACTAAATATCAAAACATGTGTATTAAAATATCACAGAAATAAAGTCTCTTACAATTCCTTGGATATTTTTACTTGCTTCATAAATGTTTTACTTCATTACATGTTATATGGGAAAAACTAATTATACATTTCCCTACAAAAATTATGAATTTGTTAATTTGTTATTTGGAATCCAACTTGACTTTCAAAGACTATTTAAAAACTCAAAATGTGCTTTAATGAAGGTTTAAAGATTGACATATTACAAATTCTTTGCTTTTTTTTTAAAGGCTTTACCTGATTAATTCTCCTGTGGTACGTGCAGAGACACTGCGGTTCAAGGAGGAGGGTGTGCGAGATGTTTTAAAAGATGTTTTAATCCCTTGGTACAATTCATACCGCTTTCTGGTACAAAACATACACATGTACGAACAGGTGAGCTGATGATCGAGACTGTATTTTTGTAAAAACAGTTGCTTTCAAAAAACTTTTTTTTAAGGAAACATATACTTGTGTCTATAAGAAGTTCTAAATAGTAGGTCTGAAAATTTTATGCTGAATCAGCAGCAAAATTTTAGAAAACTTATTCTTGTTTTGATATGTTGACTCTGTTTAAAATATTGATATTTTAATTTTATGGTAGCTTTTGCGCATGAGTTATCATTTGTATTATTCCATGGCATTTGTATATGACACTGTGAAATACAATCTGTAGTACCATGGTTCGTACGTTTTTTAAAAATCTTTCATTTTCAAGTGCTTGAAAACCTTGAATTCTGTAAAAATACGTTTAAAGTGCTTGAATTTTATTTTATTTTCTAAAAATATAGCATCTTGAAAAATTTTAGTCAACAAAGTGAGCAAAATCTTTTGAATTTAGTTAAACCAATCAGCAAATAGGAAAACAGCATAGTTGAACATAAAAAGATTTCCTCATTTTCATGATGAAGTTCCATTTGGAATATCCGATCAAGTCACATGATTTCTTTTTTTATTGTGTGTGCTAATTTTTTACGCACTGATTAAAAATGGTGGGGAAATGCATTTTCAATTAGAGCTGATTTGAAAAGCCAGAATATAATATCATGGTTTGAAGCCTATGTCTTGGATTTGTACTTAGCATAATGTACTTTGTGTGCCAGAAATGTTATGATGGGAGAAAGTGCTTTAAAAAGCCATGCAAAGAGCAAAAGTATATGGATTTAGTTTCTGTAAGAAGTTTGATGAGGATTGTTCGAACTATTTCTAATAATAAAAAGTACCCCAAAATTGGATATTTTTCACAACAATAAACGTCGTCAGCCCAATGGAGGCGCATGTAACTGATAATGAAGTTTTAGATATTTAAATACTATGGACAATGGGTATTGAAAACCATAAAATATCACTGCTCTCATAAATTAAATGAAAACATTGATAAATTATGTAATTACATGTTCGCCGGTAGTGTGATTGCATCTAAATTTTCATGTGGAGAAAAAAAACTGTATATTATGCTGTATTTGGATACAAGCCTTCCGAGTAAATTGGAAGACAGTTTAATCAATAAGACTTTTTTATTATTATTTGACGAAAGTCTCAATATGATGAACAAGAAAATCAAATAGATGTTCACATCCTATATTGGCGAAATTACCAAGTGAGTACTAGCTACTTTACTTCTTGGGTACTTTTTATGGGACATTGTACTGCTTCTGATAGATTGGAAGGTTTTTTTCCTATTGTAACCTTAACATTTTCTTTTATTGAAATTTAAAAAAAAAAATTTATATTTACTCGATTTGAACATGCACCGTTTGCCAATAAAAAAAATTGGAATTTTTTTTAATGTTTATATTGATAATGTATCCTTGAAAAGTGCTTGAATTTTTTTCTCCTTCAGGTGTACGAACCATGAGTAAATATTTCAACTAATTGAAATAAATGTTTATTTTTCTTAAGATAATTTTGGTTGCATAATTTGAGTATACTTTTTTTTCATTCTTTAAAATATTTTGTTTCCTTTTGAAAAATAATTGGTTATATGTTATCCATACAAATTTTTCAGAACTGGAATGTAAATTTCTCATATTGCGAAAGCAGACACGATGCCGAAGATAGCTCTCAGAAAAATATCATGGATTGTTGGATTTTGTCTTTCACACAGAGTTTGGTGTCTTTTGTGGGCAAAGAAATGAAAGGTAAACATTTATTTACCTAAGCAAAATGGTAGGACTACTGTTATAGAATTTTGCATCTTGTTAAAGCAGAGCTCCTGTAAATGGATTTAATTTTTTCAGTAGCTTGGTAAACTTTTGTCATTTCTTTTAAATTCTAAAAAGTAAAGTTTTAGAATATTCATGGAAATTTTAATTTTAATTACACTGTTATATAGAAACATGTTTTGTTTCCCCCCCCCCCCCCCTTTTTTTTCTTCTTCTTTTCATGGGAAGTTAGTATAGTAATATTAATCAAAAGGGAACAAGGCTATGTTTAAATATACATGGTATTGAACTTTTTTTTATTTTTTTTTATTTCAAAGTGTTAAATTTTTTATGCTGATTAGAATGAGCTAATAATTATCCTTATAAGGTTTTTTTTTTTGTTCCACTGTCAAGCTATTTTAAATACCACATGGGGAAAACTTCAAACACCCTGATTTTGTCTGAAAAAACTCTTGGTACTTCTTTAAAAGTTTATTTTTACTCTATTAAAAGATGTATTTCCCCCCTAGTATTTTGAAAATTCTAATTGTTTTTAGATATTTTACTCGACTGTTTGTTACCATTCATATTATGTCCATTCGTTTAGCTGTTTGAGATCATAAGATGTTATGTAGACAACTTCAGCTTTTGCTTAGGTTCAAAAAGAGGTTACCAGTGCTAGTCAGGACTGCCAAACCTTTTATTAAATAAACACTGATTTTGGTTTCATTTAGTTGAATTAATAGCATTTGTAGCAGATTTAATTGGCCCAGGATTCTAGAAATTTGTTACAACTACATTGGTGTTTTAGGTACTGTAACACCTCTATATATCGCACTTGTCAGAAGACAAGCAAAATGCACAATATGTCCAATATTGTGATATGACAAAATTTAAAACATTTTCTTTCTAAATATGTGCACTTTATTAAATAACTTAGGAGCAAATGTATACACAATAGTAGAAATTAATCATTTAAATAATAAAAGCAGAGAATTTCCATTTAATTTTATATTGTAATCACATACAAGTTAATTTATTGTAAACACTTCATTTTCTCGCAAAAAAATGTGTTTAAATACAGCTGCTTTGATTTTTCTTTCACCACTAACTTTCCAGAAAATGTAATCAAACAAAAATTATTCAATAATTGCATCTAAAATCTTGAAAAGTAATCTGACGCTTTCCAAATATTATTTCAAGAGCCAACAGTCCCTGATTATATTTACATTTCAAATGGGAGAAACACGGATGTGTAGCATTGATCAGGATGCAATTAGTTTTCTAATAGCATAACATCTTTTTACCTATGTACTGGTACTGTTGAATATATTTTGGAAAATATTTACAAGTTAATGGCAATATATGCACCATGAAACACTAACAAGACTTCTTATTTCTGCATAGTAAATGCACATACTCGTGGACAAAAGGATTAATTAATTACAATTTAAAAAATAAAACATTTCTCTCTGTGTAACCATGAAGCTACAGAAAAAACTTTTGTGAGCTTCATATGATACGCTTCATTTTTAGTGTTTGTTGATTTAAAAGAAATTTCAATTTATGAAACTTTATTTTTGAAGCATATATGCATTACTTGCCTTTTACTATGTACTCATACTTTTGTTTTCATAAAGTAAAGATACGTTTTTAAATTTTTCGACGTATAAAACTCTATTTTCAAATCCTTTATATTAACTTTGATTTTGTGTGGGTGGGTATGTTTGTCGATGGTGGGCAAATCTGTGAAGGCCTAATTAACCCCCTTATCGTCATTTAATCGGTCTGAAACTTGGCACATAGATTCGATGACAATGCATTCTATCAAATTTTGGGCTGTATTTCTCACTAAAAGATCACTTACACTTCTATAATCGCTTCAGAATACTAATAAATCAGATTTTACTGATCAGTTGTTGGAACTCTTTCTTGTTGCCAAAATTGTTTTAATCTAAATAAATAAAAGATAATTGAATGTGAATTCATAAATTCATTAGTGAGTGAAGTCCAGTCAATTCAACCTTGTGTGGTGTAGCAATGCTATAAGTGAAATAATTTTAACTGATCATTGTTGAAACTTTCCTGTTGCCAAAATTGTTTTAAAATCAAAATAATTAAAAGATAATTGAACACGAATGCATAAATTCATTATGGAGTGAAATCCAGTCAATTCAACTTTGTGTGCATAGCAACACTATAAGTGAAATAATTTTAACTGATCATTGTTGAAACTCTGTCCTGTTGTCAAAATTTATCAAAATAAATAAAAGATATATGTTTTTATTGCCCTATGTTAGACTTATCTGCTTTCGTAGATCGTTGACTCATTGTAGATGACAATTCAATCGAGTTTTTTGGGGAGTTTGAAGTAGGTTCGAAACATGTTTTGTTTAGTCATTATATCTTCATCTTTTCAGCCTATCGCCTTTATACTGTCGTTCCACGACTGGTGAAGTTTGTGGATCATCTCACAAACTGGTATGTCCGAATGAATAGGAGAAGGCTAAAGGTAAGAGGAAGTGCTGCGGCACATTTTGTTGTCAAAATATTTTTTGAATTTCTTGACAAAAACAGACTTATTGGTGTAAAACAAAAAAGATGACCAAATTTGTTAGGGAAAAGTATTAAACAATGCAGTGTAATGTAGGGAACTGAATACAAAATTAAATATATATATATAAATTAATCACGTCGTTATTTGCAAAAGTGGATGAGACAATATTTTCATTACGGTAAAACATGCAGTACTGTCAACAAGAAAATACTTCAACATTTATTTTAAGGTACCAATACATATTGGAAAACCTAACTGCACCTTACCAGTTTTTCAAATGACTAACATAATAACTAATTAAAAAGTATTTTTATTTGATGATATTAAATTGATTAATTAAAATTTAATCAATCAATTAGGATCTAATTATATCAGTCTTAACTCAATTTGTAATTTATTCAGAATTTTATTTGCAAGTGAAACATAATGATTAGATGCAAGGAACCTACTAGAATTGTAAATATAACTGAGATAGCTTTTTTCCCTTTAGAATTTTGTTTTAAAAGTATTTAGAATAACCTACTTTTTTTTTTTTTTTTTTTTTTTTTTTAATTACAAGATTTGAAATTAAGTTAAATATAATTATTTCATGGATATATTAATGAAGATATCTACTTTAAAACCGATTAATTTATTTTTTAATTTGTTGATTCATATTGAAATTATCTCTTGTATTTAAGTGGTACATTGACAAAAACTGTTTCCTCACAAATCGAGTTTAAAGTTTGTGGTAGTTATCTTTTAATACTACAAATCTTCATAAAAAATATGTATAGTTTAAAAAGTAGTTGGAGCATCGTAAAAACATGGCATCACCTTGGTGGAGTTTTACTTTTTAAATTCAACCTTGACAAATAACATGTTTGTGCTGTGGTATTTTTGAGCCACACACTTCATTGTTGCTTGTTATGCTTTCAAATATGAGTTTCAAAGTTGATCTTGGGCCCCGCTAGCCTTGTGATTAGATTAGAGTATCGAGCTCATGATCGGAGGATTGTGGGTTCGGTCCTCGGCAACTGCAAAAATCGGTGTGTACCTAATGGGGGCTTGTGCACATTAAATCTGTTGTGACTTCAATGTCCTTTGTTGGTGTGGTGGGGTCAAAGAAAGGGGCTTACACTAGAAGATTTCGATCTCGTATTCTTCTAAATGCTCAAAATAACGAGGCGTATGTGGTCATGTTAAGCACTTAATAAATGACAGAAATAGACAGTCGGAGCTAGCAAACCAAATCTTTTCTTTATGTTTATATCTTGTTTCCAGGGTGATGGTGGTCAAGATGACTGCAAGACTGCTCTGGAGACGCTTTTCTCTGTTCTCTACACAATGGTCAGAATAATGGTGAGTTCCAAGTTTTTCCTTAGAAAAAGTTAAAATTCAACAAAAAAAATCATTGGAATACTAATGAAATGGAACTTGAATGTATCTTATTTTCATCTGCAGGAAACAGCGATGAAGTTATTTCATCATTTGCTACTTTAACCCCTTAACTGTTTTGGACCCATCTTTTAATGGTGGAGATATTTTGTAATCCCTTACCCCTTAACTGTTTTGGACCCATCTTTTAATGATGGAGATATTTTGTAATTCCTTACTCCTTAACTGGTTTTGACCCATATTTTAATGATGGTGATATTTTGTAATCCCTTACACCTTTACTGTTTTGGACCCATCTTTTAATGATGAAGATATTTTGTAATTCCTTACCCCTTAACTGGTTTGGACCCATCTTTTGGAGTTATTTTGTAATCCCTTACCCCTTAATTGTTTTACGGTTATATTTTAATGATGGAGATATTTTGTAATCCCTTACCACCCATCTTTTAATGATGGAGATATTTTGTAGTCCCTTACCACCCATCTTTTAATGATGGAGATATTTTGTAATCCCTTACCTCTTTGCTGTTTTGGTTCTATCTTTTAATGATGGAGATATTTTGTTTTCCATCAAGTTGCTTGGAATCGCTGTTTTCCAGAAACACTTCACTTTTTACTTCAAGTGTGGATGGAATTTTGTTAGGCATGGAAACAAGAGTTGCCTATTTTATAAATAAAGTTGTATTTAAATTGATTGTTTTTCAATTGTGATTTATTGTTTTGAATTTATGTGTAAAAAACAAGGAGGTTTTGTTGCTACAAATTTAAAAGTGGATCTTTTAACAAAAATTTAAAAGTCTTTAAAAACTACTTAATTTTTTTACTTTCCAAAATGTGTATTGGAAATTTGTTCTTTTGGGTTTGTTAGTCAATTGAAACTGTTTCTTTCTTGGTCAGGCCCCATTCACGCCTTTCTTTACTGAGCTGCTTTACCAGAATCTGCAGAGGGCATTAGAAGGTCAAGAGAAGAGCGAGCAGGCTGGTAGCATTCATTACCTGAATGTCCCAACACCAAAGTAAGCCTCCTTCATTTTGTGTATTTAAAATATCCCACTTGCAAGTCTAGCTATTTTTTCAAAAAAATGTTGCAATGGACGATTTCCGTATTTTTTGTTTATTTTTTTTATTCAATTCTAAATGTTTTGAAAAGGTCAAAAACAAAAAATTCTGCTCACCGCCCTTTTTCTTTCTTTTTTTAAAATTTGAAATCAAAGTTCACTTGTTAGTTTTGGCGGAAAAAACGACACATTCGGCGCGAAGCGAATGTGACGTCACTACATCTGAAAATACTTGGCTTGAAACATAGCAGCGGAAACCAGTTTTGCAAATTTCTCGCAAATCGCACCAACCGCTGCAAGATAGCAATTGTCTACCAAACACAGACTAAAAATTTGACAGAAACTTTACGATAACCATAGAAAATGAAACTATGTTTTGATGTCACAGCTATAAGGTAGTGTTTTGATCAAACAAGGTTTTCGGGCATTTTCCTTTCTTAATATTTAAATAACTATTTTTTTTTTAAAGAACCTTTTTTTTTTTCCAATATTTGTAATCAGAAAGAAATTTTTTATAAATATAAACTAATTTCACTTATTTTTGTTCATTCTCCAGTCGAATGATTTCATTTTTAAATAAGAAGGATGAATTATAGTTATTTTATTTAAATAAAAAAATTCTCTGGATAGCACGGTCAAACCCCGTTAATGCGAAATCCCATTCAACTCGAAGTAAAAGCAGTTCTCACTTTAATTTATTCGTTTAACATGAAATCTTATATGAGGAAATCCCTGTCAAGACTGAAAACAAGTGTGCTCTTTAAACCACTTTTTTTTTTAGATGAAATCTTACAATGCTTCCTAATGCAACAGGTATAATGACTTGTGTGCCTTAAGTAATTTTGAAGAGGTTGACACGTTTAAAAAGAAAATGCTTCATTAAAAATTTAAAGCAAAAGTCAATAACAAACTACTTAAAAAGTCAAATAAATAATAGGTTTCTGGTAAATACATTAACTTTTTTTTCCCCTTGCGAATATCTTGTTAAACTATTGTACTAAACATAATCCTTGCAATGTAAATATTCTTAAAAACATTGTATTTAAATGTACATGCAGCTAGTAGTTTTAAATCTGCATTAATTCAATGAATAAGTTTTTAGACAGTTCAGTTACCGCAAAAAAAAATTCAGTTGCCCCATCGATTTTACTTTAACAGGGTTTAACTGCAGTACAAATACTTATAATAGGTATAAATAAATTGCTTATATAATTAATAATTCACTTGATAAGTATTCATGAATACTTTGGCATTCCTGTGATCTGAAATAGTGTTTTTTTTTTTTTTACTTTCAATTACCCATATGTATACATAGAGAAATGAAAGTATAGCACTTAGTAATTTTTTTTTTTTTCTTTTCGATTTTTTTCATTTCTCCACGTTTTGGAAAATCCTTATTTCAAAAAAGTGATCTAGAATTTTTTTTTTGTCTGTGTGTACGTGGTCAGCATAGCTCCCGAACACTTGACGCCGACCAAACGGTATAGTGGTTAGCGTGCTAGCTTCTAGACCGCGAGGTTGCGGGTTCGAGTCCCGTGTTGGCATGGGTATTTGTAAATGTATGTTGGCTTGCCTAATGACGAATGTTTCGGCGTATTATAGCCCTCGTGTTGCTGACGGCGCCAGATAATCTGAATACAACTAACCAACCCGAACGTTTGACCTACGATGTTCAAATTCGGTGTGCAGGTTGGTGAGGGCCCAAGGACCTACCATTAAGCATGGTTCGTACGGTCCTTAAAAGTCCTTAAAAACTCGAAAAAATTTCTAAGGCCCTTAAAAGTTCTTATTTTTTAAAAAAATCCTTAGAAGTCCTTATTTTTTTCAAAGTTAAAAACCAATGTTAAAGAAATTTGGAGATCATCATTTTAAAGTGTTTTCATCCTTCCTGCCTTTTTTGTTTAAAAAACCCCTAGTTTTTCTCTAAAAAAAAGCAAAATTTTCAAATGGAATGCAATATGCGGATCACCCCTACCGAAATCGCCTGTTGCGCATGCGCATTCATGTACAAACGTGCCACGCACAGACCAGTGACTCGCTGAAGTCATTGAATGGCTTTTAATGCCAGGTGCATCATTAGTAGGTAGATTGCTGGGGTCCGTCCCAAAAATTACGAGTGTTAGTAAGCATGTATGCCTATTTCATACGTACCTTGATTAAGTGTATGCCTCTGGATTTTTTTTACCTTGCCTCCTTACTCAAAATAGAGATGAAAGTTATTGGAAACGGTAGTTTAAAACTTATTCTAAGGTATATAAACCATAAAGTGTTTTTTACAAAGCATTTAAAAAGAATATATTTCCGCACCGATACGCGAAATCGCGATGCTCTCTTACTAAATTTAGGGGAACGTTTTGTGTAATTTTAGCTATTGCTAATAAATTTCTGAACGTCCGTTTTATATTTGAAATTAAATATCACAGGGATGTAATCAAAATCCCGGATTATTTCCGATTTAAAATATATATGCACATCTTTTAAAGCCTATAGTAGCTGCATGTATGACAAAAAATTGCAGTTTTAAGCAGAATTTGATCTGATTTTGGAAATAAAAATTCACATATTTTAAGACATAGTCCAAGTTCTTTAATTATAATATTCTTTTTGTGATATCATGAATCTGGTATGCTTTTAATAGCTAGCAAAAAGTACGGCTAAATTTGGAGAAATACTATCTCCTGTCTAACAATGGCTAAGCCTAAAAAGTAAAGTTAAACGGTTGGGGTTGATCAAATTTTAAATTTTTTTTCATTGAAGTTGGTTGCAAATACTTTATTAACATTCTAGCTAAATATTACAGTTATAAATAGCTATTTTTGTACAAATCAGGGTCGTGACAGACCAGGAATTCAGAGAAATGTCAGGGAATTTTGTAAAATTACTCTTTAATCAGGGAATTTTAAAATATTTGAGTTTCTTTTCTCGCATTCCCTGTGCGTGTGCGGACATCTATCTCGGATCGCGTCACGTGAAGTGGATGCCGTGAGGTCAGCGCCGTATTGTTAGAAAAAAATCCTCAAACTTCAATCTGACTGCACCCTTTAGAGACATGATTATTTTCTTCTTGCCACGTGTTTTTTATCAACAAAATATATTAGAACTCAAATGATTTACATATTATTTATGTTAGATTTTTAGTTACCTTATAACTTAGAAGCGTGGCCGCCAGTAGCCTTTCGGTTTAAAAAATCTTCTAATTTTAATCTAACTGCATCCTTTACAACTATGATTATTTTTCTTCTTGACTTGGATATTTTGTCAACAGAATATATTAGAGATCTAAATTCCTTAATATTTAAAATTGATTCATCAGATTTTATCATTTTTTTTAACTATTTTAGCTCTGTGTTACAATTTTGCAACAATCCTAAAAGCATTCATAAGCGAAAATGCTTAGATCCTGTACTTGATTTTTTTTTTTTTTTTTGTACTTTCATTTTGACATTTTATTGAACACAATTAACTGAAAGTGATGTGTGTGAATTTTTAATCTTTTAATTACTGTTTTCCATTCTTTTTCGTGCTCTAAAGATGCTTGTTTTGATTTTTAGTGTAAATTTATTTTGGACCAATTATGCTTAGACTATTTAAAATTACATTTACTTATAAAATTTGTATATTTTTAAATTAGCCATTATTTTCTGTTTCGTTTTTTGAATGATAACATCAACAGAGAGACATCAGGGAATTTTCTGGCAATCAGTGAAATGTCAGGGAATTTTGTTTCTTGAATTCTGTAGCCACCCTGCAAATGAATATTTAATGAAAATCTTACTAGGTGTAGATGTTTTTCCTTTATATTCAATAATTTTCTTTTAATCACATTCCAACAGGTGTGACTGGAGCATTTTTAATTGATATTTTAGTATTTTAATATCATTTAACTTTTGAGTTTTAAAATATTTTCTGAAGAAGTTTTTAATTCCTGCCCTTTTGAGCATCATTGTTAAAATTTTGAAATCATTGTTAATTTAAATGTATTCATCGTGGTAAAAAAATAAAATAATGTAGAAATTATGGCAGAAAACCAGTTACGAAATTTTGCAATTTGCTTTAAAAGTACCCTCGGAAACAGGAGATTATTAAAAATATGCATAATTTATATTGCACTTCAAGAATTTAAACTACATTTAGTAAAAGTATAACTATATCTCAAAATGATTGGTTATAATCATATGGAATTAAAAGAAATTTCATTCATGAATTTTAATATGCATTAAAATTTTCTTTTCATTCAATTTCTCCCCATCATATAAATCATAAAGAAAATTGAGGTCCTTAAAAAAGTTAACAAAGTACTTAGAAAGTCCTTAAAAAGTCCTTATTTTTTATTTTGAAAATCTGTATGAACCATGTTAAGGTTTTCATCAAAATCGTGCATGCTCATAAGGTAGCTCCCATTGAAAAAAATAATGTTTTTTAGTAATTTCTAAAAAATTTTAGTAATTATAAAAAATGGCAAAACAGTAATGATTTTGTTCAAAATCACTTTGGTAAGGCCTCTTAAGGTGTTCTAAACATCCCCACCTCCGAAATATCCGTAAAAATGCTTTAACGACTTAAAAAGTTGAAAAACAAATGCATAATATAAGAAATATATAATAATATAAGAACTATTGAAAAATATCATTTTTTTTTTTTTTTTTTGTAAGACCCATACAAAAAATATTGCGTAACTGGCCATTTTTGTTAAATGATCGATGAAAATATAAAAATGGTGAATGACACAAATCCACATCAGTATTGTAGTGTAATTGAGCGTTGTACAATGTTCCACACCCCTAGTTTTTAAAGTAATATCACAATCCCTTAGAAATTTAAATTGAATTGTGCATATTTGATTTTGTTAATGTTAAGTTCTAGTAGCAGTTTAAATTTACTTTTTAAGAGCGTAGCAGTGGAAATTTAAATACGTTTTATATATAGTCACTCTGATAATTAAGTAGATAGAGTTTTGAAGATAAATGTTCTTTAATAAACAATGATAATGATAAAAGGAAATTAGTACTTATCCATAGTTGATAGCTGAGTATAGAGAACATAGTAAAAAATCCAAGTCCATAAGTAGTACATTAAAGCTTGCAGAGCCTTTTTTTTTTTTTTTTATTTTTTTTTTTTTTTAGTGAGTCTTAATATCTCTTTCATGGATGCTCATCATAAAGTTTAAAAAGAAAGTTTGAAGGGTATTTGAGATACCTGCTTATATATATCTGCAGAATCGAAAATCAAAACAGATATGACAATCCTGGGCAAAACAGATATAAAAACTGAAACTGGTAAAACCCTTGTGCCAAATAAATTGAAATCAACCGGAGCTGGCATATGTCATGGCAGAATTAATCCTGTATACAACCTGACATAGCCAACTTGTGCTACGAATTGTTGCACAAGGATTTCCAGCAGATTCGTCAGGCATTCCCAACGGATTTGCTTAACTGGAAGTGTTGTTTGAGTAGAGCGAGCCCATTCTACAAAAATCAAATATCAATGTTTTAAAATTGAGTTATTGTTCCCTTAATTTTATTTTTTCACTTTTAAAAGGGATTTTGACATAAATTACAAAACTACTATTATTTGTGACTGATTTACAAAGCTAGCTAATTCTATATAAGCGTACGTACGCAGTACCATCTAAATACTTTTCAAAATAAGTTCGTCCAGTTTTGAAAGTGGGTTACTCAATTTGAGTTATGCTCATGAATGCAAATTGTTCTTTTTTTACAAGAGATGGCTAGTATCAGTCAGTGTATAACTGAAATGGTGACTACTGTTTCAGGGCTCAGCTGATCAACAAAGAGGTGGAACGTCAGGTTGACCGGATGCAGGAGGTGATAGACATTGGGCGTCTCATCCGCGAAAGGAACACTCTGCCAATCAAGGTGACTCTCTCATTCATTGAATTTGTAAACCATTGTGAAGATATTTGTTAATCTTAGGCAAGGATCACACAGCTCTGTTTAGTGTAGAGACTAAACTGTTACCATGTGAAATGGTTTAAGGTGGAAAGTCAGAGCCACAGGAAAATATTTTTTTTTTCCTTCTGCGTTTCTGAAGTTTTTGCTGGTGTAATAGCACAGGGTTCTTACGGTCATTGAAAGTCATTAAAAGTGCTTAATACTTTTGAACTTGTTTTCAAGGCCTTGAAAATGCTTTGAGGTGCTTAAGGTAGTAGTCTGGTAACTTATGCCTATTTTCATGACTTCTTCGGAGGGTGGTTTTTTATAGGAAAATAAAAATGAATCATCTTGAATATTTAGAGTGTTTTTATTTACATATTGAAAATATAAAAAAAAAATTATTTGAAAAAAATTTAATAGTTTATTGCTATTATTATTGTCACTCGAAGTTGGAACCTAAAAAAAAAATGCATGTTGGTGGCCCGGGTGATTTTGGCTCTTGATGTTATCTGAAATCAAATATTCTTGATTATTCTTAATCTATAGACATGTCATTCTGGTCGGAACTACTGAAGTTAAATTTCAAGGGTAAATAACAAAATGGCGGACTTTGAAAAAAAAAGTCCTTTTATTTTAGCAAAGAAAGGGTTGTAAAATAAAAAGTTAGGGGTGAAAAAAATTCTCGTTAGTACCGACGAGAACTATAAGTGTGTAGAACAGCCTGTTAAAATTTGAAAGCAATCGGTTCAGTAGAAAAAAAGTTAGGACCCGGGCCGATCAGAAAAACAATGTTTTGAGAAAAACGCGTTTAAAGTTCAACAACAAATTTTATAAGTAAACTTATACTTACGTCAATCGTCTATGCCTGGAGCGTATAATATGCCTTCATCCTCTTCATAGGCATCATTCTCCGCAACTTTGTCCGCTCTTCGACTCTTTCGGGCTTCTTTCGATAACATTGCTGTGGCATTTTCCGCTTTTGCAATCCGAGATTTATTGTAGGATTTTGCAAACGCGTCAGCGCACGCGTCGTTGAGCGTACGTTGAGCTCTCATCAATGGCTACTTCAATATCTTCTTCATTTTTTAATTTTTCAGCAGACTTGCTCACAAATGTTGCATCTTTTTCAGCAGTGTATCTATTACCGTGAAATTTTCGCTTAATGCCTGGATCTCCAGGACTTTTCGTACAACGACTTTTTCCTTTCCCATCCATCTTAGATGCTTACGTGTCAACGTACGATCAAATACTAACAGAGTGCTGTGAATTTTAACTTAAATATACTAAAAGCGCAAACAATAGAAGGGTCCAAGCGGTTGCAGCTGCCGGTCGACCTTAAAGGTTGGACTCCGAGGCGCTCTAGGAAACTAGTTATAACTTCCGAAATATTTCGAATTTCTGTCTGAAATTTTCACAGTATATTCTCAAGACATTGTACTTTCAAATTAAGCAAAAAAAAAAATTCGATTTTTTTTTTTTTTTTTGAACCCAAGTTACCAGACTACTACCTTAAAAGTCCTTGAAAATACTTAGAGATCCTTAAAAGTCCTTAATTTTTGCAGATGTTGTGCGGCCAACTGCAAAATTTATAAAAATACAACTCAGACTTGCTATCCCTACATGGCCGCCACGTATTTGCATCGTATCAAAATTTTCCGACATATTTGTATTGCGCATCCACCAGTTTGTAACTTTTTTGGCAGAATATACTTTATTAAAAATTTATATGCAGACATGATGTCTGAAAACAAATTTTCCAAGGTCCTTAAAAAAATTGATTAGGTCCTTGAAAGTCATTGATTTTTATTCTGTGATTTGAGTGGGAACCCTGTAACAGCTATCACCATGATTTACGTAGTAGGGATTCACCGATGTTAGCGCTTATGTAAAACCCACTATATCCATGATTTTTTCTAGTGTATTTATCTAGGCTTTAAAAATGTAACTATTAGATTTTATAACTTTAATTATTGACACAAAATTTAAATTGTTGCTAAACCTCATAAATATTAGTCAAAGTTACAAAGTTGAAGCGATGTTCTCTTTTGAAATACTTTGAATGTTGCTTTAAATATTAAATTAATGGTTTTAAATGGCATAATTATTTAAGTATACAATTGATTTTTAGTTGCACAGTTATTTGAATCGTTAAATTTTTTCAAAATTGGTTGTGCTTTGCCGGTATGGAAACAAGTTTTGGAAAGAGTGTCTGTTAGGAACTTATGTCAGATTTAATGGGAAATATCCCTAAAATTTTTGGAATTATCCTAACCTTTTTTGGAACTATTCCAACCTAAATTTTTTAGAAAACTCACTGCGTCCCCTGCAATGTGAGTTGTACTTTTCTTTCACTCCTTGTGAAAAGTAAAGATTAAAGACGTTATTCTTCCCCTTCTCTTAATTGTGATAGTATTGTTTTGATTATTCAAAGCTGCAGTTAATGGAAGTTTTCATAATCAACTTTTTTTCTAAAAGTTTTTCTCAATTGTTCGTAATTTTTGCTCTTATCTTGTACTTATTTAAAAAAAAAAAATACTAGGGGCTCCGTCCCTTCTTGCTAACGTTTGGTTTGCTTCGCTTATCCCCAATGAGGAACTTGCACAAGTGCGGAAAATGAATATTTTTTGTATTTTCTAGTGTTATCCAACGAATATATTTGAGCTGTGCAATTATTTTTTATCTTCATGCTTTTAATTAATTGAAAATCGAGTTTGAAATCAAAGTAAAAGTCACTTGACCAAAAATGCTTAAAAAACCGTGACATAGTTACACATAGACTCCGTCGAAAATCCAAGGAGGAATCTTGTCTAAAACAGGTTTTGGACTGGTTCATCATCTGCACATTGACGTCACACGCAAAAGTAGCTTTTTCCAGCTAAATCGCAAAGTGAAAACTAAATTATTTTTTTTAACTATCTATCTGAGCTCAAATTTTTTAAAGAATGGTATTGTTTTCATAATTTTTTTTTCTACTTTTATTTAAAAATAAAACAAAAAAAAACGTGAAAGTTCCTCATTGTTGAATATCTGTTCTGTCACTAACTTTTTTATACATATGATCCCTTGAATTGTACGTATTAAAGCATTTACCTTTATGTCATAACCAAAAGTTCGCTAAAAAGTTGACTATGCACAGTACCCAAATATTATCATCAATCTTTTTAACAAATTAGTCTATGTTTGCATTCTTCTTAATATTGATTTAAAATATATTAGAGAATGCTCAACAGCTATTTTACAAAATGAAACATAATACGGTTCTTGTATTAAACCTCCTGCATTATTGTTGAAACTGAAATGTCCCCAATTGTTGAATATTTTTCTTGTTCCCAACTTCTTTTATGTGTGTGATCCCTTGAGATCAGTATTAAAGCATATGTCGTAACTAAAAATTTGCCAAGTATAGTCGACCAAGCTTTGTAACTTAAGTATTATCATTGATCTTTTAAGCAAATCAGCATAGTATACATTCAAATTCTTCTTGAAATAAATATATGGACAATCATGGGAAAGCATGCAATAAGTAACAATTTTTTTATTTTTTTTTGAATTTTGCCAATAGGAATGAATTTTAATAATCGGCGAGATTTTCCTTTAAGAAAAAAAGGACAGGAGGTTTAATAGTTATGTAAGCACTCATAATACAATGAAAGTAAATTATAAATCAACGCAGAAAGCTTGTTTACACATTTGTTTAGGATTGTTAATGAAAAACATTGGTGCCTTAAATAATTGGTGAATAAAAAGTAACTCCTCTATGAAATCTGCACTAACATGAAATTAAAATTCAGATTATGAATGTGAATTGCATTTGAAAGTGTAATATCGTTTTGCAATGTTTTTCCTTGATTTCTCTTTAACGTTAAAAATAATATAGAAAACTTAAGAACCAGATAGTAAAATCTGCAATAGAAGTTAAATTGATACCCTGAAAGGAAATTATTATTCGTTTAGACTCGCATTGTAAGTAGAGCCATATTCAGATAGGACTTTAAGAAGTAACAACAGGTGTGTGTGTTGCCATTTTGAAAATGACATTCCTAAATACTTAAAATGCAATTGGCTTTTTAATATTGTGTTGTCGTTTAAATAAATTTCAGGAGGTAAAAACACTAATACTTTTAAAATTTCAGAGTTGTCCTAGTACCAGATATAAGTAAAAAGTAAAAGCACACTACCACGTCATAAAATCTTACTTATTGCTACACACACTATCTACAACGTCATGAAATCTTCGCTTATCACTGGATTACAACAAAACTTTAAAATTAAAATTCAACAATTTGGCTTTGGGAACGACAATTAGAATGCTAAAAAATTCACTCGAAATTTTTTACATGTGATTACAAAACCACACATCCTTACTTTTTTATTAATATATTGAAGTTTTTATGTAATGTAGATGAAAGAGCTCGTTTGTTATAATAACACATAGAACTAAAACTTAGTTAAAAGTATTCTGATCCTGCAGTAGCTATTATTATTATTCCTGGTTTATGTTTTCTTATTGTTCTAGTATCCCCTCACTGAATTAGTGGTTATACATGAAGATTCAGAATACTTAGAAGATGTCAAATCATTAGAAAAATTTATCCTTGAGGTTTGTAGAAAGTTTATTCAATAATTTAAATTTAATGAGTATCAGTTAAGTTTTCAAGTGTATAAAGTGTCTCTATGTTACATGGAGGAAAGTTTCTCTGTAAACCTATCGGCCGATAGGTTACCAATTACAATGGGTTCCACTATATCGGATGATGGCAAGTGGGTTAATTAGTCATTTGAAGATTTTTCAAGCCACAAAATAATATAAAGGAATTAATAATGTAACCCATAAAAAGTTTGTAATATAAATCCTTTATATGCATTGCCAATTTTTAAATTCATTAACATAGTGCCGTTTCTGTTGTCAGCATGTGCTTGGTGTTAAATTTTAAAAATTTAAAACATCTCTATCAGCAAAATATTTGGTTAACTACTTTTCAAGATTTATTCATTAAAAATGAATAAAACTTTATGCACTCACATCCATATATCTTTTATTTATTCTGATTAAAACAATTTTATTAATTATTTATTAAAACAATTTTGACAGCAGAAAAAAGTTTCTTCAATGATCGGGGAAATGCGATTGCATGGATTCCATCAAGTTGGTTTATTTATATTCTGTAAAAATGACCTTTAAGTGTCAGTGACAGCCACCAAAATTTGATTGATTTCTTTATCATTGACATCAAATCTATCTGTCAAGTTTCAGCCTGATTAGATGACAGCAAGTTGATTAATTAGGCCTCTGCAGATTTGCCCGTCATTGACATAGGATGAACCATGTTCATACACATCATGGGCAGCCCTTTCTAGTATACTTTTTTAAAAGAGACTGATAGAACTCCATTGCTGGAACTAGCAAACCTAAAACAAAGAACTTGCATAGAATTTTTTTTTTGATAAATCAAATCAATTCATACATTCCTGGCTTTTTCAAAGTATATTCATTTAAGAAGGGTGAATCTATATTGTAATTTATATTAAAAACTGGGGAATTTTACCATTGTTTTTATATAGATATTTCAATAGTATTGTATTTCCTGATTGTTTAAAATAAAAATAAAAATCCTAATTAGCTGTTAAAACATTTTATTGGTTTTGTGTAGGAATTGAACATCAAGATTTTAACTTTAACGACAGAGAAGCAGAATTATGGAGTAAAACTGAAAGCTGAACCTGATACTAAAGCATTAGGGATCAAGTTGCGTTCGGAATCACACAAAGTGGCTAAAGCTGTTAAGGTAAGTCTTATGTATATATTGCTTGTATGTTAAATGAACAAATTCAAATAGATTATAGCCTATACAGTTTGCTAAATCAAATTCTTAGACAAAAGAAAACATTACTATAAGAGTTATGCTCATCACTGATGCTGTAACTTAGTAAGAATGAGCTAGTGTTGCGATTTTCATTCTATTCAGTAAGAGGTGAATAAGATGATCCACATTGGAGATAGAGTGTGCATATTTGGAAAGATTTTTTACAAGTTTAGGTTGCAAGTTTAGTGAAAGTGAATATTGAATAAAATGCACAGCAAGGAACATTATTGAATCACACACAATTTTTAATGAATATTTCGTGTCTATTAAATGAAAAAGTGCTTTTACTTTTAATATTAATCATCTTTCAATGGGTGCCTTACAACTTCTACTTTCAAATATTCATAACTTTTCAAACAAATTGGAATAAATTACTTAAATTTCAAACTCAAAGAATGACAAAATTCAATTCAAATTATATTTTTAGAGTTTGTCACTTAGCATTATTTTTTAAGACAAAATACTTTGATATAATAATTGCAAAAATACTTTGATATCATAATAGCCAATATCAACGACTAACTATATATCTGTAATGTTTAGGTGAATACTAACAGTATTTTTAAACTTCACTTATACTTTTATTCAAATACACAAAAATGCCTTTGGGACTATTTTTAATTTTTTTTTTCCAGACCTTTTTTTTTATCCCTAATTTAGCCTTTTCAGTTTCGTCATGTTTCAATAGAAAAAAAACCTATTTAAATACATAACTTAGTCAATACTAAACACGAACTCTCCAAAATCAATAATTTGTTTCTTTTCACGGCTATAAAATAAAACTTCCTGAGAATTACCACACTCCATACCACGAAAAGTTGCTCATTTAAAAATGTGATCGCTCAAAGAAGTCTCAACACAATTAGCCCAAAAATCAATACAAACTGTAAAGTATTATTAATTAAGAATGACTATAAACAATTTTTGTGTCATTTATTGTATACTGCATAACTATACAGTATAAATATATATATATTTTTTTAATTTAAACTTTCTTAAAATATGAAAACAAAATGTATTGTTTAATTTTATTTTGCTCTTTCCAGTTTATTTTTTAAATCTGAAAAAGGTAATTTATTTTGATATCCTGTATGCTTTTTGAATTCACCATTATAAAATTGATTTGTTTTGTCTGCTGGGCTATCATAAGTTCGACCTGCTGAATGATCTCATCAGACCGACTATCTTTTTCATATTCTGAATTAGTGCTTGAAAGAGATAAAAATATTTTAAGTTCCTCATTGCAAAATTTGTAAACTTAAATGATGAATTTTTAAGGAGACCGGATAGCATTACCTCGAGCAACAAAATTTTTATCGGACATTCTTCCCGATTGTCGGCGAGGTCATCAAAATATTCCAAGTTGTCCTCACACTCCTAGGCCCTCCGATTGTATTTGATCCTTGCAAACTTCTAAAGTTCCACCCTTTCATCAAAATTTTTTTTGTAATATCAAACTGGAAAATTCAATTTCTATCATAATATTTGTCACACCACAACTTGCCAAGCAAATTAATCTCTGAATCCGAATCCAAAAGGATTTGGTCGCCAAAAATGGCAACCCTAAAATCAGACAAAGAAGGAGTCCTTATTAATGTCTGTTTCCAGGAGTTGAGCAGTACACAGTTGGCCGAGTTTGTGAGCGAAGGTCGTCTGACTGTGTTGGGCCACGTCCTGGTGGAAGGGGACATCCGTTTGATGCACTCATTCGAGGGAGAGAGAGCACAGGAGCTGGCACACAAGTACCAGGTGCACTCTGCAGGAGAGGTAAGAAACACATCTCTAGAAATACTTTTCAGTTAGCGAAGTCCAATTTTGAAAGTTCTACAACTGTTAACTTATTGTTATTAATGTTATAACACAGAACCTGGAAATCAAGGGAAATGTCATTGAATTTTTTTAAATTTTGCGAAAATATCAGGAATTTTACTATTGTTTTGAAGGGATGTTTCCCCATTCATCCGTATTTCGACATCATTTTCCCGGAGAATTTTGGTAATCATTAGAAGTTTCATGTTACAGTACAATTTAAATTTTACTAACAAGACTATTTTTTAAAAAATTGACATTCTATCTCTTTGTCATAAATGTTCTATTTGATCTACACATCTTTAAAAATTGGGGAAATTTGAAAAAGAGTTTGCCATGAAATCAGGGAGTTTCTAAGAAATCTATCAGAGAACTGTTTTTCCTGAATTTTGTGGCCATCATGATTAATTGTGTTAGAATCAAACAGTAAATTCAAAGAATGGATCAGGTTCACTGTGAAAACAAATAACTGTATTAGTATCATACACTTGTAAAGATTTATCTAAGCGAGTGGCAACAGCCGGATGATTAAGATTTATCTAAGCGAGTGGCAACAGCCGAAGTGTTACCCGGAGAACGAGACCAGAGAAGAACAAGATTGGATTTGGCATGAAAAAATACGATAGTCTCAATAATATTAAATTTAAACAACTTCTTTTAAAAAATTAATAAAAGCGCTACTTTTGTAATTCGTCGTCGTTATTTCGAGAAATCGTCACAGTCTAATTTGGTGGCAAGCGTTGGAATCCGAACTGGTGAAGAAATTCAGTGCCGAAGAATATTCGAATTTAACAAGACTGACAGCCATTTTGAAGAAACGGAAGAAAAGTGATCTTAGGTTATGTATCCTTTCCTTGCCTTTGGTTCAGTGCTTAATTATTTTAGGTTATAAGGAATTATTAAAAAAAAAAAAAAAAATACTTTTTTGCAAATATATATTTTGTTTAAAGTTTAAGTTTTACTGTGACTTACTTATTAATATATAGAATTCTTTTATATCTGTACTGGAAATCACTGTAATGTTATTGAATGCTATGCTGGTTGTTTAAATTTGTTATGGAATTAATTTAGGAATATTATTTGAGAAGTTGTATAAATGAAACTTTAGCTTGGCGATATTTTGAGTTTGCTGGTATTTTCTTTTTGTGTATTGATAGAACTTTTGTTGGCGATAAATTGGGCTTATTAGTCTTTGATTTGTTTCACTTTATAGAATATGAGTGAAATAGTTTTTTTTTTAATTTTGTCGAACACGAAGTAAAATTTGAAACGTTAGTTCGAAAAGTATGGTTTCTGTGGTAGTATTTTGAGAAGTTATGTGTATACTTCTGTAATCGCCTGAACAAAAGTTTTCATCATATAATTGGAATATTGTATTTGAGTGAATTCAAGAATATCGTTTTAATTTTAAAGTTCATATTATTGAAATATAAAGTTTGCAGTTTGGAATTAAATTTGAAGTTTAGAATTTTAAGTGGCGTTGGTTTTCTTTAAAAAAAAAAAAAAAAAAAAGAGAATTAACGATTGGCATTTTGATTGATTTCCCTTGTGAAAGAAAATGAGTTATTTAGGGAAAGGTAAGAAGCAAGATTTGCTTCAAATATGTGAGGAATTGGGCGAAGAGGTGGATGCTAAAACTAAAATACCTGAGATTAAGCGAATAATTTTAGGAAGTGAATATTATAATGAGGAGGAGGTTAGGTTGATATTTGATCGTGTGATTGAAGAAAGACTGAGAAAAGAAAAAAGAGAAAGGGGAAGAAAGATAAAGGGAAGAAAGAGAAAGGGAAGATAATTTGGCGCGGGAAATGAGACAGCATGAGTTAGAATTAAAAAAGCTAGAAATTTCCCAAACCGAATCCCTACCTCGAACAAACCATGTATCTGAAAACGGAGTTCCCAGGATTCAATTGACGCATATAATGCCTAAATTTGAAGAAAAGAGGGATGAAATGGGGTTATATTTAATTAACTTCGAAAGAAAGGCAGAAATGGCCAAAGTTCCAAAAAGAGATTGGACTGCTTATCTGTTAGGTGTACTTCCCGCAGAAGTTTCAAACATGCTGGCTAGAGAATCGCCTGAAAATGCAAATGACTATGAACATGTGAAAATCTTCTTCTGAAAAGGTATAAAATGAAAAGCGAAAAATTGAAGCAGTGTTTCTACAGACACCAGAAAACGTCAGATAAAAATTGGAGAAACTATTACCACGAGCTGCGGAGTTATTTTACTGAATGGATTGAAGATATGAAAGTTGAAACTTTTGAGCAACTGAAAGATCTGATTATTGCTGAACAAGTAAAATTTCGTGTGCCTTCAGAAATCAGAGAACACTTTTTAGACAATTGGATTAATATTAAAGATCCAGAGTATTTAGCAGAGAAATTGGATGACTATGAAAGCGTCAGAGACATCAGTTTCAAAAGAAAAGAAAGGCTACCTAGAAATAATTCCAAACCTCAGGAAGGACAATACCCTAAGGACAAATTTAATTTCAAGAGAAATGCTCCATGGAAGGAAGATAAATGCGAGGAAGGTGAAAGAGAGAAAAGATTTGAGAGGAGGAAGCAGCCTAGTTGTTACGAGTGTGGGTCATTTTCTCATTTGAAGGCTCAATGCGATAAACTACGAAGATGTTACGAGTGCGGATCTACCTTGCATTTAAGACCTAACTGTGATAAACTCAAGAAAAGCGTTGAAACAGTAGCTGCTAACTTGGTTCCGAAAGAAAATTTTAAAGATGTTCTTGAACCATATATCAGTCAAGGAAAAATAAATGGCATAGAAATGCCGATACTTTGTGATTCCGGAGCATCAATTGACCTGATCTGCAGAAAGTATGTAAAACCTTCAATGTTAACTACAGATACGGTATGGATTAAAACCCCATTAGAAGAAAGCCCCATTTGTCTGCCTTTAGCTGAGGTTGAGATAGACTGCGCTTATGGGCACATTGTGACAATAGCAGCTGTCATCAGAGATTCTTTAGATCAAGGAAGGTAACTATTAGGAAACCGAACAATGGAACTATTTACTGAAGTTAACCAGAATAAAAATTTCGGAATGGATACAATTAATGTCATACAAACTCGATCTTCCAGTAAGAAGATGGTAGAATCAGAGATGCCAAATTCGGAACCAGAAGCAAGCGATTCAAGGGAAAATGAACAATTTGGAAAAGAAATTGGTAATGATAATATTTTACCGGTGGCAGATCTTTCAAGTGCAGAATTGGAACTTATGAAATTAACCCCAGAAGAATTTTTAGACGCTCAATTGCAAAGTGAGGATCTGAAGCCCCTATTCAAAGAAGCAAAATATGACACAGACCCTGAAAAGCATAGGTATCTGACAAAAAATCAAAAGCTGTTTTTCGTGAAGAAAGATAAAAAAGGAATAGAACGACTTTTGCTTGTGGTGCCGGAGAAGTACCGAAAACAGATTATGGAATTCTGCCATGAAAGAACGGCATCTCATCTGGGAATAGCGAAGACTAAAGATGCTTTATTTAAAACGTTCTACTGGCCAAACTGTTACAAAGAGGTCGAATCTTTTGTGAAATCATGTGATCTATGTCAAAGGGTAGGAAACCCACAAGATAAAAAGAAGGCACCACTCAAGATAGTTCCAGTTATTACGGAAATCTTTTCAAAAATAAATGTTGATGCTGTGGGACCTTTACCTCAAACCCCATCAGGGAATCAATACCTCATTACTGCATTGTGCATGTCTTCAAAATATCCCGATGCAGTCCCTGTGGAAAATCTGAAATCGACCACAGTAATTGACGCCCTACTCCAGATTTTCAGCCGAATGGGCTTCCCAAAAGAACTACAGACTGATCAAGGAACGTCATTTATGAGTGCACTTACTTGCGAATTTTTAGAAAGATTTGGAATTAAGGTTGTTAGAAGTTCTGTACACCATCCGCAAAGTAAAACCCAGGCGAAAGAATGCACAGAACTCTGAAAAGAATTCTTCGTGTCCTCTGTCTAGAATCTAGTTCCGAATGGGAAAAGATTTTGCCTCAAGCTCTGTTCGCGTTAAGGACTGTGACTCATGATAGTACAGGCTTTACACCAGCTGAGTTAGTTCACAGAAGAAATCTGAAGACTCCGCTTGTATTGCTCTATGACAAGTTAACAGAAGAACACCAAGAAGAGGATTGTGTTGTAAACTATGTGTTTAAATTAATAAATCGTATGGAAAATTGCCAAGAATTAGCAATACGGAATATGGTAAGCGCCAAGGAAAAACAAAAACTTTGGTATGATAAGAAATCGGTAGAACGGCAGTTCGAAGAGGGTGATCTCGTATTAGTTGTAGCTTCTTCAAAACCCAACAAGTTATCGGTGCAGTGGATTGGACCTGGGGAAGTAGTTCGACGGTTATCGGATACCAACTATGTGATACGGTTTCCCGATAAGAACAAAAATCACTTTTACCATATTAATATGCTAAAGCCCTATGTTAAAAGAGTAGAACACTTAAATCTTTTAGGCCTAGAAGAAATTAAAGGCAAAAGGGAAGAGGAAGAAGAGGAGATACCAGATCTTGGCCTTGCTGATAGATCTAACGGGTCAGCGTTGAATGAACTTTTAAAGGACATAAGATCAAAATCTAAACTTTCAAGTGCACAACAGAATCAACTGGAGGAACTTTTAAACAAGTACTCTGAACTCTTTTCAAATAAACCTGGTTGTACGGATCTGGCTGAACATGATATCGAGTTGGAAGTAGAAAAGTCAATTATCGCAAAGCCATATCGAATGTCTCCAAGACAAACAGAAATTCTGAAGGCCGAAGTCAATAAAATGTTAGAACTCAAAGTAATTGAACGAGGAGATTCGGATTTTACTTCTCCTTTAATACTTGTTGAGGTTCCTGGAAAAGATCCTAGACCTTGTATTGACTATCGTCGTTTGAACAAAGTGACCAGGACACAGTATTTCCCTATACCAAATATAGAACAACTTGTAGAGAAAGTGTCATCAGCGAAATATATCACTGTTCTCGATTTAACCCGTGGTTACTGGCAAATACCATTGAGTGAACGGGCTCAGCGATATGCTGCCTTTGTGACCAGCTTTGGTACCTTTAAGCCATTAAGGTTACCATTTGGGCTCAAGAATGCTCCTTATTATTTTAGTAGAATGATGGCTGGGTTGTTGCAAGACTGCGACGAATTTGCTGTACCTTACTTAGACGACGTTGCAATTTTTTCGAATACTTGGGAAGAGCATGTGAAACACTTAGAAGAAATTTTAATAAAGATAAAAACAGCTCATCTCCACATAAAGCCTTCGAAGTGTCAGTTTGCTCGGGAACATGTCAAGTATTTGGGCCACATAGTTGGACAAGGTGAGCGAACACCTGGAGAATTTAAAGTACAAGCCGTTAAAGATTTTCCCAGAACCCTGAACAAAACCCAAATTAGATCAATTTTAGGTCTTGCTGGTTATTATCGCCGATATATTCCCGATTTTTCTGTAATTGCGGCTACATTAACAGATCTACTAAAAGGGAAGAAAGTTAAATCGTCTGTGGATTGGAGCAGTGCTTGTGAAGATGCTTTCGAAGAATTAAAGAATCAACTTTCGGAAAAGCCAGTATTATTTAGCCCCGATTTCACCATTCCATTTGTCATTCAGTGTGATGCTTCGAACCTTGGACTAGGCGTGGTGTTGTCTCAGGTGAACCAAGATGGTGAAGAACATCCTATTATGTGCTTGAGTCGGAAATTTTCTCCAGCAGAACAAAAATATAGTACCACTGAGAGGGAATGTGCTGCCATTGTTTATGCGATTCAGAAATTACGATGTTATCTTGATGGGCAGCTAAAGTTCATCATTCAAACAGATCATAATCCGCTGGTCTGGTTAGAGAAAAATACAGGGACTAATCCGCGTCTGTTGAGATGGGCCCTCACATTACAACCATTCAATTATGAAGTTGTCCATCGTAAGGGAAGTCTCCATCGAAATGCCGATACCCTGAGTAGAGTTCCTTAAACATTGATGTAAGACATTGACTTTGTACATATTTTTATTTATTCTTCTTCTTAGAGCCTTAGTATTATGGGTAGGCTTATTTATTTAAACTTGTAATACTCTACTTAAATATTATAATTTGGCAGTAAAATACTAATTTAAATTAGTGCACTGAATCCAACTGGCGGTATGAACTCTTAAGACTGAAAGACTTTAAATTCTAAGACTTTTTCTCTTCAATAAAAAGTCTTCTCTTGGAGGGGAGGAGTCTGTAAAGATTTATCTAAGCGAGTGGCAACAGCCGGATGATTAAGATTTATCTAAGCGAGTGGCAACAGCCGAAGTGTTACCCGGAGAACGAGACCAGAGAAGAACAAGATTGGATTTGGCATGAAAAAATACGATAGTCTCAATAATATTAAATTTAAACAACTTCTTTTAAAAAATTAATAAAAGCGCTACTTTTGTAATTCGTCGTCGTTATTTCGAGAAATCGTCACACACTGGAAATTTTGTAAAAGGGAGTAGAACTAACATTTCTGAAACTAGTTGCAGAGTTCATCCTAGAAATGAAAAAGGGCAGGGTGCTATTTTAAAAAAAAAGAGCACTTCCTGTTTACAAGGGCACTTTTATGGCAAATTGCAGAAATACGCGTTTTCTACCACAATTTCAATATTGTTATACTTTTCTACCACGATAAATAATTTTCAATATTCTGAAGAAAAAAATTATAATGCAAAAATCCGTGAATCAAAAACTCGCTCAGAAACTTAAAAGATATCAAAATACTGATAAAATGCTTCAGTCCTAATTCTGCTGGACTGAGACTGAGAAAATTATTAAAATTAAAGTGCAATATACGCAGTAAAATTTTCATCAAATAGTAATTTTTATAAAATTATCAATTTATAATACAGTAAAATTAAGATAACAATGTTTTAGTGTAATGAAAATGTGTTAAGATAAGAACTTTTCACTCTTTCAAAATTTTCTAAGGTTTGAATGAATCAACCTTAAACTTCATCTCTTAGTTTTGCTATTGTCAGATAGAGAATAGAGTTTCTCTAAATTTAACATTATTCATTGTGGGATATCACAAGGAGTATTCCGACTAAAGAACTTGGACTATGTCCTGAAATTTTGGCATTTTTTATTTTCAAAATCGGATCAAATTTAGCGTCAAAACCGCGATTTTTTATTATGTAAGCTATAATAGAAGTTTTATTTTTTTAAAAATCGGAAATAATCTGGGATTTTGGTTGCATTCCTGTTATGTTTAATTTTAAATATGAAATGGATGTTTAGAAATTAATTGGTAACAGGCAAATTACCAAAAACATCCCCTAAATTTAACAGGAGGACATCGCGATTACGCGTGTCCAAACCGAAATATTCTTTTTAAATTCTTAGTGTAAACATTTGATAATTATAAACCTTTAACTAAGTTATTCAAGTCTTTCAAATTCCTTTCTTCACTATTTTGAAGGAGGCATGGTAAAAATCCAGCGAAATACACTTAATCAAAACACGTACGAAATGGCCATCAGAGTTTACTAATGTGCACTTGGGAAATTGTAAGACGGCGCCCTACAATCCACCTACTAATGAAGCCTGTTATATAGACATCAACTCAATGGTTTCAGTCCCTGATATATACTTTGCGCGTTTGAACATGAATACGCATGCGCGACAGCCGATTTCAGTAGGGGTGATCCACATATTGCGTACTGTTGGGAGGGGAAAAAACTAAAGTTTTTCGAATTCTTTCAGGATGAAATTTTTTCTTAAAAAGGACAGGAAGGGCGCTATTTGTATAGAAAAAGGGCAAGAATGGCGCTATTTTATAGAAAAAGGGCAGGCAGGGCGCGCCGCCCCTCGAAAAATGCCTAGGATGAACTCTGCTAGTTGTATGTTTAATATACACAGGATGCTTAAATCTATTGATTTTTTATTTGAAAAACAACAAAATTTAGGAAGATAAATTATAATTATGCTTGATTAGAAAATGCTTTTTTATTTAATATAGCATTAGCAATCAGACTACTTCTGTACCTTATGGCAGTTGTGATGATTTATTTTTGTTACAGGTTTTGGTTCTTCTGGATGTGACCCGTAGTCAAGATATGTTGGACGAAGGTACAGCAAGAGAAGTCGTCAACCGCATACAAAAGCTTAGGAAGAAGGTATTGAAAAGTACTTTTCCCCTCATTTAATAAACCTTGATTATACTTTGATTCAAGTGTAATCCAAAACTGCCATTATTTTACTTCTCTCAGTGTTTAAAACATTGGATATGGATCCTGAATGACATTTTTAGTTATATTTTAAATCATAACCAAGCTTTGATTCATTTGTATTTTCATATAAATGACAGAGTTTCACTTGAATGTTCTTGTACAATTTAAACTTTTCATTACTACCAAAACTATTTAAAAAAAATGTATGTACTATCTCTTTGGCATAAATGTACTATTTGATCAACACATTTAGAAAAATTGGGGAAATTTGAAAAAGAGTGCCGTAAAATCAGGGAATTTTTTCTGAATTTTGTGGTCATCCTGATTATTTATTTTAGAATCAAACAGTAAATTAAAAGAACAGATCAGGTTTTCTGTTAAGACAAATAACTTTATTGGCATCATACACTGGAGATTGTGTGAAAAGAAATTAATTTATAATATTCCTGAAACTAATTGTATGTTAGTGAAGAATGAGTTGGATATTAATTTTGATTATCTCACTGATATTCTTTTTTCTCCCTACCTGTAGTATCAATTGATGTTTGGTTAGGCAAATAAATTCTATGCTTGTTAGTTATTTGGTTTGCATAAATTTTCTTTCACAAAAAGTAATTAGTATATTTAAAAAAAAAAAAAAGGTTGTGTATAAAAGTATGGCAATGGACAATTCCTGCATTTTTTATTTTTGTATTATATTCTAAATGTTTCGAAAAGGCCATAAACAAAAAAATTTCTGTTCAATGTTCTTTTTCTTTTTTTAAATTTATGATAAAAGTTACCTTGCTAGACGTTGGTCAGAAAACGATTAATTCCACTGGCATTGAATGTGGCATCACAGCTTAGCAAACATCTTGGGTTGAAATGTAGCAGCGGAAATCAGATTTGCAAGTTTCTCGATAATGATGCCAACCTGTACGGAATGTGGCAACGGTCAACGGGAAAGAGTTTCAACACTTATCAGTTAAGTGCTATTTCAGTGTGATTGGATGACAGTAAGTTGGTGTATTAGTATTCCGTAAAAGCAACCTTTTAGTGATAGTGACAGCCACCAAAATTTGATAGAATGTATTGTCATTCAATCTCTCTGCCAAGTTTCAGCTCGATTCGGTGACGGGAAAGGAGTTAATTAGGCTTCCGTAGATTTGTCTGCCATCGGCATACCCAGCCACACATAAAATCAAAGTTAATATAAAGGATTTAAAGAGTCACTTATCTAATTCAGATGAGAGACAAAAAGTAACCAATAGTCCTAAAAAAAACATTATTACTCTCTGAGAGTATTATGGAATTCTAATCTTTTACCTTTTTCATCCAGGCTCACCTTGTTCCCTCTGACCCTATCGCAGTGTTTGTGGGTGTGGATCCCAAGACAGACCATCTGAACGAAGTTGTGATTAACCAGAAGTTGTTCATAGAGGGTGCACTGAAGGCCAGCCTATCCTTTTTGCCCCTGCCACCCAGCTCCAAGGAGATCATTAGAGAGACAACAGAGGTAAGGACGGACATTATTTGAGCTCTCTTAACCCCTTACCTGCCGAAGGAAACTTATGAGATTCGTTCCACTGTGCCACCGTTTTTCTCATAGGCTTGCATAGTTATGCTGAAAATTTAAAAATTAGATTATTTTTTTTTTTACAATTATGTATATTTATATGGTTAAATAAGAAAATATGATTCTTAACACCGGATGATGGCCAAAATGATCTTGGGAAATATTTAAAGCAATTTTAAGTGCAAACATTTTTTGAAATTTTTCAAAATTAAAAATTTGATTTTTTTTGTATTACTATGCAAATTTAGGTAAGGAAATATTATTTTTAATACTGGATAATGTCCAAAATGATCTTAGGAAATGTTTAGCACCATTTTAAGAGCAAATTGTTTTGAAAATTTTAAAATTGCAATGCAATCAATCGTACTTCAAAAAGCCGTATATATATATGCCCACGGTAAGCAAGGGGTTAAGAGCATTTGGTTCTTTCATTGACTGAATGAATTAATAATAATATTTTAATGGAGGTTATGACATGTTTATAAGCATTGAAACTTTAGTTTTATTTTATTGCTGATCAGCTATATTTTTAATCAAATGTTCCCATTGAGATAATACAAACTTATGGAAACAAAGACTTATTCATGGCTCTTCATATATACTGCTTCCCCAGATTTGTTACTAGCAATTCTTTTTATAATATCAACATTTTTACTTAGCAATCACTAGTATTAAACATTAAATAGTTTACTTTATTAATATGTTTTTATTATGCATATGATATGCAGTATTGTAAGGTAACTGTAACAGGCAATACGTCACCCCTATATTTCTACAGATGCGAAAAGTGGATTTAATTAAATTCGCATGTTTTTTAAAATAGTACATTTATTTTATTACATAACTTTTGTTTAGCTAAAAAGTTATTTGAAGTTAAATTTTTGGAAAATTGGTAGTTTTCTGCTGCTATTAAAACAAGATTTAGAAAAAATATGTCTATGTTAAGAGCCTATGTCAGCTTCAAAAGAAATATCCCTAAATGTTTTTTAATTATCCCTAAAATTTTAAGATTTACCTCTAAGAATTATACCTAAATTTCTTAGAAAATTCACTGCTCCCCCTGTATATTGCATGAAAGTTTTTAAAATTTAGTTAAGGAATTGAAATAAGTAATTTTTTTGCATTTATGTATGTCAAATTATTTCTCGTGAATAGATCAAAGGCGCTAAACTTGAGATGGTTATATGTCATTTGAATGGAAGTCCCGAAGTAACTGCTGATCTCAAAGTACGCAAGATTGAAAGTGCATCACCTGAGGACAGAAAGAAACTGAAAACAGACCACAAGTACAGTGAACCTTTCTGCAAGTAGGTCACATTTTTAAATTAGTGTAAATTAAATGTGTAAACTAGATTTCAAAGTCTCGTTAGCAGAGGTCGGATTTGTTCTAAAATTCTTTAAATTTTTAGCTTCTTAAACAGGGTTTCCATGGTCCTTGAAATTTCTTAAAATTTTTTTATGAAATTTAGTGAAAGTCCTTGAAAAAAGGATAAGGTCCTTGAATTTTAAGCAATAACCGATAATCTCTGCTTCCATTTTTCCCTGCCTCCTTTTTGTGACTTAATGTGTAAAGTATGTAATTTTAGGGTCCTTGAATTTTATTAAATGGTCTTTGAATTTTTTTTCTTTAATAAGTGTGGTAACCCTTGTTAAAATTATGCTTAACTTTTTTGTTAATTCCTAAGAAATTTAAAACGCCAAACAAATTCCCGCTAGAGAAAAAATAGGAAATTTAAACCACAAAGAATTTCCTCCAAGAGGAGAAAAAAGAAATTATATGAGGATTTGCGCCTCCGTTTTGGTGATATCTCCAGCTACTTTTGTTGATGTAATAATCGCTATCTTTGAGATTTGTATTGAGTTGGTGTGGTGTGTGCTTTCATCTAAGCTTCCGCTGAATAGAAAACTGCTATGTTCATGATTTGTGCAAACGTAATGATCTATTTCACCATTTGGTCTCAATCACTGCAGAATTACTGGAATTTTGTTATAATATGGAATAAGAAAGTTTGCCCCAATTAATTGTCCAACTTTTCTGTATAGACCTTGTTTATAATTGTAAACTGAACTGTAATTGTTCATAAAATTGTTTATTTTAGCTTGATAAACAACTTTAAATTTATGCTAAATTTATAAATAATAATTTAAATTTAAAAGAATTTTTTAAAAATAGAACTGTTTTAAATTTGTTATTTTTTTACTGGTTTGCATGTTACATCTCAATTGATTGACACACAATAGAATGAACTTAATTTTTATATTTTTAGTCTAGTTCATATGTTTAAGAAGGCATTTTATTAATTATTTAGATATTGGTTTTGAAGGGGACTCTTATGATTTACATCTCTAATCATGATCAAAACATGGGTAGTAGTTTTTCCTATAGGGTCGAAAGTAGTACTTTTATTTAAAAATATTATTACATAAAACTTAAAATTAGTGCAATTTTTACTGTTTTGTCAAGTTATAGGCGACTGTTCTGTTAATAAAAAGTGCTTATTGTCTTTACTAAATTGTATGGTTAAAAAAATTCTTCATTAGAAAATCCTCTTCAAATTCTGTGAAATGTTTTCATGAATGAAAGAAAACAATGCAAAACTAAAAAGCGGTGCTTTTTTCTATTTTCATGTTAAAAAACTATTCTCTCTACTACATGTAAATGTTTGACTTTCACTATTTTTAAACATCAAATTTGATCCCAAAAATGTTTCAAAATTCACAAATCAAACCCCTACTTCTACCTCTATCTGTGAAATACTTTGTTATAATAAAACGAGTGAGAAGTCTCTTATGAAGTGCAATTTCTTGGTTGCAGATATGTGAACGTAGAGCTTTGTGAGGGGGAGGAGAACACCTGTTGCTCGGTTCTACTGGAGAACCCCAAAGGCAGTTTCCACCTGAGCAGTGATGCTCTTGCCAGACAGGTAAGACCTTCTCTTCAGATTATATGTAGACTCCTTTTTAACCAGCTTGACTGGGATCCAGGATAAGATGGTTATGCGAATATCCCATTAAAGTGAAGATTTGAAGTAAAAAACAGAAAGTTAATTGGATAAGGATTAGTGTTTTTGCGCAGTTAAAAAAAAATAATTTGCAAATTTGATTTAAAAATGAAAATAAATCTCATTTACAATTTTATCAATGACAAGTTTAAATTTAGAATAGAACTGGAGCAAAGGACATCACATTACTTTTTGTAATAAAAAGTAAATCCAGCATTTCTGTTTAGGAAGGGACAGAAAAGTTTTCAAAATTGGTATTGTTAAATAATATATTTTATTTATAAATGATAGGTAGCAAAGAAGTTTTCTTTTTAACCCTAAAGTTTTTATCTAAAATAATTTTAAATCAAATGAAAACAAGTTCATCTTACATATTTGAGCAATTCTCTGGCTGACGCACAGGACATTTTGGCCCTTTTTTCTACTAATTTTGCTTACCACATAATTCGTATCTAATGATTTATAATAATTAAGATAAAATAATAATTAAGAATTGTAGTAATCATTAGAAGTTTAATGTTACAAAATAATTTAAACTTTTTATTACCGCCAAAACTATTTGCAAAAAAATTAGAATATTATCTCTTTCACCTACATGTTCTATTTGATAAGGGTGCCTATACATATGGAATAGTTGGGAAAAATTTTAAAAAAAAGTTGGCCGTAAATCAGAAATTTTTTTAAAAATCTATCAAGGAAATCAGGGAACTTTTCCCCCTGCATTTTGTGGTCACCTGAAAAGTATTTTGAGCGTTTATTACCGATATGAATGTAGAAACCCTTCTTATTTCTTAACTTATCTGTTTTATCAGACTTTTTCCTTGTATATTTGCATATTCCTAGCAAGATTGTAAACCTTTTGTTTTTCCAGGTGCAAGTCGTGTTTGGTATCCATGGAAAGAAGCCCCGCCTATTTTTGTGCTCTGACAAGACGCGGCCCCTCACCAGCGACATGAGCAGAAACGATATCCTCAACCTGCATTCAAGGACTCTTTACGCATACCTAGCCTGAACAGTCAAACAATAAAAATTATTTAATTCAATTTTAATTTCATTTTACTTTGCTCTTACAAAAATCACAAAGTGGACCCAGTTATTTCAGAAAGTTTTTAGATGTTTGTACTGAAGTTGTGCTTCTTGAAATAATGGGATCCGATTCTTGAAATGTGGATTAAGAAGACAAAACATTTCTTCATGTTGAATTATTGGTGACAGTTAGGAGAGGCAAGAGGGAGATTTTACATTTAAAGGCGATATTGTCTGCTATCACTATTTTTCAAAAGATGACTTTTTCCAAAATGACAATAGTTTTTTTTTTTCAGGTTTGCAAAGCTTAACCTGCTTTAAAAGAAATTTCTCAAGCAAATTTTAATAATTCGGGATAATAATTAACGAAAAAATATCCTTAATCTTATCGTTACAAAATTACTTATTCCAATATCATAAAATACTTTTAAATATATATTTTATGAAATTGCACAAAAATTATGCCAGCACATTTTAATCATTCCAAGTGATTTTCCAATATTTCTGAAAATTTGTATACAATACATTATAAAAAATTCAATTATACGAAACATATTTACTTGGAATTATAAGCTTTAAAAATATAAAGTAAAACATTACATGATTTTAAATCCGAGAACTGACAAGTGTTAGTTTGCCAATAAATATTAGTTTATGAAAACTTCAATAACTTTTTTTTTCAAATACTTTGAATCTGCATGTGTTGTAGTCTCTGTTATTATAATCATAGAAAGTGTCTAAAAAATTTATCATTAATGCATTATGCTGGAAGCAAAAAGTGGACTGTAAATCTGACTGTGCTGATAAAATTTAATGTTCCAATATTAGCAAGTTAAAATCATAAAAATTGATTAATCGTGGTAATAAATGGTTTAAACAAGATAGAGGAATTGTAGCAGAAGTATTTCGCCGTACTGTGCATTTGCGATCTTTGATAAATTTAGCGCTTCTGCGATGAAATCGCTGTGGTGGTCTATTTTTATGGGATTCTTTTTTCTTTACAAAAATGTGCTTTTTTATGCAATATTTTATATCGGAATTTTTTTTCTTGTGTAAAAATTGCCAAAAATATCACCCCTTTTTATTTAATTGAGTAAAAATAATAAAAACTCTAAATAACACCATTCCATATCAATAACCAGCATGGCAATAACCAGCATTATTTAGAATTACATTTATATATAAATTTATATATTTTTAAATTGGCTATTATTTTCATTGTTTTGAATGCTAGCGTCAACAGACGCACATCAGGGAATTTTCTGGAAAATCGGAAAATTTTGTTTCTCAAATTCGGTAGCCATCCTGATATAAGACAAACCGGTGCTCAACCACAAAAATTACCTAGTAGTCGACTTCCAAATAATAGTTTTACACATGAAGGTGCTGACGTAAAAGAATTTAATTTTTCTCTAATATTGTCACTGGTACTTTTGAAATGTAATTATTGGACTTAAAATATAAAGAATTACGTGGCATCAAATTTAGACGATTTAATACTGATTTGGGAAAAATTAATAGGATCTTTGTTTCCAGAGGCAAAAACGGTTGAAACTGTTCAAAAATCGATTTTGAAGGAGTTGAACTAAATCAGATTGCCAAATATGCCCAACCTGCCAAATAATGAGCACTTTTTTAATTGGTAACTCACCGCCTTTTAATTTTCAATAGGAAAGGGTGCAGATGATTTCATCTCGTAGGCAAAAAATATTCCTATCTTTTAAAAGTGAGGCAAGAAGTTGTTGATAAATATCACATCAAGAGTTATATAATATTTATTTCCAAATTGACTCGCTTTTAAAAGATGCCTGCTCCCTTCATTGAAAATTAAGATTACCAAAAATTGTCATTATTTGGCAAGTTATGACATATTTGGCAATCTGATTTAGTTCCACTCATTGAAAAGTTGATTCTTGATCACTTTCGACCATTTTTGCATTGGCAGACCAGTACATTCATAATCTAATACCCTTACACATTCAGGACTGCCAGTTTTAATAGAATTGAAAATAGTTGCCTTAGTAGGCTCAGATGTAAAAAATAGTATCCTCAAATACTAAAATTAGTAGCGTGACAATTCTGAAAAACTATACTTTTTAACTAGATGCAAAAGGCACTCCATTGCGGAAACCCATCGTGTATACGTCCCAGCTTTTGACACTTCTCGTGAAAATTTCAGAGCTTTACATCTATTAGTAGTCGCTTTGTAAAAAAAAAAATTAACAAGAGTAAAAACAAAACATTAAATTTTTACATTTTGTTCATCAAAAGTCTAATTAGCAAGCTAAAACTACTTATGTTGAAAATTTCAGAGCTCCAGGCCTGTTAGAAGTCGTTTTGTAAAAAATTAAATAATATTCAATAACATGCTAGCTGAAAGATTAATTACTATATAAACCCTCAATATTAGAACCCCTCTCCTGTCAAGAAAAAAAATTAAATTCTGTTAATGCAGCATAATAAAAAAGTCGCCATAGAAGCCTTGCCTTGAAAACAGTCGCCTATGGCAGCCCTGCACATCCTAAAAAAAATTCAGAATGATGATTGAAGAGGTACCTAAACTTGCAGTTTCCCATTAATCTATTAGGAATGAGAAACAAATACAAGACAAGCATCTTTATTATTATGGAATACAAAAGATATCACACATAACAAAATTGTTAACACAAACCTGGTTTAAGAACATATCAAGAATCATACATAGAACACAATCTTTTACCAACACTCCATATAACAAATGACATGTCTGGTCCATCCTTTAAAACGTTCATAATTCCATACTTGGGGTGCAACTTAAGAGGGAAAAAATTGCAATTTCTTTATACACTTAGAATTGATTTTAGTTTTATCAGCTTTATTTCATCGGAAGCTTAAAACAAGTAGAGACAAACTTTAAACAATCTGGAAAACGAGAACTACATTGATTTTAAAACGTCAAAGTCCTTTTAGAGTTTTCTAAGACAGTTAAGTTAAAGACCTAATTGAGATTGGGTGTTTGGGACATCACACAAGGGACAATCCGACTACGCTCTTTTGCACAAATTTTTTAGTAACACCTACTCATAATAAACATTTGCAAAAATACTGCATACCATTTATTTAACAACTTATAGGGATGGCAAAGACACTTCATAAAGTACATTTGAAAAGTTTCACCTGTCACAGTAATATTGCCTTAGAAGATTTGTTGAACCCCTACAAGTTCAAAATTCAATGTTACGCAGAAATTAAAGGAGAAAAAAACCGTCCACAGCAACCTAACCTCGCGGAAGTTCGCAGTCGGATCGCCCCACATGACGCATTAAGAGGGAGTCGAGTTGAGTCTTTAGGGTGCTACTTCTCCTCACACCACTCATTTTCCTTGCGCACTTGTTCCTCCTCGGATGGAGTGAAGTCATTCTTGATGTTGAATGTTTTGCGGATCTCCTCGGGGGTCTTGCCCTTGATCATATTGGCCACCGTCTTGCATGTGACATCCAGAAGGCCTTTGATGTCAAGGTAGTTGGCAGCCAGGATCAACTCGAACAGCGTGCCTTGGTCAACCTGCACAAAATATCAAAGTTTAATTTAAAATTTTTTGAGGTTAAATTTAGGATACTTTTTGCAGAGTTCACCCTAGACGTTTTTTGAAAGGTGGCACGCCCTGCCTGCCCATTTTCTTTGAAAATAGTGCCCTTCCTGAACTTTTTCAGAAAAAATTTCAGCCTGCAAGAATTATAAAAACTTTCGTTTTATCCCCCAACAATACGCAATATGTGGATCGCCCCTGCTGAAATCGACAGTCGCGCATGCGTATTCATGTTCAAACGTGTAACGTATAGATCAACAACTGAAATCATTGAATAGATGTCCATATAACAAGCCTCAATATTAGGTGGATTGTAGGAGGCCGTCTTACAATTTCCCAAATGCTCATTAGTAAATCCGGATGGCCATTTCGTATGTGTTTTGATCAAGCATATTTCGCAGGATTTTTACCATGCCTTCTTCAAAATAGAGAAGAAAGGAATTTTGAAAGACTTGATTAACTTAAAGGCGTATAACCATCAAATGTTTACACTAAGAATTTAAAAAGAATATTTTCGTTTGGACACGCGTAGCTGCGATACCCTCCTGTTAAATTTAGGTTGGTTTTTTTTTTGGTAATTTACCTGTTACCTATTAATTTCTAAACATCCGTTTTATATTTAAAATTAAATATCACAGGAATGCAATCAAAATCCTGGATTGTTTCCGTTTTAAAAAAAATAAAACTTTTATTACAGCCTATATAATAGCGACATGCACTGCAGAAAATTGCAATTTTAACGCTAAATTTGATTCGATTGGGAAAATAAAAAAAATGCATGAATTTTATGACATAGTCCCAAGTTCTTTAGTCAAAATACTCCTTGTGCTACCCTACAATGAATAATGTTAAATTTGGAGAAACTATTTTCTATCTGACAATGGCAAACCTCAAAAATGAAGTTTAAGGTTGATGCAATCACACTTTAAAATTTTTTGTAAGGGGTGTACATTGTGAAAAGTTCTTATCCTAACTTTCATTACATCAAAACATTATCTTAATTTTACTGTATTGTAAATTGATATTTTTATAAAAATTAATATTTGATGAAAATTTTACTGTGTAGGTGTAGATGTTTCTTTAATTTTAATAAGTTTCTAAGTCTCATTCCAGCAGAAGTCGGATTGAAGCATTTTATCAGTATTTTGAAATCTTTTGAGTTTCTGAACAAGTTTTTGATTGTAAGTCTTTTGCATTATTATTTTTTCAAACAATCGAAAATTTAAAATTATTGTGGTGGAAAAGTAAAACAATATTGAATTGAAATTATAGCAGAAAACCAGTATAAAATTTCTGCAATTTGCCATAAAAGTGCCCTGATAAACAGGAGTTGCCCTTTTTTGGAGAATAGCACCCTGCCCTTTTTCATTTCTAGGATGAACTCTGCTTTTTGTACACATTAAAAAAAGATGTCAATTTTGATTGGCAGTTGGGTAACAGGGCTTAAAATATCTCAATATTTTACAGGTCTTGTTAGGCAAGGAAATATATTACCAAATAAAACATTTACTTGCGAGAAAAAGCTACAGGAGTACTTGGAAGTGTTCCGAGGCGATATTTAGAAATTCTTATTCCTAGACAACTTTAGTTTTATAAAGTAAAATAATTTTTGTTGTAATTTATGTTCAATTTTCTTGCAAATTGCCATAATTAACCCTTTGGGTACATTTGACATGCGAGACTCGTCATCTGCTTACTTGGGCGAAGTTACGGTGAACGAGTATGACTCGTCATCCGTCCATCCAAATCCGTCCCATGGGCATAAAAATCTTCAAATAATTCAGTACACAAAGGGTTAAGTAAAATATTAAAAAAAGTATTTTTGACAAAAAAATTATAATTATAATTTTCAGGAATAAAGTGCTACAACTGAACTTTCCAGGATTCGAAAGTAAATTAAAAAGTTTTCCCAAGGCTCATGAAAAATAAAACTTATTTCTAGAAGAGGTGAAGAATTTTACAACATTGGTAATAAATTCTACCCCCCACCTTTTTTGGGTAAGGAGGAGGGCCCAGAGTCAAACCTTGATAGTGCATACCTTGAGAAAGTCTGCATCCCACGAGGATATGTCGTCCGTCCTCTTGTCCTTGGAGTCATCATCCTCAGGGGGTGGGGGGTCATTTTGATGGTAGGTGGCCCACTGTACAACCTTCTTCAGGATGGCAGAGTTGACATTAGGGAGCGGTACAACCTAACAACACAATAAGCACATTTATTTCTTTGTAAAACAAATCAAAATCTAATAAATTCATAATTTAATTCAATGCCATAAAGCTGGATTAATTACAATACCCAACTCGCAAGACAACAGTACTCGTAAACAAATTTTATCTTTATAACCTTGGATTATAAAGAAAAACGTATTTGAGTTCTTTTCAGCCGCGGTTAAGTGGGACAATTTTATATTGCTTCAAGTGAAGCCTCGTAAAGCACAAAAATGAGTATTGGGATTGGTTGTCACAAAAAGCCTCAACTTTGGCAAAAAATCATAAACAAGTCAAAGCATAAATGTAGATGTTGGTCATAATGTCACAGAAATAATATTCAGGAAAACAACAAAATTACAAACCCAAAATTTAATCCATTCTAAGTAACACATAAATATTTGTTTAATTGGAACGGATTAAATTTTTTATAACCAGAATTCGAACCTCTTAGGGATCATCATGCAAAACATAACCACCAGGACATTCAGAAATGGAGAGGTGTTTTAAAATCCACTTCTTAATTGTTTATTCTTCTTTAAAACAGGTTTTAAAAGTATGAAGAGAACGCATAGATATTTTTAATTTTATCATATCAACATGTATTCTAGATAACACTTTTCCTATACCATTTGTTAATGATGTTTAATTTTATGGCACAATCCTTTAGCACATTTCCATCCTGCATCCCCTTTTCTCTATAACAGACATAACAGCTTTGGTATGTACTTAAATGTAGTCAACTCCAGAAATAAAGATTTTTTGGCAACAATTACAAGTCGTAGCAACCATTTTCTACACATACTGAGCAATCGATAAAGGAACCCTTTGTTACGTTTTCATTAGCTTGATAAAACATTTACGGCCGTATTCACGAAAATCTTTACCCTCGCGCCGAACCCCTGGGTTGATAAGCGCTGGGGCAAGACCTCTTACCCCAGGGTTAAGAAAGCGGTATTCACAGAGCTTTTTCCGACCTGTGTTTGTCAAACCAGTGTTCCTCACCCTGCGTTTGACCCCAAGGGTGAAATACAGCTTGCTATTGGTTGAAAAATATGTCATGTGACTTTTTTCCCAGACTGCTTTGCGTTTGCTCTCGTAATGTCGTAATGTTTTGATTATATTATTGAGCTATAGTTTTTCAATGAGTTTTGAAACTTGATGTTATATTTATCTTCAATTTGTGATGATTGAGGGGAAAAAAAGATTAAAAAAAACATTTGAAATATTCATATTGTACTTTATATATAAAAAAATTAATGATAAATATACACATTTCATAATTTCAGGCTGAACATAGATACGTCTTGCTTACAACATGAAATGTCATAATTTATTTTATGTCACAGGGAAAATTTGTGTCTATTTTATGCGACTTTTTTTTTCTGTAATGGATTTTAAACTAATATCTTACATTTCTGTTAATATTGGAACAAAAAAGGGACATGTTGTTTGGTATTAATTTCCATGCATTTCTTTGGTTGATATTTTAAAATTGCAACAATCTGCATTTCTGAAAAAAGGTGCTGCTTTGAAATTTATTTTTTTGTAAATTTCTTCATTTGTGTAAACAAGAAAGTTAATTTCAATTATATAAATCTATGTGAAAAAATAGACAACAATTTTGTTCTGTTGAATATGATAACTGCAATGAAAACCATGTTAGGATATTAAAAAAAATTCCCACATGGTTAAGTTTCAGCCTGCATAAAATATTTCGAAACTTGACATAGAAATTAGAGTTTAGTCCCAGGGACCCCCTCCTAATAGCAGTTATAGTGTTACATACTTATTGTAAAATTATGTCGAATAATTCTTGCATTTCCTCCTGATAAGTGGCATTGGATTTATAACCTCACAAAAGTTACACTAGCTATACTGTAGTAAATTTTTGTAGCAGCCCCTCGTTAAAATTATCTCGGTAACAAGTTCAAAGTTACAGCCTGCATAAAAAATTTCAAAATACATAGAAATCAGAATTTAATCCCTGGGACCCTTAACATGTGAACTACTTTTAAAAAAATCAGATGGTTCATACATTTCTTCTTAATTTGTTGCATTGTATATCTAATGGCGCAAAAGTTACACGAGAACTATATTGCAGCGAGTTTTTGTAGCAGAGCCTCGTTAAAATTATTTCGGTTACAAGTTCAAAGTTATACAGCCAGTGTAAAAAAATTACAAGACATACAAAATTAAACTTTGATCCCTGGGACCCCCTCCCATCAAGAAAATTTGCATAATGGCACTTAAAATGTTAACTACTTAAAAAAAAATCAAATAGTTCATGCATTTCTTCTGGATTTGTTGCATTGTATTTCTAATGGCGCAAAAGTTACACGATATCTATACTGCAGTGAGTATTTGTAGCAGCGTCTTAAAAATTATATCGGCAACAAGTTTCCAGTTACACCCTGCGTAAAAAATTACAAAACACATAAAAAATAAAACTTTGATCTCTGGGCCCCTACCATCAAGAAAATTGGCATAAGGGTACTTAACATGTTAGCTACTTTTAAAAGAAATCAAATAGTTCATCCATTTCTTCTGGATTTGTTGCATTGTATTTATAATGGCACAAAAGTTACACAAAATCTATAATACTGCAGTGAGCTTTTGTAGTAGCGCCTCGATAAAGTTATCTCGGTGACAAGCTTCACAAGTATCTGCGTAAAAAATTTCAAAACACATAAAAATTAGAATTTGATCCCTGGGACCATCACCCTCCCATTAAGAAAATTGCCATAATGGCACTTAAAATGTTAGTTACTTTTAAAAAAAATCAAATAGTTCATGCATTTCTTCTTGATTTGTTGCATTGTATTTATAATGGCCTAAAAGTTACACGAGATCTATACTGCGGCGAGTAATTGTAGCAGCGCCTCGTTAAAATTATATCGGCAACAAGTTTCCAGTCACAGTCTGCGTAAAAAATTACAAAACACATACAAAATAAAACTTTGATCCCTGAGCCACCTACCATCAAGAAAATTGGTATTAGGGTACTACTTAACATGTTAGCTACTTTTAAAAAAATCAAATAGTTCATGCATTTCTTCTTGATTTGTTGCATTGTATTTATAATGGAACAAAAGTTACACGAAATCTATAATACTGCAGTGAGCTTTTGTAGTAGTGCCTCGTTAAAGTTATCTTGGTGACAAGCTTCACAAGTATCTGTGTAAAAAATTTCAAAACACATAAAAATTAGAATTTGATCCCTGGGACCCTCCCCCCTCCCATTAAGAAAATTGCCATAATGGCACTTAAAATGTTAGTTACTTTTAAAAAAATCAAATAGTTCATGCATTTCTTCTTGATTTGTTGCATTGTATTTATAATGGAACAAAAGTTACACGAAATCTATAATACTGCAGTGAGCTTTTGTAGTAGTGCCTCGTTAAAGTTATCTTGGTGACAAGCTTCACAAGTATCTGTGTAAAAAATTTCAAAACACATAAAAATTAGAATTTGATCCCTGGGACCCTCCCCCCTCCCATTAAGAAAATTGCCATAATGGCACTTAAAATGTTAGTTACTTTTAAAAAAATCAAATAGTTCATGCATTTCTTCTTGATTTGTTGCATTGTATTTATAATGGAAAAAAAGTTACACGAAATCTATAATACTGCAGTGAGCTTTTGTAGTAGTGCCTCGTTAAAGTTATCTTGGTGACAAGCTTCACAAGTATCTGTGTAAAAAATTTCAAAACACATAAAAATTAGAATTTGATCCCTGGGACCCTCCCCCCTCCCATTAAGAAAATTGCCATAATGGCACTTAAAATGTTAGTTACTTTTAAAAAAATCAAATAGTTCATGCATTTCTTCTTGATTTGTTGCATTGTATTTATAATGGAACAAAAGTTACACGAAATCTATAATACTGCAGTGAGCTTTTGTAGTAGTGCCTCGTTAAAGTTATCTTGGTGACAAGCTTCACAAGTATCTGTGTAAAAAATTTCAAAACACATAAAAATTAGAATTTGATCCCTGGGACCCTCCCCCCTCCCATTAAGAAAATTGCCATAATGGCACTTAAAATGTTAGTTACTTTTAAAAAAATCAAATAGTTCATGCATTTCTTCTTGATTTGTTGCATTGTATTTCTAATGGCGCAAAAGTTACATGATATCTATACTGCGGTGAGTATTTGTAGCAGCGTCTTAAAAATTATATCGGCAACAAGTTTCTAGTCACAGTCTGCGTAAAAAATTACAAAACACATACAAAATAAAACTTTGATCCCTGGGCCACCTACCATCAAGAAAATTGGTATTAGGGTACTACTTAACATGTTAGCTACTTTTAAAAAAATCAAATAGTTCATGCATTTCTTCTTGATTTGTTGGATTGTATTTATAATGCAGCAAAAGTTACACAAGATCTAAACTGGAGTGAGCTTTTGTAGTAGGGCCTCGTTAAAATGATCTCGATAACAAGCTTCAAGTTACAGCTTGCGTAAAAAATTTCAAAATACATAGAAATTAGAATTTGATTCCATCGACCTTCTCTCGTGAAGAAAATTTGTATAATGGCAGTTAACATGTTAGCTACTTTAAAAAAAAATAAAATATTATTCTTGTTTTTCTTCTTGATTTGTTGCGTTGAGTTGCGTAAAAGTTACACAATATCTATATTGAAGCCATTTTTGGTCGCAAAGTCTTTGCTACTGAAAGTACTATAAATTTCTATTACTATTACGAAACAGCTTCAAATCGAACACTGTTACGTTTAATTCACGTTTCAACGGAAGTAACCTGAAAAAAAGAAAACTTGATAGCCTGACAATTCACAAAGCTATTTTTCACAACTTATATTCATAGTTAAATTCTTTATATTAATTTTGAAGGGTTTGTTTGTAGTGGGCAAATCTCAGGAGCCACTTACCATCATTCAATTGGGCTGAAACTTAACACATATAAGCGTTGTCGAAGACAATCTACCAAGTTTGTAGGCATGTCTCTAATAAGGCACTTTTGCTCGTGTTTCTATTAGCGTTTCGGAGGAATAATTAATCCACTTGTCCCATGTCTACCAAAGGACACTTTTGGTAGATATGGGTTACGAAAGGGGTACAGTCTATTGTATTTTTTTTAATCGCAGCGTGTTGCACAAAAATAGTACTTAAAATAAAGTAACACTTGCCACAAATTATAAAAGATTATGAACTTGTACTTACATCCGCAGCACAATGAAACGAAACAAATTTCATAATCTACATGCCATTTTTATTTTCTTTATAGCTTTGTGCATCTTTACTTTCCTTTTGTATTTATCAACCACACAAAATGTTCTCAATTAATTTTTTAGAACCGAAAATTTAAAAACTTCACACACAATCATAATAACAATGACTAAAAGTTTAACTAATGAAAGTCCACTTTGTAAATTTTTGGAATATGCAAAAAAAGAGGTCAAAATTGATATTTTCTTAAACCTTTTCCGCTAAATTATTATTTAGAAGGGGAAAATACTATTTGCGACAGAACAAAAATCAATGACACGAAGAATTGTAAATTTGGTCACCGATTAGTAAAATATAGGATTATTTGCAAAGTTCTTTATACATTAAAATATAGCAGTATTTTGAAAGTTGGTATACTATTCCATTGGCCGGATACATAGAAACTGCAAAATTGCAGACAGAAATCCAAACAATCTTCAAACCATTTTTAATTTCTATAACAAGCCATAACATTTAGGATTGATGATACATTAATGCATCATTTAAACATTTAGGCTTGGTGACTAATATTATTCGGCTAACAGAAGAGTACAAAAAAGTTTATTCAATACTAAAATATAGGACAATATATCCAAAAACATTATCAAATGAAATACTTTATTTTCAAAACAATCTTTTTAATAAAAACAGTTACTTAACAGCCAAAGTACATTCATTTTGGTATGGATGCACTATAATCCCCTGTCGATAAACCTTGAACTCATTTCCAGAATTCTTTATTGCGAAAGAAGTTTGCAATATAACAGTGGGTGGAAACTTATCACAGAATTAAAAAATATGTTCAAATGTTTTCTGTAGTATAACAATGCTTTAGTTCTTCTATGCATTGTGGCATCCTAAATTACTAATGAAGAAAGTTTTGAGATTAATAAACTTGAGCACAGGCATGTAAATGTTGTGAAGAATTAGGACAATACAAATAATATTCCATACCTGCCAACATTGGCATTTTCAAATTAGTACAATTTTTACGGAACAAATATTTGCATTCCTATGACTCATGGAAAGTCAAATAGCGACAATATTTATGAATGTAATATAGAAATAATATAAATTCTATTACAAATGCAAAAAAAAAATAAAATTGCATAGTATTAAATTGCTCTCAAATATAACAAATTGTTACATTTTAGCACAAAATGGAAATTATAAAATAAAAAACTAACTTGGATTTAAAAATAAATCAAATTTAAACTTTACGATGAAATCTCTGATGAGGTTTACGATTTAGTCTACATTACACCTAAATAAAACATGCTTTATGACACAAACACTCTAGTGAAACATACAATGAGTTGGTGATATTCAAAGTGTTTAATCACACGCACAAATATCAATTATGCAGGCTTTCGAATTCGTATTATTACATTTGATGTTGTCACTGTGCTTTTTAGAATTGATATGAACTTCGACATCAGTAAATCCTCCATGAGAAATCTTAATATCAGATGCATAGATAGAGCAGAATGCAAAATTTGTTTCTTTGTTTGAATTTCTGATGATTAGAAGTAAACTGCTTGGTTTGAAGTAAACTCCAAAAGAACTTGATATTTTCTGGAATTTTACACCAGAATTGTTTAACTTGGATATTTTAAAATAAATAATTAAGACTAACAAAGAAGCTGAAAACCGAAAGTGCTTTAATCTCTAAAGTCCGAGAAAACGAAACAGTCGTTCGGTGAGTGCCGCCAAAACAATTGAAAACGGCGGCGTCGCGATTTAGTGCGCAGCGTTGGAGCAAGGCCTATTCTAAGGAATTTTTACGACTAGGCCTATTCTAAGGAATTTTTACGACTGCCCAAACTTCCGTCCCCCCCCCCCCCCCCGACCTTACAAACATTATTACGCTAAACAGAGAATAAAAAAATTAGAAAAAATAGGCCTATTAACAGTCTCACAATGATATTTTCGCCTCCTATGTATGGAATTTAAAATTGTGATTCGTCATGTTGTCGATCCATAAGTCCCCATTTATACGTTTATAATTTCAGGTCTTCCTAGTTTTTAAATTTAACACAAAGTTGTTAAAATTTAAACCTAATTATTTAACTTAAAACACTACTAAATTCGAGGCGTTAAGGGAACGAATAACCGCCAGAATAGCTTCGATTATGTCAAATATGCCAATTATTGGGTTGCCTGGTAAGAGTTTTTCTTGAAGCTGAAACTTCAAAGAAGGAAGGGTTGCATAAACAAATAAAAAAGTCGTTTTAAATTTTATTATACTCAAATTCAGAAAGATGAATAATAATTGCACTCATTTAATAAAATCATATTTTTAATTTCCTTGTTTTTCTATTTTTTACGACTGCCCAATATCTGATTTACGACTGCCCAAATACAATTTACGACTGCCCAAATAGGCCACGACTGCCCGTTAGAATAGGCCCTGCGTTGGAGTACGGTCCAAAAGAAGAATAAAAAATAAACTAAAGCACTTTCAGTTTTCTACTTTATTAATCTCTAAAGTTCGAGACAACGAAACAGTTGCTTGGTTCGCCAAATCCCGTCGCAACACAGATGAAAACAATGAATTTCCGGCGCCGCGCTTAAGTGCTTTTATTATATACGCGCAACATAATTGTACGGTCCAAACAGAAGGAAGAACCAAAATCTAAAGCATTTTTGGTTTTCAGATTCTTTGTTAATCTCTTAAGTCTGAGGCAAAGCAATAGTTGTTTGGTTCGCCAGGTCCCGTTGGCAACACAAATGAAAACAGTGCATCCTCGGCGCCTTGTTTAGTACTATTATTTACGTTTTGGAGTCCAGTCCAAAAGAAAGTAGAATTAAAAAACTAAAGCACTTTCGGTTTTCTGCTTCTTTATTAACCTGTAAAGCCAGAAAAATCGAAGCAGTGGTTTGGTTTGCCAAATCTAGTCGGCAACAGAAAAGAAAACAATGCATCCTCGCCAACGCGCTTTAGTGCTGAACATATGCGCAATCTTGGAGTGTGAATAAATATTTTGACGGACGCGGCAGCTTTGAAAAATCATTTCGGTTTCGTTGGTGACTTGAAAAAATTTATAAAAAAAAAAAAAAAAAAAAAAAAAAAAACGAAAAGTACTGTGAAATCCGTACGATTTTTTTAGCTGTTCGTACACCCGTACAAAATAGTAAAAATCCGTACATTGTACGGATGATTCGTACAAGTTGGCAGGTATGATATTCTCTTGAATAGAAAGAATTGGAAATGTACCTGTTGAATTAATAGAAAAATATCCAAAAATTTGCCGATATAAAAGCGAGGTACAGATCTATTATAGGGATCTGACAATTTTTGTTGATTTACTTTGGCTTTTTAAAGTAAGTTTAAATAGTAGCGTTTTAGTCTTGCTCTATAAACACTTTATATCTATAATTGTGTATTTTAGCTTGAAAACAAAGTTAACAGGTCTGTGCAGTACCTCTGTAACAAATGCATCTTGGGAAATGTAACGGAACTGCAAAATAATCCCAGAGGAATTTCCCGACAATTTATTGTTGCGTAGAAAAAAGTGCTATTCGCAAGGAAACCAAGTTGTTCCACAGAATCCAGGACATTGTTGGTATTTTTCAGCAGCTCTAATTTTACATGAAGTCATTTGTAAATTTCAAAACCACCTCTTCTTCGTAAAGCAGCATGTGGCACTTGTGTCATTCAGTTCCGAAAAAAAAATATTTTATGTTTGCGCACAGTTTTCTATCACATTCAACTATCTCCAATAATTCGAGATAGTCCCACAACTTTAGATTATCCATGATTGAAATTTAAAAGTACGATGCATTTCTCTTGTGATCGTCAGAAGGTAGCATTGAGTCTCGATTCTAGCGAAAATCAAAACAAACGACTCAAATTCATCATCTGCGCATGGGCGGGTTAAGAAATTCTGCCTTACCCTAGCTTCACCCCACCTTCCGAGGTGGGGTGGAATTAGCGGTGTTTATCAACACCGTGTTAAGTTGGCCCGAGGTCGAAACTAGTCCGTGAATACCACTTTTACTTGCCCTCATGTTGAGACCGGTTTTTCGAGGGGCGAGATTCGTTAGCGCTGGGGTGGAAAAATTCGTGAATACGGCCGTTACAGTTCAACTGCAGGGCTATGCCACATAACGTTAAAAATTATTTAAATCATTTTCTCTTTGAATAGATTCGAATAATATCAACATGGATAATACATTAAGAATTATTCTTAGAAAAAAAAGAGAAAAAAAAGTAAAACTTATTCTCTAAATAAAACATATATATTGATAACATCTATAAAGGCAGAAAAAAAGTTTCTACTGTTTATTAATTATGCAGGTTTTATAAATCAAATTAAGAAGAAAAAAAAGAGGAAATTATAAGATGATCGCATAATAAAAGATAATGATCGATAATACCAGCAATTCACATGGACTTTCAGATCCAATGTTTAGAAAGACTGCGCAGAAAATTCAATTTATACTAATTCACTTGCATTTCTTATATTATAAATATATAAAACAGTATCAGTTGTCTGGCACAAACATATGTTTGGAAATAATGACATCATGCCTAAGAACATTTCATTACTTAGTTGTTTGGAATTTTCTTATCCAGGGATCTATCCAGGTTTTTTGCAGGGTCCTATTTTTATGAAATTTCCATGCAATAGGTAATAATAATAATTTAAAAATTTTTATGTTGAGTAGGTACTTACAAATATTTACAATAATAACCTTCTACACCTAGATGATTTAAATATCTCAATTATAGATGTACATATTTTGACATAGTTTTGTAAAAGGTCAGTTTGTTGGTTATGGAATTTGGTGTAGGATCTGTAAACTGACCCAAATTTAATTCTACATACACTCCAGTATGCACAACCCACACATCCCATAATATTGTAACATTTACAACTGCAGCTAGTAATTTCCAGTTAGGTCAGATTTAATAACTTCATAGTAAATAAATAGGTTCTTGAAGGGCTTACCTCTTGTTCGTCATCGTCCATTCCCAGGTCTTCCAACATAGTCTTGATGGTGACCGATGCCTTGGCAATCTCGACATCCACCTCAAAGATCTCTCCATCTGAACTCTGGAGCTTAATATTGGGCATTATTCCTGTACTGTTAACCTGAGAAGGACAGCAATAATGAAGAGTAAATTTTTGAAAGGGACACTATGAAGAGTCACAAGAAACTTTAGAAGCACAAAAATTTTCCAAAACTATTTCAGACAGGGGACAGCTATTAATAAAAAAAAAATCAGCGGAAGAAAATTAAAAAAATAAATAAATTCGGAAGTTAAACAACTTTACCAAAAGCTGGTACCCATAACTAGGAAGTTAACACAAATAACAAAGTTTAGATAAAGATAAATAAAATAGTGAAACTTTACCATTTGCCAAAACCAAATTAAATGTGGTTGGTTGGTTTTCAGATTATCTGACGCCGTCAGCAACACGAGGGCTATATTAGCCGAAACATTCGTCATTAGACAAGCCAACATACATTTACAAACACCCATGCCTAACACGGGACTCGAACCCGCAACCTCGCGGTCTAGAAGCTAGCACGCTAACCACTATACTGTTTGGTCGGTCCAAATCAAATGTGATGCGACACTCAGTGCAAGAAGTGTGGGAAGACGAGTCCCCTCACTTTTCAAGAAAATACCCATGTTTGTATTGGGAATCTATTATGGCAATCGCTACTGTAGGGTTATACTGTAGCAGAACATTGTTTAATCAAAATCTGCAAGACAAAAATATTTCCCTCGGGAGATCTTTAAAGGGAAAACTACCCTATATACAAATCTCGATTGGAAGAAAACCTGGAAAAATCCCACCAGGCAGCCTGATAAACTATATGTCTGTATCACTGATGTACTGTACTCATTTTTTGTAGAGCACATACTTGAAAGAGGGAGAGGGGGAGGAGGGGATAGTTGATCATGGAATGATAATAACCAGAGATTTAGCAATATTTTTTCCTTCATCCAAGGGGCTGTTAATTATAATTCATTTTGCTAATGTAACTTGACTTGCCTTGTTTTTAAAACTATGCATGCATTGAAGTTGGCAAGAGGTACTACCAAGTTCATAAGTCTTACCAAACATTCATGACACTGCATAACCTTGGAAACCTAAATATAATTCACTACATTCCGTACTGATTAAAAACCTTAAAAAAATTCTAACAAGTAAAAATTCCACTTTAGTTTCCAAAAAGGAATTGAAGTCTTTAGAATCGCCAAAACTAACGTACTGCGCAAGCTAATAATGTCGTGTATGCACATTTTAGAACGTGAATTTTTGCATCATTTTGAACTCATTTTAGAAATACTTAACTTTTAAAACAAAGAGACATTTAAAGCATGTTGTTTCAAGCTAATAAAAAGGGAGAAATGACGTTTTCATACAAACTGTAGAAAAAAAGTATTCAGTAGAAAGCATTTTGTGTTAATATATTTTACTTATCTTAACTACCCTTGTATAAACTATCGAAGATTTAAAGAAAACGTGAGAATGTTAAATTATTTCGCTGAAAACTCATTAATTTTTAAACTCGTGTTTCAACTAATAGGGATTCATACAATTTAGGCTAAACAAAAAAAAATATTCCAATTGAAAAATTATACGAACGACAGGGCTTAATGAAATACAGTGCAAATAAAATTTTTATGTTGAAGAAGAAATAGTCACAATAGTTCGTACATAAATACCTTACAGTTAAAAAAGTTATTTACCACAAGCTGAGGATATTTACCTGTTTCTATGAATAAACCAAATGACTGAATTGAGAATAAGTAAGAATACGAAATACTCATTGCCAGAGAAAGAGTACGAAAACAAAGAGCAAATTTTTTGACATGGAATGTATAAACTTATAAATGTAACGTCATAACACTTTGCTTACTGGGGAATTCGTAATCAAATAACGAAAATTCATATTGCTTTGCCTTTTTGCATATTTTTTATTGAAAACGATAGGGTAAGTTTTTGAGGCTTCTTTATTGATATTATTTTTTCATATTATAGAAGACTGGTTGGGTTACATCTTGAGATTTGCAGTTCAATTCGGGTCACCTCATCTTAGGAGGTATATTGATTTGATGCAGGGCCGCAACGCAACCAGATAATAGGCCAAACACTGCTTAATCAAACTACTTTAAGATAAACGACGTATTCATGGGAGGAAAAAGCAGCTTCTGTTGTCCGAAGACTGGAGCACCTAGAAGGTAGAAGACTGTTATTGCTCCAAAAAAAAAAAGAAAAGGGGACCGCTCCTAACATGGAGAACAGACGTCCTAACAGCCGATCTTAACATAGATACAGACGCTGCGAAAAGGAGTGAACTACATCCCAGTCAGGCAAGTGCTTTATTTAAAATGGCGGCACTTACTCGCCATTGTCGAGTTGCCGTCTTAGAATATATGAGACATTTTGTAGAAATCAGTTTGCCAGTTTAACAAACATAGCAAGGATTCATATTATGGATAAGATAAGCAATAAAACAGACACGCTGATTCAAAGAAAAGAACATTCCATTTACTACGCAATCACTCTTTTACAAACACGAACCAAAACTTTTTAAGAATCAAAACAAGAACCGAAACTTTCTTACAAAGTTGAGTTGAGTTGAGTTGTGTTTCGCAACATTCTCCCCCTTTTTGAGTCTAATCTGATTCAAAAAATAAAGTCATGTTTAACAAGTTTAATTTTCGGGGAGGTCTGATCTTTAGTCCAAATCTTGACAACTTCGGAACGTCCACATCGTGAACTCCAGGAGATAATCCAGTCATCTCTGGGTCAGCAGTCGGAAAAAAAGTTGTCACTGGATCATCCGGTGGGGCCGACGACTCTGGAACATCGCTTAGACCAGCAGCTACAGCTGGAGTCTCTGTAGGCAGGATCTCTAGAGGAAAAACTCTCTGCACAGGACGGATTATAACATAGTTACCACACTTCAATTTTAATGTACGAACTTTACCGTCCCTACCAGGTAACAAATCCAAAATTTTGGCTAAAGGCCAAAATAATCTCTTTTTGCTAGTGTTCTCTACAAGGACAATTTCCCCAACAGTAAAGTCTCGAGAAGATGACTTTTGGTGTCGTTGTACTAACAATCCCAAATATTCCCTTCGGAATCTACCTCTTAAATCTTTAAGCAATTTGGCTCGATACTTAACACGTTTTCGAAATCTGGCACACTCATCTAAATCAGATACATCAGAGGTAGAATTGGTCATTAGAAACATGGCTGGTGTAATAGCAACCAAGTCCTCAGAATCCTCTGACACATAAGTCAATGGACGGGAATTAATAATCGATTCACAATCACAACAGACTGTCAGTAACTCTTCGTAAGATAAAATTGACTTTCCTAGAGTGCGTTTCAGAAGATCTTTAATCACTCTTACAAGTCTCTCCCACCACCCTCCCCACCAAGCAGCAGTGGGTGGGATGAACTTCCATTTCACACACTGAAGTTCTGTCTCACGTTCAATTTTATCCCAGTCCAGCTTTTGGAATTCAGTAACAGCACCCTTAAAATTACTACCGTTGTCTGTGTACACTGTCTTTGGTCTTCCCCTTCGAGCGATAAATCGACGAAAAGCTAGTAGAAAATTCTCCGTTGAGAGTGAAGTCACAAGTTCTAAATGCAATGCTCGGAAGACCGCACATGTAAATAACACAATCCACACTTTCTCACCATTCAAAAGGAAGAGAGGACCGGCCAGATCTATGCCTATAACCTCAAAAACATTAGCCTCACTTACACGGTCTGCAGGTAAAGCAACAGGCGCACTAACAGCTGGTTTTGCACTATATCTGCTGCAGGTTACACACTTCCCTATCACACTTCGAACAGTTTTCCTAGATTTTAAAATCCAAAATTTTTCTCGAATAATTGAAAGTAATATTTGGGTACCCGCATGACAATTTACTTTATGTAGGTATTCAATTAACTTCAAAGTTAAATGGCAATTTTCTGGAAGGAGGATAGGTGTTAAAAAACAAGGGTTATCTTTCCGCTCAGTTATTTTTGTCTTAACGCGTATTAACCCATCTTCATCTTTGAAGACATTAATTATCGGAATACAACTTGGATCAGGGAAAAATTCTCTTTGTATTGAGCCAATAAGAATTTTTTCTGCCTTGTCAATTTCAGAACTTGACAATTCACCTACAGCTCTATCGTCAGAGGTCGTACGACAGTTACTAATGAATCTTCTAATCCATGCTGTCAATCTGACCATAGAGTGATAATTTGTAAACCTTTGTGAATACCAAGGAAAGCTATCTTTGACATTAAGGTTACAAAGTTTAACCTTCCTCCTTTCAGCATTGACCTCTTTAATCTCACACTTTATGTCAGTTACTGGCCATTTTCTTGAGTCCTCTTGCAGCCACACAGGACCATTAAGCCATGCTGAATCCAACAGATGACTCGGGGAGCACCCACGAGAAAGAACATCTGCCGGATTCAACGTACCGGGAACGTGCCTCCAATTGTCCGGAGACGTTATTTTTCCTATCTCTTTTACTCTATTGGACACGAACATTGACCACTCCCCATAGTTTTTAATCCAATATAAAGCTACCATAGAGTCAGTCCAAAATGTAATATTTAAATTCGGCATATCCAAAGCCCCTTGAACGGATTTAACCAATCGTGCACCTACACAACACGCTAATAGTTCCAATCTAGGAATTGAAACGGGTTTCGTAGGAGCTACCCTTGACTTGGCCTTAATTAAATATAACTTAATCCCTGTTTTCGTTATAGACCTAATGAATATACAAGCAGCATACGCATTTTTGGAAGCGTCTACAAAAACATGTAGTTCCGATATTTCACCAATCTCAATGTATCTAGGGATTTCTATATCTTTTAAGCATTTCACTTCTTGGAGCCATCTACAGAATTTTTTGCACATCTCAGGTGGCAGAGGATCGTCCCAAGATAATTTAAGTTTCCACGCTTCTTGTAGCCAAAGTTTGGGTAACAAAGTGACAGCTGTTAAAATACCAATAGGGTCGAAATATTGCTGCACCATAGACAGTACTGATCGTTTAGTAACTTCAACAATACCCTGGAGTTGTTCATTACCTATAGAACATCTCAGTGTGTCTCTATCCAAGTTCCAAATTAGACCCAATAAATTTGTGTCCCCAGTACTCTTAAAAACATTTGGCCCTGCAACATTACTCTCCCAGTTCCTCAAATTAAAACACCCCTTGGCCATAACACTCGTAGCCCCTGAAATAAAATTATCCATTTCATTTACATTAAATACTCCACTAACACAATTGTCTACATAGAAGGAATGCTTTAGTTTTAATATAAGTTCAGCATATTCAGGAGATGAATGATCAAGCAAATGATTTATAGAAGCTGCTAATAGGAACGGGCTTGAACTCACACCAAATACTACTCTACAATGACGATAAACAATCTCTTCATTTTGTGAAGGATAAAAAAACCTTAAATAGTCTCTATGTTCTGGTGCGATACTCAGTTGCAGAAATGCTTTCTCAATGTCCGACGACAAACCAATGGGATACGACCTGAACCTATCAATAATGTCCGGAATGAGTTCAATTAAATTGGGGCCCTTCAATAAACAATCGTTTAAGGACGGTAGATTCATTTCTCTCGATGAAGCATCAAACACCGGCCTCACCTTACTAGTTTGACTTGAAAGCTTTATTACGGGTCTATGTGGTAAGTAATGGGATTCTCTATCTAACTCCACATCTGGAACTCTTTCGATAACATTTAACTTTTCCCATTCCTTGAAAACAGAGCAATATTCTTCCCAATAATTGTTATTAACCCCATTTTGACACATTCGTCTATGCCTTTTAACAGTTAAAGATTTATTACTAGGTACATCAAAACCTCCCTTAAAAGGTAAAAGCAATTCATATCTTCCATCTGGAAGTATTTTTAAATCGTTTTCAAACTGATTTATTGAGTCCACTAGCCATTTGCTTTCATTATCCATCGGGTCCCGAATTCCCAACGTTTCAAGATCCCATAACTCTTTTATATTTAAAGCACACGAATGCAATGACAACAAAGTTAAAACATTAGAATTCAAATTATTTTCATATAAAGCAGGCATTGATATGACTTTGTGTTCCTCACAAATTCCATTTGTGACTTTACCCATAACTGTACATCCCAATTTTGTATCTACAACAATCAGTCCAGAATTCAAATCAGTACATTTCCCTGTTAAAATTGAACTAATGACATCAGCCCCCAAAAGTAAATCTACTTCATGATCAGGTATAAGTAAATCTGATATCTCAATACCCTTTTCCTTTATTTCGATTAGTGCTGATAAGTCATTCACTTTAGGAACAACCCCACAAATTTTAATTTCGGAAAGTACTTCTATTGAACATTTGAAATTATTACTCAAGCCTTGTATTCCAATGTTATATACAAAATGCTCACGGGGTTTACTTTCTCTCCCCCCAAACAAACCGTGTACTATGGTTTGTTTTGACTTTGGTCGCAATTGCAAATTTTTAATAATTCTAGCAGTTAAATAGGATTTTTGAGACCCTGTATCTAACATCCCCCGGACAATCTGTTCACGACCATTACCATTTACTTTAAGAGCTATGGTTTGTAAATAAATATTTTCTGACACAGATTGATTGGCCAGAACATTACTAATTTCTGGTTCCGCAGTAGTACTACGGTCTGAAGGTGTATCGTCACGCTGAGGGCACATTAAAATATAATGACCTTTTTCACACTGTAGACATTTAACTGTGCGTCTGCAATTACGACTCATGTGGCCAAAACCTAAACATTTAAAACAAGCTCTTTTTTTCATAATAATACTCTTTCTATCATTGTAAGACATTTTGCGAGCTAAAAAACATTCAGAACTTAAGTGATGTTTACTACAAAATATACACTGAATTTTGCCGGACCCCTCTTCCTTACCTGAATTTATTAACACCGCACTTGTGGGATTCATTTGCACAACACTACTATTTTTTCTTTCCGAAATACTCTTCTGCGGGTCACCAAGTCCAGAGCGAGCGAGTAATATCATTTCTTCGCTCTGAACTTCTCCACGAAGAAAGAACATGAGCTTCTCCAAGGAACGCACACTGGAAAGCCGGGGGGAATCATCATCAGTAGAACTGCGGGATGACTCATCCAAGGAGCGGCTCCTCTCCCACGCACGTAGTACGGTTTCGGGCAAACACGATTCCACAAGTGGTTCTAGAAAGTCCGCAAACTTTTCTTTTGTTCTCCCTAGGCTTTCCAAAGCCATTAATTTGCCTTCTAGAAGGTCGTAGAGTTCACATAAGTCGAATTTGCATTTTCCCGATGCATTTCTCATCACTATACTCAGCAAGTCTCTAACGTATATTTGGACGAGTAGGTCTTCACGGCCAAATCGTTCAGTAAGCTGTTTAATCACTTTAGAATAATTTTCCCTGGTTGGTGGGAAACTCTCAACCAGTCTTGCAGCTTTTGAGGCAGGAACAACACATTGCAACAAATATTGGAATTTATCCTCCTCAACAATGTCTTCATCTTCATGGATTTTGACAAATTGTGCCCAAAAGGCCAAATACTCTTTGGGATCGCCGCTGAAACGTTTCAATTCTAATCGCGGTAACTTGAAGCGACGTTTTCCTCCTGTAGATTCAGCGTATTCCGATGCATACTTTCACTGTCGCGGACGCCACTATTTAACAAACATAGCAAGGATTCATATTATGGATAAGATAAGCAATAAAACAGACACGCTGATTCAAAGAAAAGAACATTCCATTTACTACGCAATCACTCTTTTACAAACACGAACCAAAACTTTTTAAGAATCAAAACAAGAACCGAAACTTTCTTACAAAGTTGAGTTGAGTTGAGTTGTGTTTCGCAACAGCCAGGCTGATCCCACCTCATTCTGCTAGCAACTCCGCTGCCTGTCCGGGACCAGATGGCTAGCTTCTATGGCTAGTCAAGATCATATCCCGACTGCACAAAGTGCACTTTCAGTGGATCCCGTCACATGTAGACATCCACGGAAATGAATTGGCTGACACTCTTGCTAAGGAGGGACTAGAACACCCTGTCCTCTCTACTCAAGAACTCACATATCAAGAGTTATACTCAAAGAAAATAGCTCAAAATAAAGCGAAATGGCATATACCTCCATCTCACGAATGGTATAAAGCCAAAAAGCCAGGACACTCCCTATCTCTTCCTTGTGATAGGCACACCAATACCCGTCTGTCCCGACTTGCTAGTGGTCACCTTAAAGGCCTCACATATTCCGGGGGAAGCAAAAATTTTCCTCTTTGCCCTAAATGCCAAAAAGAACAGGCATCACCTCAGCACATTTTGGACTGCCTTGGACTGGACTGGGAGGACATTTATAACTGTCCACAACTGGTGTCAGACTTCATTAATGTCAATGGCTTCACTGATATTGTCTGACTTCGTCAGACAAAAGGGAGATAAGAAACAACAACAACAACAACAACTTTAAGATAAATGTATTAAACTGCATTCTTTAACCAATGAACAATACTATTAAAACACATTTGCAAAAGAAGTTCCCAACCTTACCGGTCTTCTACAGATAGTCATGACTATTGGTGGCATGATTCATCCTGAGCAACGTCCATGGAAGTCCAACGTCCTGTAGATTAATTGGAGTTGAAGCTAATGGATCTCTAATCTGAAGGCACAAATAAAGCCGTGGGTGGCTGAATATAAGATGCCCTCAAATACAATATTCAAAACTACAGTTTTATATACTTCAATTAAGTTTTTGAGCTACCGAGAAAAGGCGTATGTACTTATATTGTTGCGTGGATGGGTTCGAAAGATTTTAAGCCAAAGCAGATAAAACTTACAGAAATTTATTCCGATATAACTCCAGAACTTCTTGTTCTAGTAGACTCAATACAGCTCTTCACACAACAATAGAGCACAAAACAGCAGTTAAAACCTTGATACACAATTGCTATAAATCGCCGCAAAAGACAATGCAATACAGTTCACTTTCGGAACTTTCTGAATGCTCGCTGGGAGACAGCTAACTCAGTAACTCCCCTCAATAAGTAACTAAACTAACTCTCCCGTTCACTTGGCCGACCTTATATAAGAAAGGCGAATCTTTCCGAAGCTTCCAGAGATAGAAATTTGGAGAACTTTCCAGATCGTAGTTGAAAAGTCCTATACAGGTACATGAGGACCGAAAATTTCGCCAAATGGTTGCCAAGTTTGGCGACAAAAATTAGTCGCCAAAACCATCGCCAACTTGGCTCTATCTCGCCAATTTGGCGAGATTGCCATTACCATATTGTTAAAGGGCCTGCTCTTTGTAAAACTCGCTTCCCAGCATTATCTCTGTAAAACTCGTTTTCAAGCATTAAAGAGACACATTGCAGGAAAGCGATGAAAAGACGAACTCATATCATGCACTGCCTTATGCGAAATGTACATAAATTTTCCTATTTACATAATCAATACTACGAAATATTTACAAATATACAGAAATTCATAACAATATACTCTTTTGGAGATGAGGATTTAAGAGACTTTGGTATAAAATACATTTGTGTACTAATATATTTTTAATTTCTTCACCATTAAAATAGAGGAGCTTATAGAAAAGGCTCCGATCGTTCTCCTACCAGAGGTTGACATTCCAGGACAAAACTGAAAAGGCTACAGACACTTCAAATGAAAGGTTTCACCGAGAGGAGTTTCCATAATAATAATCGACTGGAAATGGAGTTTGGAATTCAATTTTCTATGAGGGAATTTGTACATGTTAGAAAAAAACAATAATTCCGGTATTTTCTTGTGTTATTTAACGAATAAATTGCCGCAGTATCATTATTTTTTTTATCTATATGTTTTAAATTATTTACAAATCAAAATTTAAAGTAGCTCAAAACAAAACAAAAGTCGCGTGATCAGGAGACAAACCAAACATTTTTATCAACATTCATTAGAGGTCGGAGATATATAGATACGACGATATTTTTATCGATATTTAAAAAAAAAATATTGATATTAAAAATATCGATAAAAGTCATCGATATTAAAAGTAGGGATGGAACGGATATCCGGCAAATATCCGATATCCGGCATATCCGGATGATTTTTCAATATCCGAAATACCTATTTGGAAGTATTTTAAAATTAATGGAAATGACGAAAGCAAAGCCCTATGTGTTACTTGCTCCACAGAATCGTTTAAAAAATATATTGTGCGCGGCAAAAGCCCAAAATCCTTTTCCACAAAACCCTTATGGAACCATTTAATGTGTGTGCATAAGGAAATTCACCGAAGCTTAAAAGACTCACTAAATGCATCAAATATTGATGAACAAGAAAAAACAATTCATCAAAACAAGAAATGCAAGCAGACAACATTGGAATAGACATTATTTGTACCAAAATTGTGGAGTTTAGATGATCCTAAAGCAAAAGCCTTAACCACAAAAATATGTAAGTACTAATTTTGTTTGTTTATATTAAATATATATTTTTAATATGGTATAACATAATGTTGATGAATTTCTGGTTCGAAATTTTTTAAATTTATATTTAAAGATGGAATATTCCGATAGATCCAATTTAAGTTTTCTACGAGATTTCTTTAAATCCGTAATGTTTTAGGTGCATTACAAAAAAAATAGACTTCAATTTCATAAAATATTTTAAATAAATCTTTTGTTATTAACAAATGTATCCGGTATAATTTTGTAATCATTTATCAATTATAAACAATGCATGAAGTAAATTGAAAGTAGCTATATTTTGCACTTCAACATTGTATCGCTTGATAAAAAACAAATTGCAGAACGTTCTATACTACATCTGTTCCAAAACGGATTGATATTGTTGAAAGTATTGCATATATTTCAATCAAATTAAAAAAAATTCTTATTAAATTTGTTGTCAGTTTTATTAAGTATTTTTTAACACATTTGTCTTAATAAACTAAAAATAAATATCATTAGTTAATGGAATTCCGTTGTTTTATTATTTTGACTTCAGTACAATTGCTGTGTGTTATTCGGGTAAAAGCAATATAGGATATTTATGCAGACTTGAGAAAGATTATCTTATGTTTACAATACATGATACAAGGTAAGAAGAAGTTGAGTAACAATTTACAAACGTATTTCTGAAATATTTTCATCACATTGCAGAATATTTGGTACAATTTTAAGTAACACACAAACAAAATGGTGATGAAGTTTCAAAATTGTTCAGCAAGTGTAGGTATTGGCATCACTAAAACATCGTTTCATCAACTAAAGTTTAAATAAAAAAAAATAACTCAGTGGCGCGACTGCCCGTGTGGACCAAGGCCTGCTGGGCCCAGCTCAGCTTTCTTGACTGTGGCATTTGTGTGTCACATAGCAGATGTTCCGGTCAGATGGTCATTCTGACACCGAACCCCAGTGTTTAGTTCCTAAGCATGCATGGTCCTCCTCAGTTTATTTCTTTCAGGTATAAACAGCTAAGTCAACCTTGCCCAGTCCGCGAATCAAACCATGGACCTGTGGCATGCAGTGCGGTGCGCTAACCACTAATTATAATTTACTTGATACTTCATATCATGACCATTTTTTTCGTATAGCATATCGTATAACTATCGTTTTTAGTACATAGACCGAATATCCGGCCGGATATCCAGTGAAATCCGTTTCGGATATCTGTATCCGGTACACATGGTACACCGGATATCCGAAATCCGGTATCCGGCAAAACTCACATCCGTTCCATCCCTAATTAAAAGTATCGAAAAAAGTCACCGATGTATCGATATTTTTAAACTTTATTAGTTTTTCTGATGATCGTTTTGTAGTTCCGTGTGCTTTTTCGATTTTCTTTATTCCCTTTTCAAAACTAAAGTTTGGACTTGGCTGAGAAACAGTTAAAATGACACCAATATTCAATATTTTACCATACTTTTAAACGCTATTGAAAATTATCTAAATATTTCTAAAATCACTGCAAAAATGAAGCGAGAATATAATTTATTTTTTTTCCTTCTTTTTTTTTATAATAGATCTATTTCAGTTGGAAAAGTAGTCACCTTTCAAAAAGCAATCATGAAAAGAAAAAATTTGCTCCGAAAAACTTCGTTTCTGGCAAAATTGAAAATCAAATAAAAAAACCAAAAAAAAAAAAAAAAAAACATGTAACGATAAATAGATATTTTTTTCTATGCAACGATATAGTATCGATATTTATTTTGATCGATATTTCCCACCTCTATCATTGATACATACATACATACATACATAGGCGTACCTAGAGTTGATGAATGGGGGGGGGGGTTAATTTCGAAAAATATGAATTCGCTTCACCAATGAAAAAAAAAGGGGAGGGGGGAGGGGGGGGGGGAGGAGGAGTAGGAAAAAAGGAAAAAAAAAATCATCTTATTGTAAAAGTTCAAATCATGTCCCAAAAGTACAGGATTAAGAAAATGTCTTAAGAATTCTTAAAATAAAAAAATAAAAAATCAATTAAAAAATTAAAAAAAAAGAAAAGAAAAAAAGGGAACTGAAGCAGGAAAATGTTTTTAAACACATGGAAATTGAAAGAAATTGATGTAATTGTAAAATACATAGATGTGGGATTTCCCCCCGACTTGAGCACTTCGGATCGTATTGGTTAGGAGCAGTACTACGTCACTGCGTGACGTTGCTGCTTCCTGCCAGCCGTTTTATTTGAATTTCATTCCACGCTATGTAACTAAATTTGTAAGACGTATTTGTAAGAGCTCTTCGGAGCGATGTACCGTTCAACAATAGTTTTTTTAAAATTCCTCTAGACACCGTTAAATAAACTATGTTCATGTTAAAAAGAAGATTTTATTTCAAACTCAGCATCCCTACAAATTGGGCGTTCGGCCGCGATTGATTTATTTTCCCGCGATTGATTTATTTTCCCGCGATTGATTTCTTTCTCGAGATTTCTTTTCGAATGTAACAGATCAACAAATATGAATCAAACTGAAAAGCTGCTTTCACCTGAAGTTTTTTTTTAATTCCGAAGTGTCCGATGTTGTTCACGGTGCCCCAACCAGAAGTGTACCTCTTCCAAACCGTCCAGTAGAGCTTCAACGACGTAATTTTGGTTCAGAACTGTCCAGTCAAGCCTATAGTTCCCTAAAGAACTTAAGTTTCAGTGACCAGTTCCTGTTTGGACATTAAATTCAAGTGACCAGTTCCTGTTTGGACATTAAATTCAAGTGACCAGTTCCTGTTTGGACTTGAAATCCCCTGTCCAGTTCTTGTTCGGACGTGAAGTGACTGCTGGAAGACGTTTTGAATGGCAGCGAAAATCGGAGTTCCAGATAAGCCATTTACAACTTTATTCAAAATATTTTATATTAATTTTAGTGATAATTAAGAATTTTAATATTTAGTTGGAACAATACTTTAATATTATTTTGTCACTAAGTAATTATTTTTTGGAATGTGCTCTTTAAAATTGTTTCGTTTTAAAATACGTTATGTATTAACGATTTCGAAATAGAGAAAGCAAAAAAAAAAAAAAAAAAAAAGTTGATCATTCTGTTTCGAGTATTTAAAATAGACAGGAAGTACCAGCTGCATTTGCCATTTGATTTTTTATCTTTTCTTTTTAGGGTTGCTGAATAAAAAAATATTGTGTTGTCTTATTTTTTTCCCCTAATCATATGGCCTCTGCAACTGAAGTTTTATTTATTTTTTGTTGAACTAGTTGGAATTATATTTTTTAGAAAAGAGTTTTTGGAAAGATATTTTCTTTAATGTTACATGTAAATGATAAATTTGTGGAATCGTTGTGGTATTGTTTATATTTAGATAGGATTGTTTCATTTATCCGGTATCAAATAATAGCAGTTGTTGTTATACCACATTATAAATTAATTGATTTGTGAAATTCTAGTGTTAATATTTCTTTGGTGTGCTTTTGTACTGTCGTCGTGCAGTGTTAACGGAAAAGTTAAAATGTTTTTAAAAGCATAAGCCAAAAGGCTGTTTGGGGAATATTAGACATTGTTTTTTTAAGAAAAGAAAACTATTTAGAATTTCTAGAAATCTGTATTTACAGTCGTAAAATAGAGTTTGATTAATTTGTGAAATTCTGGTGGTAATATTTCTTTAGTATGCTTTTTACTGTCGTCGAGCAGTATTAACTTGAATGTTAAGGTATTTTTAAAGCATAAGCCAAAAGGTTGTTTAAGAAATATTGGGTGTAGTTTTTTTTAAGAAAAGAAAACTATTTAGAATTTCTAGAAATCTGTATTTGCAGTCGTAAAATAAGAGTTTGATTAATTTGAGAAATTCTGGTGGTAATATTTCTTTAGTATGCTTTTTACTGTCGTCGAGCAGTATTAACTTGAATGTTAAGGTATTTTTAAAGCATAAGCCAAAAGGTTGTTTAAGAAATATTGGGTGTAGTTTTTTTAAAGAAAAGAAAACTATTTAGAATTTCTAGAAATCTGTATTTGCAGTCGTAAAATAGACAATTTTAAAAATAATTGAATTAATAATTTGTGAAATTCTGGTGGTAATATTTCTTTAGTATGCTTTTTACTGTCGTCGAGCAGTATTAACTTGAATGTTAAGGTATTTTTAAAGCATAAGCCAAAAGGTTGTTTAAGAAATATTGGGTGTAGTTTTTTTTAAGAAAAGAAAACTTTAGAATTTCTGTGAATTTGATTTAGCTACTCATTGGGAGTTAGTTTAAAATATATTTTTTTAGAAAATTGAAGTTGCTATGCAATCAATTGTGGTTTGATAAATTATATTTTGCAGTATAATTTATGTGTGTAATGATTTGTATAAGAATTGCTATATTAATTTTTATTAGACAGTATTATTGACAAGGTCTAATTTAATGGTAAAGATTAATTAGTGGGTATAGATTGTTCTCTGTTGTTTTGATTAGGGAAATAATTGAATACAGTTAAGGATTCTAATTAAAATTCCCTGGAACCGTCAATAAGCTGAAAGTTCCTTGTAACGGTTCATTCTTATTTAAAGTTTAAACCCAAGTGAAATATAGTTGAAAATTATTAAAAGGTTAATATTTTCGCATTGTTTTTGTTCGAAAGTTATCATGTCCTATTTAAGTAAGGGTCGTAAGACTGACTTAGTTGAGGTCGCTGAGGAGTTGGGTTTGACTCCGGCTGATGGAAGTAAGGTAGCAGATATCAGAAAACTGATTTTAGAAAGTGATGGCTATGATGAAGAAACGACGCGTATAATTTTGAATCGAATCATCGAAGATAGGACGGAGCAAGAGGTACGAACCCGAGAACGTGAAGAGAGGGAAACTCGACTTGAGATGCAACGCTTGGAGGTTCAGCGCATGCAACTGCAGACTGCTGCTGTGGTTCCAAGACGAAGTGAAGAAACTCAACAGAAGATCCCGCTTGCTCAGATAACACCTAAATTCGATGAGAAAAAAGACGAAATGGGGTTGTTCCTTGTCAACTTTGAAAGACGCGCAGAAATGGCTAGAGTTCCTAAGGAAGATTGGGTAGCCTACCTACTTCATGTGATACCATCAGATATCTCGAACATGCTTGCTCGAGAGTCGGTTGAAAATGCAAACAATTTTGATTATGTCAAAGAGTTAACTTTGAAGAAATACAAATTAACCTCTGAAAAATTGAAGAACTTGTTTTATCGACATGTCAAAAGTCCAGATAAGACATGGAGGAGCTACGCACATGAGCTGAGCTGCTATTTTAAAGAATGGATAGCTGATTTAAAAGTCGACTCTTTTGAAGACTTAGTGGACTTGCTCATCACTGAACAGTTAAAATTTAGAGCTCCAGAAGACATAAAAGAACACTTTTTCAAAGAATGGTTAAATCTGAAAAAGCCAGACGATCTCGCTGAAATGTTCGATGAATTTGAAAATTTGAAGGAGAGTCTCACAAAGAGAAGTTTTCATGGGAAACCTTACAGAAAATTTAGTGAAAACCGCACGAGTCAAGAGCATTCAGGCTACAAGGGATTGAGGCATGTTAAGTCTGAAACTGAAGACAACAGATCAATGTCTGGTCAACGCAAGTTTCACAGACAGAAGAAGCTCCTTTGCTTTGAATGTGGTTCTCCAGAACATCTGCGTAATTCATGTCCTAAAGTCGTTCGAGACAAGAACAATAAGGCTGAGAAAGATCGTGAAAAAACTCCTGAAACACACCTGGTGCAAGTTGCCGTAGGATCAAATGAACCCAAAGATTATCCGGATGTCGATCTTAATAAATTTGTGAAGAAAATCAAATTGGGTGAAGTAACCGCTACAGCACTTCTAGACACAGGCAGTACACGTAATATCTTACGAGATGACATCTACAGAAAAATTAAGCCCCTTCCTTTACTGTCGAAAAATACATCTGTTTTGACCGGCCTAGGCAAAGGTCTAGTTAGAACCATGGGATCGTTCCAGCAAGTAGTCGACATTGACGGACATGTTTGCCGACTTGACTTTCAAGTTATCCCTGTTGAGGATTTCAATTTTGAAGCCATCATTGGGTCAGCATTTTTAGCTCATGCTCCCTGTCCTTTTCATGAGAAGACTGAAACTCTCTTGGATGAGTCAGCTGAATGGATATTCTTAACAGAAGATGGAACAGCGAATGAGTTGGATCTTAATCATATCAAGGAAGCAAATCTTCGTCAAAGTGTAACAGACCTTGTAACCTCCTACCAACCGAAGAAAACAAAGTTCACTGATATTTCAATGAAAATAATTTTGGAAGATGAAATACCAGTTTACCAAAGAGCCCGTCGACTGTCATTTTCTGAACGACAAGAAGTCAACAAGCAAATAGACGAGTGGTTGAAGGATGGAATTGTTCGTCCCAGTTCATCAGATTATGCAAGTCCTGTGGTACTTGTCAAGAAGAAAGATCTCACAACACGAATCTGCGTGGACTACAGACAATTAAATCGCAAGCTAGTTAAAGATAGATTTCCGTTACCCTTGATTGAAGATGTTCTTGACCGATTGCAAGATGCCAGAGTGTTCAGCACCTTAGACTTGAAGAATGGATTTTTCCATGTGCCAGTTGAAGAAAACAGTCGCAAGTACACATCATTCATTGTTCCGGATGGACAGTATGAATTTTTAAAAGTTCCTTTTGGACTCAGTACAAGTCCAAGTGTATTCCAGAGATATGTGTACAGTGTATTTAGAGATCTAATGAAAGAAGGCGTTATTGTTATTTATATGGATGATTTGATAATTCCATCAAACGATGAAGCAGAAGGTGTAGAGAAATTGAAAATTGTTCTTCAAAGAGCATCCGAATATGGACTGGAAATAAAGACAAAGAAATGTCAGTTTTTAAAGCGCTCAGTAGAATTTCTGGGTCACATTGTTGAAAATGGAACAGTTCGTCCATCGAGTGAGAAGACACTCGCCGTTAAAAAATTTCCTATTCCAAGAAATGTTAAGCAAGTACAAAGTTTCCTTGGCCTCACAGGTTACTTCAGGAAGTTTATTCAAGGGTATTCGAAGATCGCAAAACCCCTTAGTGATCTCCTTCGAAAGAACTGTCCATTTATGTTCGGGTATGAGCAAAAGGATGCCTACGAGAAACTTAAATCCCTTCCCGCCACAAGCCCCGTTTTACATCTATTCAAGCCAGGTCGAAAAACTGAACTGCACACTGACGCCAGCAAAGAAAGTTTTGGTGCCGTACTTCTTCAGGAGTCTGACGATGGACAATTACATCCCGTCCATTTCATGTCTAAAAAAACCAGTCCAGCGGAAGAGAAATATAGCAGTTATGAATTGGAGGTTCTCGCAATTGTAGAAGCCTTAAAAAAGCTGCGGGTGTATCTGATGGGAAACAAATTTAAAATCGTGACAGACTGCTCTGCTTTTCAGATGACAATGAACAAAAAAGATCTAGTAACCAGGATTGCAAGGTGGGCTCTACTTTTAGAAGAATTCGATTACGAGATAGTTCATAGACCAGGGCAAAGAATGAAACATGTTGATGCCTTGAGTAGAAATCCAGTGATGATTATTGATGAAACTGTAACTGCAAGATTGAAAGTTGCTCAATGCAAAGATGAGTACATAACAACACTGAAATCATTAGTAAAAGAGGACAGCCACCAAGAATATTTCTTGAAGAATGACATTTTGTATAAATACGAAAATGGTCGAGAATTAATGGTAGCACCAAAAGGGATGCAGACTGAATTGATTAAATCAGCCCACGAAAAAGGACATTTTTCAGTTGCGAAAACAAAAGAAATTGCAAAACGAGACTTCTTCATTCCTGATCTTCATTCCCAGACTGAAACAGTGGTTGCCAATTGTATACCGTGTATCTTGGCAAATAAGAAAAGCTGCAAGAAAGAAGGAATGTTGCATCCGATTCCCAAAGAAGATCTCATTGTAAAAGAAATCTTAACAGAAGAAATAATGGATTACTACAACAACCAAAGGAATCAGCTCAGAAGAGAAGCCAAAGAAAACATCCTTAAAATCCAAGATGAAAATAAAAAAGAGCATGACAAAAGATGCAAAAAGGCTACTATCTATAAACTTGGTGATTTAGTAGCTATCCAAAGAACTCAATTTGGTACAGGACTGAAGCTAAGACCCAAATTCTTCGGCCCATACGAAGTCACCAAAGTTAATGGTAGGGACAGATACGAGGTAGCTAAAATAGGGAATCATGCAGGCCCAAATCAAACCACCTCTTCAGCTGACCTCATGAAACCATTTGGGTAGCCCCTTCTAAAAAAAAAAATTTTTTTTTTCATCATAAGTATAATTGTGTTTGTGTATTTGTATATTCTAATAATGTGTTCATATTCATAACGATATTTAAAATGCACAATTTAATGTTCAATTGTATAATTACTATAAAATTATGTGTGTTTGTAAACGATTCGCAGTGCTCTTGATAAATATTTTAATTTTTTAAGTTTTAAGTACGCCGCTGTGGTCAGCGACATGTCAGGACGGCCGATTTGTGGGATTTCCCCCCGACTTGAGCACTTCGGATCGTATTGGTTAGGAGCAGTACTACGTCACTGCGTGACGTTGCTGCTTCCTGCCAGCCGTTTTATTTGAATTTCATTCCACGCTATGTAACTAAATTTGTAAGACGTATTTGTAAGAGCTCTTCGGAGCGATGTACCGTTCAACAATAGTTTTTTTAAAATTCCTCTAGACACCGTTAAATAAACTATGTTCATGTTAAAAAGAAGATTTTATTTCAAACTCAGCATCCCTACATAGATACAATATTTTCGGAGAAATTTTCCAGATTTTGATCAAAATTTCTAAGGTTGTCTCATACGATGTTTTAAACACCCCCACATCTGAAATTCTCGTAAAAATGCTATAAAGGGGTAAAAAGATGAAAAACGAGTGTCTTCAACATAGAGTTCTTTTTCCTTGAACATCGCTCATCAACGACCTTTTTTCTCCTCTCCTCTATCTCACTTACGAGAAAGGGTATTATAAAAATTATCGAAAAGTATATTGTCACTTTCGCCATTTTAGCGATTTTTTTTTTTTTTTTTTTTTTTTTTTTGTGGTCTATATAAGAACTATCGCGAAAAATATCACCAAACTGGCCATTTTTCAAATAAATGAAAATGTTAACAACACTATTCCACGCCAAATTTAAATGTAGTGACCAGTATTATGGTGAAATTGAAAGTTGTGCGATGTTCAATTCACCTAGTTTACATCCAGTTATTGTTTAGTGTTACTGTGTTTTATTCAGCGCATTTTACACCCAGGACCTATGTTTCCCGCGACGAGGAGTTCATTTCTCCAGCCTCGGACGGATGTAGCGCGTAGTTATCATTAAATGGTACCAAGCCAGCAGTCAGGATTTTTTTTCGGAAGAAGGGGGGGGGGGGGGAGGGTTATGTTAGAAGACTTAATTATCAACATAAAGCAGATTTGATTTTTTCATTTGTAATATTTTTGCAGAATCAAGAGACTCAAACTCATATTACTTCTATGACATGGATAATTTTTAATGTAAATACTTGTAACAAAAGTTACGGAAAAAAAGGGGACAAGAGGTGAAATAAGATTTCACAGTATTTCGGGGGGGGGGGGGGAGAGGGGGTTATCCCTTTGGTCTCTCCCCCCCCCCCTGTCTACAGCCTTGAATTGTACATTAAGTGGCAAGTTAGCTCCTCTGGTGAAAAATCCATGTATAGTCTTGCAGTTTTGTATAGCTTTTGATTACCTCAGTAAAACACTGATCACTGAATGATCTCAATAATGAAATTTAATTTATAATTTGTGTAATATTCAACAAATAATTGGTTGGGGGGAAAATGCAGTATATATACCCCCTCCCCCTCGTTACGCCTATGCATATATACATCGTTTGTTTAGTTTTATTTCTTTAGAAATGCCTATTTTACCTGGATTCGAAAAATAGAAATTGTATAACTTTCCATAAATACTCGTAGATTGTATGACAATGTTTGGTTTCCTGGGTGACAGTGTAGTGTAAAATAAAAAGATGGGGGGGGGGCAAGACGATCATCGGCTCACACCTGATATTTGCTTATACCCGTCTATTTGTTGTTAAACTATTAAATTGGTATTTTTCTTTTAAAACAGTTTAATGCATAAACAAACAAATTGTTTTATATTCAATGTCTATTATTAAAAATAATATCTGGAAATTCATTAACATCCTTTCATCTCCCAAATATTCATATTCGATAGAAATCGACAAATTTAGATGCAAACACCTTACAAAAAAGGACAAATTTCCAGATTCTCTATCTCCTCAAAATCTGCTTTCGAAATTAAATGGCACGATTACGATTGCTAAGGAGGTCCACTGATATAATTTTTATTTGTTTTTCTCCATCTTGTAATGTAAGTATAGAGATGACCCCCTTGCTGGATAGACCCTATCTTTCCCCTTCAAATTTTTCTCCAATTATAAAATGAAATTAACAACTCAATGAATTTGAATTAATCATCTCAATGGACAATTCCCGCATTTTTTTTTTTTTTTTTTTTAATTCAATTATAAATGTTTCGAAAAGGCCATAAACATAAAAATTTCTGCTCAATGCGCTTTTTAAAAAAAAAAAAAAAAAAAAAAAAAAAAAAAAAAAATTGCAATCAAAGTTATCTTGCTAGACGTTGGCGAAAAAACGATTCATTCCGCTAGCATTGAATATGACATCACGGCTTCGCTAACATCTTGGCTTGAAATGCAGCAGAGGAAACCAGATTTGAAAGTTTCTCGCAAATCTCACCAACCTGTACGGAATGTGGCAATGGTCTACCAACTCCAACTATTTGGCAAAAACCTTACGATAACCACAGAAACTGTAAGAACCCTTGACGTCACAAATTTCGCTGAGCGTTTTGATCGGACTGGTGATGGCTCGGTTTTGGGGCAATTTCTTTTCTTAATATTTAAATAACTAATTTTTTATTAAAGAACTTTTGTTTAAATATTTCGAATCAGAAAGAAATTCTGCATAAATATAACTAATTTCAATCGTTTTTAAAAAATGCGGTAATCGTCTATTCCATCGGTTGATTTTGAATTGCTTGATGAAATATTAATTTATCCACCATCACTGTCCAAATTACCTCTAATTTTAACAGTGGATATCCAAATGTAGACTCCTTATCTCTAAATCTCTAAATCCTCTAAATCTTGTCAAGTTGGGTTTGTCAATTTATCAGTGGCGGCGATCGGATGAAAAAAATCGTAAACATTGCTAAAAATGGCAAAATTTACATAATGTTACCATCGAAATAGGTAATGTTTAAAAAAAGTAAGTGAACTTTGTTCACTGCCACTTCATATAGTCCTGGTTTTCTGAAACTTAATCAAACGGATTTTTACTTTCAATTACATATATGCATACATAGAGTAATAAAAGTATAGTTTTCGGTTAAAAAAAAGTTTCGATTTTTCCCCCCCCTTTCTCCACTTTTCGGAACAACTTGATATCAAAAAAGTGATCGAGAAAAAATGTCTGTATGTGGTCAGCATAACTCCCCAACAAACTGACCTGCGATGTTCAAATTTGGTGTAAGGGTTGGTGATGGCACTAAGGACCTTCCATAAAGGTTTTCGTCAAAATCGCGCATGCGAATAGGGTAGCTGCCATTAAAAAAATTATGAGTTTTAGTGATTGCTGAGGAGTTCCAGTGATTGAATGAAAAACGGCTCGAACGATTTTGTTCAAAATCACTGTGGTAATGCCTCTTAAGGTGTCCTAAACATCCCCAGCATCGAAATTCCTGTAAAAATGTTTCAATAACGTAAAAAGTTGAAAAACGAATGCCTGTAACGCTGAGTTCTCTTTCCTCATCAACGATCGTTTTTTCATCTCAGCTCAGTTTTACTCACAAGGAAGAATAATGAATAATATAAGAATTATCGATAAGTATATCGCCAAAAGCACCATTTCGGCCACGGGCACCCGCAGGATTATTTGCAGGGGGGTGCAAGACTGATAGAATTTTGTTTAAATCGTTAATTTTTCAGAAATGTGGATTGCAATTCCTAATGAATTGTCAATTAACAATTATGCAATAATTTTCACTGATAGTAAAAAAAAATCACGGTATGTATTTTTGAAATCCTCTCCTCTGCAGATTTTAACCAACGCAACCATATTTAAAAAAATCTTGAGCAAGAAAGAAAATTAAAAAAAAATTAAAGTATCTTATTTTAATTTTTAATCTTATAAGTAGTTCTCGGGGTTTTCAAAAGATAGTGTTTGGAACAGAACCAGAAGACACAAAATATAACTAATTAAAAATAAAGTTTTTAATATAAATCCTCTATTCTATGCATTACCAATTTTTATGTGCAATTGCAAGTTCTTGAGCTTAAATCGAGATTTTATAGTTTTTGACCACTACGAAGAAAGCATCCATTTCGGACTATTTAATATTTTATTTTTTTTGCGCCAAAACTTAATTTAATAGATTGTCATCCACAACGAGACTCTCTACTAAGTTTTAACTCGATTGGATGACAGCAAGCGAGTTAATTAGACCTATGAAATGGTAATATATTAATGTGTGCAAAAGCGGCTTTTTTGTGACGAACCCCAGAAACGTGATAGAATTCATTCTCATCGACCAAGAATCTATGTCTCAAGTTTCAGCACGATTGAATTACGGTAATTGGGTTAATTAGTCCTGCGCAGATTTGCTGGCCACACATAAATAAACAAATAAGTTCGAAGTCATAGCTGCCAACTCTTAAATGGCTGAAATCGCCAAGAGCCCATTACAAAATCATCAAATCTATACTTTAAGAAAATCACCAGAAAATTCTCGAAAAGGAGATATAGCATCAAACAGTAATCTCTCTCAGAAAATTATATTTTTTATCAATAGTTTAAGGGGGTATTCTGGTTTAGAAATTCGAAAAAAATCGTTTTTTTTTTTTTTTTTTTTTTTTGTGCATATTTTCATAGTATAACCCTTCAAGAAAATATGCCTAAAAGGATTTTTCGAAATTTGAATTATTTTCGGAGTTACAGCTCATTTTATGACGCGCCGACAAAACCGTTTCGCAGCTGGGTCGCGCGAGCAAACGAGGTACGAGCTACTGAGGCTTCCAAGGAAGCTAGAACTGATAAATCATCTGAAAGAGCTTCACTCAACATGACATTTGAAGTCGAAGAAGGTACTTTGTACGGAGCAGGGATAGCTGATTAATAACAAGTGAATATAAAACGTCAGTAAACGACTCCGACTGCGCGCGATTAATCCTCAAACTTTAAACTCGTTTTTCTCGTAACTACTTTTCTGGAAACGGTGTGCATGATATCTTTAATTCTACTCAACCGATTCACTTGAAATTTTACACAGAGCTTCTTTATACATTATAGTATCGCACTACGAAGATTTTAAAAAAAATAAATTTTTTTTGTATTTTTAAAAAATTCCGAACGACAAAAAAAACAGGGAAAATACGAAACTTTTTTTTCAAACCACCGCCATTTTGTGAAAAAAAATTTTCTTTTTCAAAAACGTTTCGTAGTGCGATAACTACACCCTTCCTCTTTACGAATTATTCATGGATTTCCATTTCAGGTCATGGGAAGGATTTATATCCTGCACACCAGGACAAGCCATTTTTCCATCAGTCCCCACTTCGCCGACCTGCAGTTTTTTGAAATTTAATTTTTTTTCTTATATTATTAATGTTTTGTATTCTTAAAATATCAATAAAAAGCTTCTAAAAAAATATATAGTAAAAATAATTTTTTTTTTATCGCGTCCGAAAAAATACCTGAAATTCGGTCTTCTAAACCAGAATACCCCCTTAATGTATGTATGGCAGCTATCAGTGAAAACCTTCTTCCTTTCTAGTGCAATTGCCCGGTCGCTTTTCGCATGTCCTCGAGTAAAATGAATTCTTCCATTTTGAATTTGTGTTCAGACCAGACGTATCCACACCGGTGACATAACATAGTTAGCCAGGGTACTCACACTAATTTTTTTTCGAGCTACCTACTCAATTTTTTCTTAAAAAATAAGAAAAAAAAGTACTTTTATGCTTAGCCACTTGGGAATATTAAAAAATAGGAAATCAAATGTTGAATTGTGTAATGCAACTTAGGGGGAAAATACACTTTATTCAAATTGTACTAAATAACTAAAAATAATTATAAATTTTTGTTTCCTTACTTACATGTTTACTTACTTTTGTTACTTCATTTTTGGAATTTACACTTTTTACTCCTTGGAATTTACACTTTTTTTACCAAATTTAATTTAATTTTCAAAAGCCAGGGGTTTGCAAGTGCACCCCCTTGCACAATCCTGGGGGCGTCCATGATTTTTTTTTTAAAGACCTATATAAGAATTATCGCAAAAAATATAGCCAAACAGGCCATTTTTTCTAAACGAATGATGGAAACATTAAAACGATAAATGACACAAATACACATCAGTAATCTAGTGTAATTGAAATCCCTTGCATCACATCCCTAGCTCTTCTTCCATTGGGTGCCCAAGTAAGGGCAAAACTTAGCAGAGAAAATCATTCAAGGAAAATGGAGAAAAAGAAAAAAAAAACAATCATTTATAAGCAATAAATACTGAAACGAATGTTATCAGTTTTTGCATTAGTTCCTAGAGACTTTGACTGAAGTATTATAATGTAGCTCAGAGTAATAAATAACCAGAATAAACTAAACAGAAATTACGGAGCCAGAAAAGCCAATCTTGTGTTAATAAATAAAACGAACCTCAAAAAAAAAAAAAAAAAAAAAAAAAAACGCTGTTTGATGTTGCAATTATGTATCTTATTTCCATCTTGAGCTCAATCATTTTGTTTGTAAAAGAGTAATGGTTTGCAATTAGCTGTCAGAATGGATGAGTCAGAATGATGTGATTTACCCATAGGATTTGCCATAATCTTCAAAGGAAGCATACCCTAAGGTTAACATCAAAGATTTAAAAATACAGAAGTGTAATATTTTGTTTCTTCCAAGTTAGAAAAATAATTAAAATAAATAATAAAAAATTAAACATAATGGAAATGCTCAATTGAAATCTTTACTACGTCTTATATTTGATATACCCAATTTCCAATCCTTTATATTTCGAAACAACTGGCACCTTAAAACCTCCTCGCAATGATTGATGATGATTGATTGATTGATTGGGTGGTATGAGATTTTTGCTCGCCTACTGGCTGCTTTATCTCATTATTCCTGAGTTCAAACAACTTCTATATAAGATAACAAAGAGGATAACAAATCTTTCATTATATAACTTATGAATTTCACTAGAGCTCTAGTTTTAATTAAAGAATCTTCTGAGAGATTGAAAATCCAAGAGAATGAAATGGGAACTGGACCAAGAGAGTTTCTGAGTTTTTCTCTTGCATCTTCGAAGCAATGGCACGTTTAAACGATATGTTCGATAGAGATTTCATGATTGATGCTTGAAATAGCAATACTCAGCGATGAAAAACGAAATAGGAAACAAACAGGAGTCATATATTAAAGTTGAAAAAATTCATTGTAAGATTGAACTACAGTTTCAAAATGGCATTTGTGTTGTTTCCCTCCTTGGAATTTACACTTTTTTTACCAAATTTAATTTAATTTTCAAAAGCCAGGGGTTTGCAAGTGCACCCCCTTGCACAATCCTGGGGGAGTCCATGATTTTTTTTTTTTTTAAAGACTTATATAAGAATTATCGCAAAATATATAGCCAAACAGGCCATTTTTTCTAAACGAATGATGGAAACATTAAAACGATAAATGACACAAATACACATCAGTAATCTAGTGTAATTGAAATCTCTTGCATCACATCCCTAGCTCTTCTTCCATTGGGTGCCCAAGTAAGGGCAACGCGTGTTGAGTCTGATGGAGGCATAAGTAAAACATGTCCTACCCACTGCTATCTTCGTTTTTGTATTTGTTGTTATGGGTTTACATTAAGATTTTTTTGCATATTTCAACATTTGATACTTTATTTGGCCGGTATATTTAAAAAAAAAATTCTAATGCATTTGGTCTGAAATGCATCGAGCTTATTTTTTGTTGTTGTTTGGTAAGTTTCCAAGTTCCACAGCCATACAATAAGACTGCTCTAACTGTCACTTTAAAAATGTGAAATTTAAGTTTTATTTTAATTCTTCCTGAACTCCAGATTTTATGTAACATTTTGAAAGTATATTGTGCTTTTTTAAGTGTTGCATCAATACCTTTATCAGTCCCTCCTTCGGTGGACATATTAGCTCCAAGATACACAAAAGTCTCAGAATATCAGTTGACATCGGTTCCACATTGGGATTGGTCAATGTCAGCCGATATAGGCCATTGTTGAGCTATTGGGGTAGAAATACATTATATTTATCTTTTGATTATTTTCAAGACTTTTCTAAAAATGAGCAAACTTATTTTTTGCTCTTGCAAGTGCTGTTTTAGACATCGATATAGATAAACAACTGGATAGACTGCCCCGATGTCAATCCAAGGGAAAAAACGTACCGGTGGTTGTTGATGATGGGTGGATGATTAACCAATCACAGTTCACTTTTATAGTTGAGTGGGAATGCGAGAAATCTTGTACAGTGCTAGAGTAGATGGTTTTTTGCATATTATTACTAATTAAGGTCTACTATTGACGTTCTGCTGTGTATAACCCAAAATTTTATTTTCAATCCTTGTAAACAGGCCCTGATCATCGCCTAGGCCCACAAGGCCCAGGCCTTGGGCCCATGATTTTAGGGGGCCCCAAAATTGGCTGTAAACTTATAACTTTTCTTTCTTTTTGTGAATACCTTTTACAATCTGTATAAAAGAATTTTTACATAAAAATAATTTTGTATTGATCTTGAACCGTCTTTCGTATCCTAGAGTGTATTTATTCAAATGCATCAAACCATCATTTAAAAGCGTAAAAAAACAATATTTCTCGAAGAAATATTGAAAGCAAATCTTGACAAATTGCAAGATCAGCAAATGTCGGCTTTGAAGTTGTGAATAATGATACAGATATTGTTGTCACGTATAATACTACACATTGTGATCGTGAAATACAATTGTACATTACAAAGATGTTTTGATTTATAAATTTGATTATTTGAAATTTGCTTCTTTATTTATGATACAAAAAACTTTAAGAAGACAATATATTGAATTAATTTATCAGCTTTTTCTATATTTAATATTAATTCATTTGACAACGAGTCAAGCTCATTTCCAATAAATCTCGCTTTTGATGAAGGGGCCCCTAAAAGTGTCCTTGGACCCCAACTTGTCATGACCAGGCCTTGCTTGGAAATCCGTATTTTTTTGTCCACCCAATGATCTGGCAATGGCTTCATTTTCTCAGCGTTAAGCAGTCTATCCAGTTGTTTATCTACATCGATGGTTTTAGATCTTGAATAACTTGTCTTATACAAAGTTGTTGCTTTTTTATGACATATGAACCAAACTTCTTATCGATTTTTTTTTTTTTTAAAATCCTTCCAATCGTTTTGGTAACAGATGGCAACGAGTCTTATTTCTGATGAAGGCAGATTAACTGTAATCTGATTTAGATATTAATGGAACTTTCATTGTAACAAGAAATCCTCGCATTCTACAGATGCAAAGTAGAGCAACCGAAGCTTATAAGCTCAGAAGTTCCGAAGTGTGTCCTGAAGGCACGCGTTTTTTAGAGCAAGACACGCTGATTTACTTTTTGCGTGCTGTAAACCCATAAGTTTTCAAAATTACTGAAAAAACTACCGTTCTAAAGTGCAAGAAATTTTAACCTCTTGTTTGGGCACACGTGAGCTGCTTTTGTAACTTTCTAGAATTTTCCGCAATTTCATTTCTTCCTTCTTTTTACTTTCCATTCTTCAGATTTAGAAAGTACTGTAATCATTTAAAAAGCGACCTTGATTTGTTTTATCGGGCTACAATGAAATGCTGATCACAAAATTCTATGGTGTCTTTCACAAAATTCTTTTTTACATAATAACGTTAAAGCTTGATTGCCATGAAGGTTGGTTGTTTTCAGATTATCTGGCGCCGTCAGCATCACGAGGGCTATAATACGCCGAAACATTCGTCATTAGACAAGCCAACATACATTTACAAACACCCATGCCTAACACGGGACTCGAACCCACAACCTCGAGGTCTAGAAGCTAGCACGCTAACCACTACACCGTTTGGTCGGCTTGCCATGAGGGGTTGGCTAAAACAATTTGCAATAAGGGAATCTTAAAAATATTAAAATTCAATTCTTTGATTTAATTTTATTGCCAACATTATTTTTTTTATTTCTAATATACTTATTTAATTTCTTTTTAGTTTTAGCTTCTACGCTTATTTTAAGACAACTTTATAAAAAATCTGTCATATACAAGGTCAACATTCATTAGTGAAGAATTATTTTGAAGAATATATTATCAAATTACCACCAAATTTTTTATTTTGGCGGTATTCTTTCATATATATATGAAATACATATATATGAAATACATATATATATATATATATATATATTAAGTATCTCCAGACCTAATTTTTTCCACGAGGTTCATTTTCAGCCACTCAGATTTCCTGAAATTACCCTTTTCATTTTAATACTGTGTTATCAATATACATCTAAGCCTATTGTATGAAATTGCAGCAACATGACAAAGGTTGGTTGGTTTGTGCGCTCAACGACCTATCTCTATGTACAATGACGGTTAATCAGGCCGGAACATACAGCTTAACGTGGATTCCTAACCACATCCGTGCCTAACCCAGGATTCGAACCTGCACCATTGGCATGCGGGGCCAGAGCGCTAACTCCACAGCGATCAGATGGACCAACATGACAAAGGAAAACATTGAATGTAATAAAGTTGTACAGAAGGTTGGTTTTTTTCCCATTTAAGTTATTTTGTGTTTTACAAAGGATGCATAAATAGTATATAATGTTTTTATTTATTTAATTTTGTTCTAAAAGCAGTAATCGGAGCAATTTTAAATTATTACGTAATTAAGTTCAACGAAACTGGTTTTAAGACTCACATTTTTACTTTCAATTACCCATATGTATACATAGGGTAATGAAAGTAAAGCATTCGGTCAAAAAAAAAAAATCGATTTTTTTGCATTTCTCTACGTTTTAGAACATCATGATTACAAAAAAGTGATCTAGTAAAAATGTTTGTGTGTATGTATGTGTGTCTGTGTGTTTGTGGTCAGCATAACTCCCAAACAAATTGACCTACGATGTTCAAATTTGAGATCATTGTTAATGGTGGCCATGGGACCTACTATTAAGGTTTTCGTCCAAATCGCGCATGCGCATAAGGTAGCTGCCATTGAAAAAAATCCCGTTTTTCGATTATTGCAAAAAAAAACGGCTCCAACGATTTTGATAAGAAGCTGTGGCAATGCCTCTTAAAGTGTTCTAAACATCCCCACTTCCGAAATTCCCTTAAAAATGTTTTAGTGGAGTAAAAAGTTGAAAAATGAATGCTTTCAACACAGAGCTCTCTTGCCTTGAGCATACCACATCAAGAATATTTTTTTCTTCTCCCCTCAGTTTCGCTTATAACAAAGGATAATATAAGGATTATCTAAAAGTATATCGCTAAAATCGCCATTTTGGCAAAGTTTATTATTATTTTTTTTATTTTTATTTTTTTATTTTTAGACCCATACAAGAGTTATCGCAAAAAATACCGCCAAACTGGCCATTTCCTCTAAGTGAATGATGAAAATATAAAAACGGTAAATGACACAATTCCATGTCAGTATTGCCGACCAAACGGTACAGTGGTTAGCGTGCTAGCTTCTAGACCGCGAGGTTGCGGGTTCGAGTCCCGTGTTGGCATGGGTGTTTGTAAATGTGTGTTGGCTTGTCTAATGACGAAAGTTTCGGCGCATTATAGCCCTCGTGTTGCTGACGGCGCCAGATAATCTGAATACAACCAACCATGTCAGTATTATAGTGTAATTGAAAGTCATGCGATGTTCTACACCCCTAGTTTAATAACAACTCGCTTTGATAGTCCTTATAAAACAAAAATGCAAATCAATTTTCCATTTAGCAATCAATTATAGTTTTCATAACTGTAGTTGTAGCAGAATAAATATATCCTCGTGCATCTCTAGCTGGATGAATATATCCTCGTGCCGTCACAACTAGATATCCTCGCGCTTTACCTTGGTAGTTGTGTTCTATAGATTTGAAGATAGCAGTTTGAGTTTGGAGAATGGCGTATTAACTAATAAAGTTGTTTCTTTAAACCGTTTCGTATTATTACAATCGTAAACACTTAACCATTTACAAGTTTGTTATCTCATCGACATCACTGCTATATAGTTCTTTTTTTCTATAGCAATCACTATACTTTTCTCTATAGTAACAACTATAGTTTTTTCTCTATAGTAACAATTATAGTTTTTTCCTATAGTAACAATTATAGTTTTTTCCATCGTTAAAATTTAAAAACATGATGTTCTAGGCCCCTGTTTATTAACAAAACTTGAAATTATTTTGAAAAAAAATTCGGCATCTCCTATTTATATTTCATGTTAGCGGATTAAAATAATTCGAGGGTAAATATATCAAAAAAAGTTATCAGCAAGATGTCGATCTGATTATCTAGTACAGAAGAAGCTAAATTTTCAAGTTAGAGTAGTGCTCAACTGAATCTGTACAAGTACTTTTTCTATCAGTATTGTTAAATTGCAGTGAAACAAAACTTAAGGGTTGATCAAAATCTTCTCTCGTTTCATTGCCTTTCGATTTATTATTTGCGTATTCTTAGTTTGCGCCTTTTGTAAGCCAATTACTTAACCAAATAATTTTTCTAAAGTTGGAAAGATTTCATAAATTCCAAAGATATGAAATTACTTTGAGTTATCGTGATTCACAAAGAAAAAGTATGAAAAACTCATAAGTAGGAAACTTAAAAAACTAAATAGTGAGGATGAGTGTAGTGTGCTAATGACAACGAAAACAAAAATAAATAACAATAATCAATAACAGTAATAACAATAACTAAATGCATAATAATAATAAATAACAATAATATTATATGAGGAGGTGCCATGAAAAGCAAACGAGTCCATTCTAAAAAATTGTTGGTAAAACTCTAGAAACTGTTATTTAATTTGTTTTACATCTCGCACCAGTAATTTTTTTTTATTATTATTATTCATTTTGCATCGAAAAATTAATAATTGATGGCAGTTTTGCTAAGAATATAGTTGGAATTTAGTTATTTGACATTAAAATAAGGATGTGTTTCTTTTCGCTTCAAGTTGGTAGATGTGTTTGTCTTTGTATGAACTATGTTGGGATATGTTTTCTTTTGCCTGATCACTCTATACTTTTTCACTTTTTTATACAGAATGCAATTTTGACTTATCAAAAACCGTTGTATTTCATAAATTAGAGATAAACAAAAAAAAATTATTATATATTTTTGCATTTCTCCATGTTTAGGAACATCCTGATTTCAAAAAAGCGATCTAGAAAAAATGTACGTCTGTGGTCAGTATAACTCCCGAACAAATTGACCTACGATGTTCAAATTTGGTATGCGGGTCGCTGGGGGCCATGGGACCTACCATTAAGGTTTTCGTCAAAATCGCTCGTGCGAAAATGGTGCTACCATTGAAAAAATCATGTTTTTCAGTGATTGCTAAAAAACGGCTCTAACGATTTTAATAAAAATCGTTGTGCTAATTCCTCTTAATTCCCGTAAAAATGCTTTAATGGCGTAAAAAGTTGAAAAACGAATGCCTCCAACACAGAGTTCTCTTTCCTTGAGCATACCTCATCAATGATCGTGTTTTCTTTTCCCTTTAGTTGCACTAACAATAAAGGATAATATTAATCGAATATTTATCGAAAAGTATATCACCAAATTCACCATTTTGGCTGAGTTTTTTTTTCCTTTTTTTTTTCTTTTTCTTTTAGACATAAGAATTATCGCAAGAAATATCGCCATACTGGCTATTTTTTCTAAATGAATGATGAAAATATAATAAAGGTAAATGACACAATTCCCCTTCAGTATTATAGTGTAATTGAAAGTTGTGCGATGTTCCACACCCCTAGTTCAATATAATTTGTTTCGATTCTTAATGTTTTTTTAAAAGCTCAATGCGTCTAAATCCCAATCACTCCTTCTATAACTGTTTGATATTGAACTATTATTTAGTTTCAGAGATACAGTATTAATATTAAGAAATTACTTAAAATAAACCATTAATTTGAATTTTAAAGATTATGTTGTATTTATATATAGAGAGAAAATACATGCACTAAGATTCACGTATTATTGTAAATCTCGTATAATTTTATAACCCTTAAGGTAAAATGTATCAATGATTAAATCAATGATTGTATCAAATTACTTAAAATAAACCATTAATTTGAATTTTAAAGATTATGTTGTATTTATATATAGAGAGAAAATACATGCACTAAGATTCACGTATTATTGTAAATCTCGTATAATTTTATAACCCTTAAGGTAAAATGTATCAATGATTTATAGAAACCAAGAACAATAAAAGAATTTCAGTTGCATAAATCCGCAGGCCAATCCCGATATGGAACGTTGTAACTTACTACTATCGTTGTAAACTAACTTACGTTGTAAGCTACGGATCATGGCCAATTTCATCCAGTGCTAGGTAAAATATACTGGAAGTTTTGAAATGTTGGTGCAGAGTTTTAAAATTGAAATATAGAGTTATAAGAGAGGGGGTGAAAAATAGGTTTTATGATGGTTTTGATTTTTTTTTTAAAGTAGGATATTTTGGAATGATGTTAAAGATTCGACATGAACTGGCTAATCTGCCCTATTTCCAAAATTGACCAATTCCACTGTGTTTCTTGGAAGAGGAGAAAGTTCCATTTAATTAAACTATTATTAATACAATTCAATCATTAAAAATACTGAATAAAAAAAATTCATTATTGAAATTGATCGTGTCCAAAATTATCTCTACATACCCAAAAATATTGATATTCAATGAAATACAATGTGATCCGTTTTTTCAGTGAATGTATGAAAAACTAGGGATGTGAAACATCGCACAACTTTCAATTGCACTACACTACTGATGTGGATTTGTGCCATTTATCGTTTTTATATTTCCATCACTCGTTTAGAAAAAAATGGCCAGTTTGGCGATATTTTTTGCGATAATCCTTGTTTGGGTCTTTTTTGTATATATATATATATATATATATATATATATATATATATATATATATATATATATATATATATATATATATATATATATATATATATATATATAAAAATTTAAAAAAAAAAAAAAAAAAAAAATTAAAAAAAACTTAGCCAAAATGGTGCATTGGGCTATATACTTTTTGATAATTGTTATATTATCCTTTCTTATGAGTGAAACTGAGAAGAGGAGAAAAAACGGTCGTTTATGAGCTATGTTCAAGCAAAGAGGACTCTGTGTTGAAGGCGTTCGTTTTTCAACTTTTCACGCCATTAAAGCATTTTTACGGAAATTTTGGTGGTGGGGATGTTTAGAACACCTTCAGAGGCATAGCGATTTTGATCTATAGCGATTTTGATCAAAATCATCTGAGACATTTTTTACCAACCATTGAAAAACGTGATTTTTCAATGGCAGCTACCTTATGCGCATGTGCGATTTTGACGAAAACTTTAATGGTAGGTCCCATGGCCACCACCTACTCGCACGCCAAATTTGAACATCATAGGTCAATTTGTTCGAGAATTATGCTAACCACAGACAGAAATTTTTTCTAAATCAACTTTTATATACTTTTATTACCCTATATATACATTTGGGTAATTGAAAGTAATAAGCCTCATTAGCATTATCCAGTCACAAGTAATCATACGGAAATTTCACATTTTTTATACATGTTCCTTTAATGCATTTTTAAGTTGTTTAACACAAGGAATAAATGGTAAGTAGCATACTTTTAAAAAAATAATAATAATCAGTTTTAAATTAATTATTATTATTGCTTTTAATATTTTTAGAAAGTCCTAATTATTTTAATTTTCAAAATATTATAAAAATCTCCTGTTAAATTATTCAAAAATATCCAAATATTACACCGTGAAAATTTCATAATGATTGAAGAATCGGTTATTAAAAGAGATGCCCCCAAAGTTGTTGAATTTAACATTGGCTTCATGGGCGCCCCCAGTAGGTTGCAAGGAGGTACACTTGCACCCCCCTGACTCTTGAATTTTTTTTAAAAAAATGAGGGAAAAGATGTAAATTCCATGATAAAAAAAAAAGCACATGTGCCGTTTATACTGTTATGTTACAATGAACATTTTTTTCTATTAATTTAGTCTTTTGTTTCTTTTCTATGTCGTTTTTTATAGCTACTTGCGTGAAGATTTTCTGGCGCTTGTTGTCTATGATTATTAGAGGCTGATGAGTAGAAGTATTTATTCCTTTTATTGTAGAATCATTTCCAGTGTAGTTCTCAAAATTCTAGGAAAATGTTTTGTTTTTTAAGTCATCAGATATACTATCTTGAAATCTATTTTTAGAATTCATTTGAACATATTCCAACACTGCCTTCGTGTTTCATTTTGATTTTTTTTTTTATATATAAAACTTGGAAACCGAAACTTGGAAGAAATAAAATTTTTTTACTCTTCTGTATTTTTGCATCTTCGAGTTCCTCTATTCTAAACACTGTCTCTTGAATGCCATGAGATCTAGTTGGATGATAAAAATAAAACCACTTTAAAAATATATATTTTAATATTTTTACTAATTTGTATTTTTTTCTCTTGAACAGTGTTGCCCTGTCATATATACCATGAATTTTAATTATTCTCAAAGAGTATAATTTATAATGCATAATTATCAATTAACATTTCTAAAAAAATTAATAATTTTTATAAAAATCTAGTCTTGCACCCCCTTGCAAATATTTCTGATGGGGGCGCCCATTATTGGCTTCTATGGAGTTGCCCTCTCAGGACATTTTTCAGAATCCTTGAGGAAATCAAAAGATATTTTTAAAGCCCACCTCCCATGAAATTCACGATTAAACTGAAACCTGAATACTTTTGTTTTGATTACGGGTATCTTGTTTTAGAGCGAAAGTGTAGGAATGTTGGTTCCGAATCACCGACCTCGATGATGCGTTGGCGGTCGCCAAGCTCTATTTATGGAGAGGCGCCGTTTTCCCAACCCCTAATTTAGCAATGGAAATCACGGGAAGAAGCAGCAGCAGGTAAGTGCTTAAATATTTGTATGTTTTATTTCAACGGTTCAGTAGAATTTCTTGAACAGCCGAATTTCTTTCAATGCTGCCCGCAATGTTTAACTTTGAAGTTGAAATGTAAGATTAAAGGCTTGCTTTTAACGAATTTCCAATTTATTGTGTTGTCGCTAATAAGGTATTAACTTTCAGCAATCATTTATGTTTCTTGATAGCCTAACGCAAAAAAAAAAAAGAGAAATAATCTTAAAGCTATGATACCATAAATAATTTAACTTTCTCTCTATACTAAGAAATGTGACTAATTTAGTCATTTTGCCATAATCTAATCGGGCTGAAACTTGACAGATCGATTCGATGTCGATGACAATGCATTCTGTCAAATTTTGAGGATGTAGCTGTCATTAAAAGGTCGCTTTTACGGAATACTAATAAACCAACTTGCCGTCATCCAATCGCTTTAAAATACCATTGAACCGACCATTGTTGAAACTCTTTTCTGTTGCCAACATTTTTTTTAATAAATAAATAAGAAAAGTGTTTTAATCAGAATAAATTGAAGATATTTGGATGTGGATGTGAGTCTGACTTTCATTTTTAATAAATAAATTTTGAAACGCAGTTTGCCGCACATTTTGTTGATAGAAATGTTTTCGATATTTAAAATAAGATGGAAGCACCAAGCACACGCTTTTTGCGGAATCAGCACTATGTTAATGAATATAAAAATGTATATATTTTTAATTTTTAAGTATGACATTGAATATAAATATTTTACTTATTTACTTATTTTCAAAACAATGCGAATAAGATAATGATCCGATTTGGACGCACGTATTTTTTATAAAAATTGCTCTTGTTTGAACTTTTAAAATTTTCTTAAAAATTTAATTGTTAAAATTTGACTAGTATGTTACAAGTTTCAAATATACACTTGATGCTTCGAATGTGAAAAATTCTAATAAGCTAGCATGGTCACCGTGACGTCAGATAGCAATTAATTTTTGAGATCACATACATAAGCTTCATTTAATAAACAATGTTTTTTTTTTTTTTTTTTTTTTTTTTGTCAGATAGTAGTAAATAATACTATGGTTGAAAATCTGACAACCCTGGTTTTGCGATTTAAGTTAGTTTCTATGTCAATTTGAAGACTTTTATTTGCATAGATTAAGCACTCGATATTTTAATGACAGTAATTCATAATTCATTGATTTCCAGTATTACGTCACAAAACTTTCACTGATTGACTGTTTTCAGTTATTTTGTATTTTTAGTAGCAATCCGAAAGCGTAACGATTTCGTGTCGAGCAGGCGACTTGATTGCGAATGCATCGCCGGGGGTTGGTGAGGGTCAGCGAGCAGAGAGTGGATCCCAATAGTTTATTAAAAAATAGAAAGAAAGAAAGAAAGAAAGAAAGAAAGATGGTCTTGAAAGATCTTTATTTCACAAAAAAACAAAATCGTAAATAAACTTGCTTAAAGGATTATTAGTATATATATATTGGCAGCTATTTATTCGGTGTGAAGGAGGCACCCACTTATGGCAATGTTGCTACTTTTGGCGACATTTTCGTCTCGATATTACATTTTGATCCCTACCTTTTTCCTCTTCAACGTATTGCCACTCTACACCACTCTCGGTCAAATATTTTCCTGCGCAAAGTTTTAATTAGGTCTATAGAATGTATTCGAATTTTATCTATACGTTGTTATATAAAAGAAACTGGTGAAACATGTATTATTGATAAATGGTTTGAATCTAAATAAATTACTTGGGTTTGGTTTGGAACTTCCGAGTGTCCATTTCTGCCACTTATAAAGTGCTTATCACAGCCATGTACTTCTTAATTTTGAGCATCTTCTAGAAGAATACTAGATCGGAATCTTCTAGTGTAAACCCTTCTCTTCAAACCCCACCACACCAACGAGAGGTTATTGAGACCATGACAGATTAAATGTGCACCAGCCCCCATTAGGCACACACCTATCTTCGGCAGTGGTCGAGGATCGAACCCACAACATTCCGATCATGAGCTCGATACTATGACCATCAAGATTATAGAGCCTTAAATAACTTAGTGTTCATGATAGAAACAAAAATAATTATTCGACACGAAACTCTAATTTATTTTAATCTGTATTTTTATGTATAAGTAGTATTTCCTTCTCGATGCAGAGTCGTAATGGACAATTCCCGCATTTTTTTATTATTTTTTTTTTGTATAATTCTAAATGTTTCGAAAAGGCCATAAATACAAAAATTTCTGCTCAATGCGCTTTTTTTTTTTAAAATTTGCGATCAAAGTTACCTTGCTAGACGTTGGCGTGAAAATGATTCATTTCCTTGACATTGAATGTGACGTCACGGCTTCGCAAACATCTTGGCTTGAAATGCAGCAGCGGAAATCGGATTTGCAAGTTTCTCGCAAATCCCGCCAACCTGTACGGAATGTGGCAATGGTCTATCAACGCCAACTATTTGGCAGAAACCTCATGATAACCATAGAAACTGTAAGAACCCTTAACGTCACGGATTTTGCTGAGTGTTTTGATAGGACTGGTTTCGGCTCGGTTTTAAGGCATTTTCTTTTCTTAATATTTAAATAACTAATTTTTTTTAAAGAAATTTTGTATAAATATTTGGAATCAGAAAGAATTTCTTCATAAATATAAACTAATTTCACTCGTTTTTGAAAAATGCGTGAATTGTCCATTGCAAAACCATAATGCCCATGATTTTGATCTGGATTTTTGATTCTGCCCTACTAACCATCTTTGTCACAGTTACGTCACTGCAACGAAGTTTTTCGTCGCAAAGATCACGGTCACAATGTGACTTGCATGGGATATCGCAGCGATGTCGCAAAAGTTCACGTCACTTTCGACTTCCATGTGATATCGCAGCGACATCACACTGTGACGAAGTCGTGATGTTACTTTGTGATATGGCAGCGACATCCAGTGATATCCCAAAATAATTTTATATAATGAAAATCACAAATAAGTCATTTTGTGACATGTATGTGATATAAGACGTAATTTTGCGATATCACAGGGATACACAGGGATATCACATTTTAACATTTATGCTATTTTTGTGGTATCAGTGTGATCTCTATGTGATTTTGGGGACATCTATGTGATTTTATCAACGAATCTCACGTCACTGCTATATCACATTGTGATCAGTATGCGATCTTAGTGACTTTGGCGACATCTATGTGATTTATGCGATTTTAGCAACGAAAGCTTTGTCGCTGCGATGTCACATTGTGATCTGTATGTGATCTTAGTGACTTTGGCGACATCCATGTGATTTATGCGATTTTCGTAACGAAAACTTTGTCACTGCGATATCACATTGTGATCTGTATGTGATCTTAGTGATTTTGGCGACATCCATGTGATTTATGCGATTTTCGCAACGAAAACTTTGTCACTGCGATATCACATTGTGATCTGTATGTGATCTTAGTGACTTTGGCGACATCCATGTGATTTATGCGATTTTCGCAACGAAAACTTTGTCACTGCGATATCACATTGTGATCTGTATGTGATCTTAGTGACTTTGGCGACATCCATGTGATTTATGCGATTTTCGCAACGAAAACTTTGTCACTGCGATATCACATTGTGATCTGTATGTGATCTTAGTGATTTTGGCGACATCCATGTGATTTATGCAATTTTCGCAACGAAAGCTTTGTCACTGCGATATCACATTGTGATCTGTATGTGATCTTAGTGATTTTGGCGACATCCATGTGATTTCTGCGATTTTCGCAACGAAAGCTTTGTCACTGCGATATCACATTGTGATCTGTATGTGATCTTAGTGATTTTGACGACATTTACATTACCCATTTACATTTCCACCAGCATTCAATTGAAATTGCCAAATTATGAAAATTGTGGAATTCAGCTTTAGTTTGTCGGGAAAACTGCAGATATTGAAAGAACATTTTCTATTGTTAGTAAAATTTGGAATTCTGAGAAGGCACAACTTTCTGCAATTACTCTGAAATCTTTGTTAATAACTAAAATTAACTTGTCATATTTCTGCAGAGTTTCTGGATTATAGCCTCAAAAAAATATATTAAGTATGGTTGAAAGCTAATAAAAAAGTTAAATAAACCTATGAATTACAATGTATATTGTATATCTTCCGAAAAAACCGCAAACATTGAAGATTTTAGAATTGTGTGTTCCGAACTCCATAAATAAATACGTAAAAAAAATTATCCCTTTCCCATAGCAGAGACATGTCCTGATTTTTTAATCAGAAAAATCTGATCGTATTAGATATGACTCGTGTCTTTTAAACTATATATATATATTGATGATATTTATTTCCCATCTCTTTATTACTTTAAAATTTTGCATTTTCCCCTATTTAGTCCCCCAGTTATAACTAGATGGCGCCACTAGAGGCATGATCTCCTGAATTACTTCAGAAGTTAATTAGTTTTCGTTTTTATTCGCAACTAGCTGAATAGTACCCGTGCTTCGCTGCGAAATTGTGCTATGTGCAATATTTTAGTTAGAGTTGCGTTGCCGACCGAGATCCGTAATTGGTGTATAGGTTCCAACTTTTGACTCTTTGTTCGCAGGATGATTCATTGATACCCAAAACCAAGCTGGCTTTGCTCTCTGAAAAGTTCATTGACACATAAGCACAGGCTTACTTCACACGTTGAAAGGTTCATTGCTATGCAAGCATAAGCTCGCTTCATTCCCTAAAAAGTTATTGCTACGTAAACCCTTAATATTAGAAGCCCCTACCCTGTCAAGAAGCAAAAAAAAAAAATCCCTGGTAATACAATAATATAACACCCATTTGAGAATATTTTAACACTTATTTGTAAAAAACAAAATTAGAAGGCCATAACTATGTTGAAATTTTCAAAGCTCTAGGCCTATTAGAAGAAATTCTATTTTTCAAAAGACCAATTAAAAGGCAAAAACTACTTATGTTACAAATTTCAGAACTATAGCCAATTAGAAATCGTTTAGTAAAATATTTGTTAATTACAAAAATTAATTAAAAAAAAGCTAATCAAAATTTTAAATTATGTTTGTCAAAAGTCTAATTAGAAGGTCAAAACTAATTATGTTGAAAATTTCAGAGCTGTAGTCCTATTAAAAATCGTTTTATGAAATATTTGTTAATTAATTAAAAAAATTAATTTAAAAAAAAAGAAATCAAAATTTTAAAATTCTGTTTAGCAAAAATCCAATTAGAAGGCCGAAACTATACTTATCTAGAAAATTTCAGAGATGTAGCTTTATTAGAAATCGTTTATTTATAATATTTGTTAATTAATAAAAAAAAAATTAAAAGAAAAATTATCCCAGAAACCTTATATATATATATATATATATATATATATATATATATATATATTTTGCATGCAACATTAGCTAGGGGCTCACCATAAGGTCGTTCTTGAAGGGGGGGAAAGAAATTTTCACTATTGGAGTCTACCCAGAGGGGTGTTCCTTGGCCATTGTAAGGTACTGGTAGTAGTACAATACAGTCGTCCATCCTTGAAGACAGTCATTCACGCCCCTCACAGGTGTGGAAGATTTGGAATTTCAAGATTGTGTGGTAGAAATAGAAAATGTACATATATTAGTAGCCTACTTTTTGTTGGAAATCTAATGACGCAATTAAAATTTAGGATGCTAATAAAAAATGAGATATAAAATAAAAATTTTGCACACTTTCAATATAAATGTTAAAATTTAATCTGTTTTTCATTTCTATTCAGATTTCCAAAATATAAAAATACACCTTAAAAATGTTTCTCAATGCGGTATGAAATATTTGAAATCAGAATGACATTTTTAGTGTGCTTTTAACTATTTTCTTTTTGCTTGTATGCAATTAGTTTTAACTATTTGTATAAATCTTAGTTTGTTTCAATAGTGAACGATCGTATAAAACATTTTATCATTATTGGATAATTGATTGGATTGCTGTGTAATTATTAAGTTCTCTTAAATATTCTAAATAGTACTTAACCATTATGTCACAATAGTTGAAAATTATTGCATTTTTTATATAAACATAAACTATTTTCTAAAGTAAGAAACTGCAATATTTTACTATAAATTCAAAATGCTCCAATACAGAACAACGTACAAGAATAAGGTATAACGATTCAATACTTTGGACAAGAGAGGTAAAAGGTGAAACGTTTATTTCCTTTTTTTATTCAAAAATATGTTATAGAAACTGTACCTATTGCTTGTAATGAATTTCAAATACATATATGCGAAGAACTATAAAAGCCTGCCATTTATATATATATAAAAAGTAAAGCAATTGTACAAAAGCGTGAAAGGATATATATTGATTTATTTTAAAAACTGCTTATTAATGTTATATTTATTACTTTTGTTTTTATAGTGAATATACCAATTATTGTTTATTACTTTAAAAAAAAATTTCAACATCCTCACCACTAAAATTCGCGTAAAAATTTACAGAAGACGTAATCAACCAAATTGTAAAATAAAACAGTTATTTTGCAACAGTTACTGACTGTTTTTATTCACAATATGTTTATGACATGTGAACTGAAATAAAAAAAGATTCGCGTACTCTTCTCATCTTCCTTACCTTCTTTTTTAAAACTACGTCATTTTAGCCCCTGTATTACACTGTGGAGATAACTTTCTTCAAGGGCCTATGTCTTTCAATTTCTTCAGATCATGTTTCAGAAATTTACACCTCCTCTTATCGGGAATTTCACCAACTAAACAATATTTGTGTTGCTACATATCGTCAAAATTGAAGACATTTTTTTATTTTTATATATTTTTTTAATAAAAGGATGAAAACTCATACGATAAATTATATTATTGTACTTTTTGTCTGTATTATTTTAATTTTACACCTTTCATACTATAATTCTTCAGATTATAGAAAATTTATCTATCTGTCTTTAGTAAATAAAAGTAATAATACAACATAAGTGTAAAATATAATATACCAAATTTACATCCCACATTTCTATTTCATTACCTGTAAATTGATAACAATTGGTCATATGACTATCGACACGCAATAAAGGGAATTTTGATTTTAAAAATTTTGTTTAAAATAAACACTTTTAAAATAATTTGATTCTACAAAAATTTAAATTAAAAGTTGAAAAATATTAAAAAGAGTTTTACGACAAATTTTAACAGATTTATGGAATCAGAATATTAAATGCTCTTAAAATTCACTAAAGTTAACTTAAAGTTAAGTTTTTATTTATGGTTTGGATACTTTAAACATTTGCAAAATAATTTAGTAAAAAAATATCAAGACTTCATAGAGCCAAAAGAATAAACATTCAGCAAAGGAAATCGTAGAAATGCAGTTAGCGAAAACCCACCTAGCAGGTAAAAGTCACTTATCATTTACTAAATTGCCCCCCTGTCAAGCAGCTTCAAAATACCCCTTTGTGTCCCAACTGAATGGGCTGGCCATGTGTGCTGTCGAAATTTCTTCCTCTCACCCCAATTCCGAAATTGTCACATGCCCCCTTCCTCTCACAGGAGCCCATGTGAAAAGGTTAAATTAACAACTTACACAAGCAGCCGGTAATCGGGTAATTACCTGCAAAAATTACCGTATTTTAAAGTTTGGCTGGTATTTTGGAAGATAATTTGAAAATGAGGGTATTTGCGGATTTTTTTTTAAAAAATGGTGTATTTTTTATTTATTTATTTTATTTTATTACGGAAGAAGTATTTCTTTGGATAATCTGATAATGTGAAGCTTGTGTTGAAGAGACAAGAGTCTTTACAAAACCAGCAGGCGATGAAATACGAGATCAATTCAAGAGACGCGAACAAATAATAAGATCGATTGGCGGGATAACTAATTGAAATGGTTATAGAGGGTCGCTTTAGGTCAGTTTGGCCTCTGGCCTCCAGTTCCTCCTTTTTTTTTTTGTCTCGCAAGCAAAATTCAATGAACCAAAGAACCAAGATTGCACATCTGTTCCGTTTGTTAAAAGACTGGTCGCGTTGTCGGGTGAAGGAGAGGGGGGGGGGATGAAAAGTTTAGTATCTTTCCCTTGATCCAATCTTGACAGAAACCGATTCTATTTTCTCACATGATTTGTTAGGTTCGGCTTTTTTCTTTTCCATTTTTATCTATTAATTGGGTTAACGTTCCAAATAATATTGAAAAATATTCTTAGATATTCTTTGGTTATTTACTAATGCTTTTCATTTAAAACTTAACAAAATGAATAATAAATAACTGCTAATAATGATTTATTTTCAATTTGATTTTGTTCAATAAAGGAAGCAGTACAAATGGAAGAAATACTACCAATCTGTTTGATTGGTTTATACGCTCAATGACCTATTTTTATGCACAATGACGGCTAATTACGACGGGACCTACAGCTTAACGTGGATTCCGAACCACAACGAACATCCCTGCTTAATCCGGGATTCGGATCCAGCACCTTTTGGCATGTGTGACCAGAGAACTAACCACACAGCCATCAGATGGGCACCAACCAATCTGGAAATGATGTTGAAAATTTTAGATAAATATAAAAATAATACAACTTTAACCGCAAGATTATTATTTCTAAAAATAGTTAATTAACTTGAGAGAGCCATGAAAAACACATATTGACAATTAAAATACTTTATTTTGATTTGGAAGCAAACATTATTTCCTTTTATTATTTCAGTAACGATTAAGAAGCATGATGCAATCGAATAATTTATTTACTATATTTGTAATTTTTTTCTAATTCCTATCATGCTCACATATCACATATATTCACCGAATTCTGTTTCACATTAAATAGTTAAAAAAAAAAAAAAAAAAAAAAAAAAAAAAAACGAAAACTATGTAAGTCTGTTATTGTATAAACTTACAGAGCCAGCAGAAGACAAATTAAAAGTAACAAATATTTTAATAAAATAACATAACGATACGTATGTTATATTTTAACCTTCCAGTCAATAAAAATGTGTAATATATATATATATATATATATATATATATATATATATATATATATATATATATATATATATATATATATATAAAAATTTAAAAAAAAAATTAAATCATTTTCACTACTTAAATTCATTCAGAAAACAGAGCATTGTAAAAAAAAGTATGATAAACCGTTTCAAACGAAAGCGTCTAAAAGCCCTGGTTTCCTAGGAAAGCGTCCCGTGATCCAGCGTTCACTTGAAAACGGGGAGTGACGTCACGAACCGGTCAGATTTTCGACAGAACGTGTCGTTGATCATTTGCTGCCACTCTTTCTGTGGGTCCTTTCAAGGTCAGATTCTGAAAACTCTGATGGGGATTTCATTGTTCATTCTTGTCCCTTGTTCCTTCATTCTCCGCCCCTCGTCAAGAAAAGTATGTTTGAGAACACATGACCGGCAACGTACGAAATGCCGATCTACCTTATATAATGACCGGCATTTTTAGCAAAGTATGAAAAAGAGCCATGATAAAACTTTGAAGAAAAAAAAAAAAAATGTTCTTCCTCAACAATACATTTGTAATTTTGAAAAAATAATGAAAAACAGCCCTTGAAAAAGCTTTTATTTAAAATACTTAAAAAGAATTTAAGTAATAAAAAAAAAAAAATTATGAATTTTATTAATGAAACAAAATAAAATATGAACCTTTTTGTTGTACCAAGAAAGTTGATAATTTACTTAATTTCAATTTCACTTAACTTTATTTCTTATAAAAAGTAAAATCGTTATTTATATGAACTATACAAAAAATTGGTGATGTATTTTATACTTGGTCGGTTTGTCATTTGGCATTCTTTAGAATGCCTGAGCAATGCGTGAAATGTTTAATCGTTTTATACTTTGCCGGCTAATTTTTGGAATAATTTAAAATGCCTAGGTGCAGGTATTCTATAGAATGCCGGATTTAATACATTATACTTTGATGCAACAAACAAACAAAATTGAACAAAATTATTGATGCGACAAATTTATTTTGGTATTGCGGATTTAATACTTGATTGATTGTTAAAGAGTTTTTAATAATAATAGAATGCAAACTACTTTATAGTATTCAGCAAAATTTAATTCTTACTTTTTGCAAGGACAAAATAAAGGATACCATATTTATTTTAAATTTTCTTAATTCAGTTAATGTTTGTATGCTTTTCGAGAGCAGATAATAATAATTTTTTTATATATATATATATTTTGGTTTTAATAATTTCAATTGCAACAATTCATAGTGATCGTTTAATTGTGCCAGTATTAAATTCCGGGTAAAAGTTGAACGGTCAGAATCTCATTGACTTGAGCGTTCACCATTTTGTGCATAAAATGGTAGATTGCGAATGTGCCATGATTATAGAGGAAAATACATTCCATGCACAGATGTAAACAGAGGCGATATTAGATGTTATTCTGGTTCATGAGAAATTAGAATTTTGCTATAAAAGAATCAAATGTCATAGTTGTTCGTTTTATACGATTTTACAATTGGTAAAATTCACGAAGTTATTTTAATTTGGCCTATAAACCAAATTCCAGGTTACTTTTATCCGAATTGTCAAACCATTACAAAAATTTAAAATCAAATTTCCGATTTTGAATAATATAATCAATATTGGCCGGATGCCTTTCAGTAAGTTATTTCAAGAAAAAACTCACCATTCTTTACTATAATTACAGTAAAAGTTAACTATTAATTTATTTGGATTCCGGATATCCAAACTGCATGTATTCCGGAAATGAATTTCTTTTCAAAGCAATAAAAATATTTGTTGAAATAAATTTGTTGAATATTGGAATGAATGATAAAAATTATCATCTTATCGGAATTTCGAACAAATCATTATAAAATTTTAGTCAGATTTTCGATTTTGAATTAATCAGTTTTTCAATGTGGAAGATGTAATTTCGATTGTAAAGTTACGTTTCTTTAATATAGACTATAATTATAATAAAAACTAGGCGTGTTGAACATCGCACAACTTTCAATTACCCTATAATACTGATGTGGATTTGTGTCATTTACGGTTTTTATATTTTCATCATTCATTTAGCAAAAATGGCCAGTTAGGTGATATTTTTTGCGATAATTCTTGCATGGGTCTTTAAAAAAAAAAAATTCGCCAAAATGATGATTTAGGCAATTTACTTTTCTATAATTCGTATATTATCGTTTCCCATAAGTGAAACTGAGGAGAGAAGAAAAAACAATCGTTGATGAGGTATGCTCAAGGAAAGAGAACTCTGTGTTAAAGGCATTCATTCTTCAACTTTTTAAGCCATTCAAACATTTTTACGGGAATTTCGGAGGTGGGGATGATTAGAACACCTCAAGAGGAATTATCACAGCAATTTTGAACAAAATCGTTTGAGACGTTTTTTAGCAATTACTGAAAAATACTATTTTTTCAATGGCAACTACCTTATTTGCATGCGCGGTTTTGACGAAAACCCTAATGGTAGATCCCTGTGCCATCATCAACTTCCACACCAAATTTGAATATCGTAAGTCAAATTGTTCGGGAGTTATGCTGACCACAGACACACAGACACATTTTTTCTAGATAACAGTTTTGAATTCAGGATAATCCAAATCATAGAGAAATGCAAAAAAAAAAAAAAAAAAAAAAAAAAAAAACATTTTTTTTACTGAATACTATACTTTCATTACCCTATGTATACACATGGGTAATTGAAAGTAATAAGTAATAGATTTACAAGGATTCCAGACAAATAAATTGCATTGTATACCGAAAACGAATATATTTTTAATGCAATAAACGATGCATATATGACATATCTTTTGGATATCAGAATTCTGTATAAACCTGACTTTTGAAAAATATATCCTGGATGTTATGGATAGAAAATAAAATATCTATTACCCCCCCCCCCATATTTATACAATTAAGCAAACAAAATTTATTAAAATAACATGTTTAGATTTGAGTGTTTTCTGGACATATGATGCTGATGTAAACTGATCACACAATTTATATGAATATGAAAAACACTACTTGCAAAAATGTATATCATTCGGATAAAGAGTCCTTGCTACTTGCCAAATTACAAATACACTAAAATCCATCATAAGTCAGCTTAAACTTTAACAAATACGTCCATGATTAGTTTAAGCAAATGAATAACATGATCAGTAAGATTGATGATATCGAATAAATCAGCAGAATATATGGAAATTATGATTTAAATACCTTTATTGAATATTATGTCAAGTCAGAAGTCACAAAAAAACACAATAGACAGGTTTTAATTAAAGATTCGCTTATTTTTTGAGACTTGATAATCTAATGCTTGATAATCTAAAACTTGAATAGTTTATAATAGTTTTTTCTTAATAATCTAAAACTTGATAATCTTAGCTAAAATAATCTAATGAGAATATTTTTTTTAACTCCTAAAAATGAAAAAAAAATAAAAAAAAAAAAAATATATAGGAATCATTTTGGCATATTCTGTAAAAATCTGCGGCCCACAAAAAACTGGAACATAACTTATACCGCTCATCTCTAAAAGTTAATGGCAAACGCTGCTCTAGAATATTTATAAGCATATAGTGTTGTAATCAGAAAATAAATTCATTGTGTGTGCTTATATGTAACTTAGGAAATTTGTAAGCTGAGCATATTTATATTTAATAATGCACGTGAATGCATTTGATTGAAACGAGTTTTTCAATTCGTTATATAACTCAGCATGTCAATAAAAAAATAACACATAATTAAAAAGAAAAGGAAAGTACGTGAAATCAAAAATTTGGAAACTAATTAAGAAGTAAAATTTTTCATTTCATGACAAAAGAAATTTTTGAAGCACATGGTATCAAAACCCAACTAATGAAAAGTACAGATTTAAAAACATATTCAAATTTTAAACCAATCAAAAATATCCATTTTATTTATACGTTGTATAAGCAATTGACTATGACGTAACCATACATAAATTGTATTAGTTTTAGATATATGCAGTGGCAATACTCTAGTTGACAATACGTTGTTGCTCCAAAATACTCTCAAAAAGCATGGTGATCGGTCTCCCGGGAAGCATAATCAAGCAAAACCACCACCAAATCAAATCAAAGCATGGTAATCAGTGTTTTTTTATTTTTTATTATTATTATTTAACTTAAAATTATTTTTAGTCAATTAAACTTTTCTTTATCAGAAATGTGTTCTCAAACTGAGTTAATTACAGTGGGTAAAAAAAGTCTCCGTACGATAGCCAAAGTTGCAAATAAATTAGCATTATTTCTAATCTTTAGCTTCATATCTTTAGTAACTATTGAAATATGTTTAATTTGACTCTTTAAAATAAGTTAATAATAAATGTCTGTTTTTACAAAACGCAGCAAGTATTTAAATTGAAATATTTAGGAGATATTGCTAAGTGCCATGCAAAAAAAGTTTCCGTATGCAATATGAAAATGAATGGTAAATTCCTAGTTCACGTTTATGGGTTGGCGCACTTTTGAAAAGTTGGCGACAAAGCCAGAATGTCGCCAATTCGGAATTCCAATATGAAAAATTGAGAAACGAACCAGCTCCATGATTTGTGGTATGCAAAGGTTGAAGCCAAAGCGCGTCAATAAAAGAAATAGGGTTGCCAAATTTAGAACTGTATCGCCTACAAAACAGCGCCAAATCGGCTTGGCGATATTTTAACGTCAACTAGGAATAGACCAAATGAATTCTGATGTCTTCCATAACAGATTTGCAATAAATTTTCCAAGCTGAAGTGTACGCAAGTGTTATGAAGACATGATAGCAGCAATTGTTTAATTTTAGCTTGTAGCTGATTGTCTTAAAATAGAGTTCCTAAATCCATTTGTGAGTTGGTAATTCAGTTATGGGTCTATTCCTAGTTGACGTTAAAATATCGCCAAGCCGATTTGGCGCTGTTTTGTAGGCGATACAGTTCTAAATTTGGCAACCTCATTTTTTTTATTGACGTGCTTTGGCTTCAACCTTTCTATACCACAAATCATAGAGCTGGTTCGTTTCTCAATTTTTCATATTGGAATTCCGAATTGGCGACATTCTGGCTTTGTCGCCAACTTTTCAAAAGTGCGCCAACCCATAAATGTGAACTAGGAATTTACCCAGTTATGAAATGATGGATTATCTATGAAAAAAATTGGCGAAATCTTTAATATATATTATTGAAAGGCACTGTGAGCTTCAAACTTTTGAGGATAGAGTTTGATCCAGAAGATCTTCAAAGCTAAAACGCTTTCATAAAAGAAATATCCTATTGCAAGGTTCAATTTAATCCGCGAATAAGTGCACCTCAAGTCGCACTTGGCTTAAGAATTAACAAAAGCATGGAAGACAATTTCCCAAGTGACAATTTCTGTGCACTGGTTAAGACATTTTGTGTTAGAATTTCAAGATACACATATTTATGCTTGTTTCCTTCTACATAACGTAAATTGCGACACACCAACAGCTCTCATACACCCTCATACTATAACACCTCCTCCACTGTGTTTGACAGTTCCACATAAATTCTAAATTAACATTTGTTGGTTTGGTTTTATCCAGACCATAACTCGATTATCTGACCCTTGGATATTAAATTTTAATTCATCATTAAAAAGAACTGATTCACAGAAAGATAACTGATAACTTACATGCTTTTTTGCAAACTCAAGGCATTTTTTTCTGTTACAGGTACTTGTTTAAGGATTCTTACGGGCTGCAAGTTCATTCAGACCCGCTATTTTAATAATATTTCTCACCGTTTGAGATGTCCCTTCAATATTTTTATAAATTTTTAAGCCATGTGCGACTTAAGCAATATCTCCCAAGTATTTCAATTTAAATACTTGCTGCGTTTTGTAAAAACAGACATTTATTTTAAACTTATTTTAAAGAACCAAATTAAACATAATTTCAGTAGTTACTGAAGATATGAAGCAAAAGAGTAGAAATTTTGCTAATTTATTTGTAACTTTGGCTTCCGTACTGAGACTTTTTTTACCCACAGTATATGTCTACAATCAAATAAATCTGGTGACTAAGCACAGAACATAAACTTAAGCATTTAAATATTTATGAAAAGTAAACTAAAAATAAGATAATAAACAAAATACTATATGCAGTTACAAATTTCAAACTTTTGATTCAATGTGTTAAAAATCATGCGGTAATACACAGTTGAGGGGTGTGGCTGGATAATAAAGGTTTAAGCCTCTTAAAACTGATTTTTAGATGGCTTAGTTTGGTAGATGTATGAGAATTTGTCTTCATTAAGACTAACGTTAAGTGCCCGGCCAATAAACTAGTGATTATTCTTTCCAATATGCAGCATACCACTTTCCTGAGGTAATATTCATCATGTGACAATAACTTTATTTTTTACTTGTTGTACAATATCACTCTCCATTTTCTTTGATGTATAGACAACTTTACCTTGAGGGTAATTAAAAGTCCCTAAGCAGTTTATGGTTTATGAAGAAACTGATACGACACAATGCACTCTCCGTATTAGTGGAATTGGTTGCGCATCACAGATCTTATCCAAAACTCCGCTAAATTCCAGATCTTATCCAATTCCTCAAGGCATTTTCTACTTTTTCTTTGTAAAAAAAATTACATTAGTTTTTGTATTTTTGGCAAATTCCGCCGATATAATATATTTAACAAAGGTATTTGCATCCGTAAAAACATCATAATTCATAAACTATCTATCATCTACTACTCCCTTCCCTCAAGAGGCCACAAAACAATGCCAGTTTATAGGTTGCCCTGCTCCATCAGGAAATTTGTTGATGAAAAATTTTGTATGCTTTCTTGGTATGTCTCCTCAATTAATAGGAAGTTACAAAAATGCTCTGCTATTTATCATGATGGATAGAATAAAGCACAATAGCATAGCAAAGTACCTTTTCTAAGTAGCATATACAAGCTGTATATAATATAACCTGGTTTTGTTACAAGTGGGTACTTTAAACCTCATCTTGTTGAATTATAGAAAACTTATTGCTAAAATCAATTTTTGATTAGTATCTTTTTGCAACATATTGAAATAGCTTGATTGTTTTTTTTTTACATTGTGATGCCATAAAAAATATGGTAATTGTTTTTTGAGGTTGTACATTATTATGTCTTACGTGTCTTCTTATTAAACAAGGCATAATTTTACCTCTTCTTCTGTTATCCGATAAGCATACTGCAGCTTAGTCAAGACATCATCTCTAGTTTAATTCAAACATATATCTTATTTCCTTTTTGAATGTATCTTAGCAATCATCGTATTTTGGTAAAAGTGCCTTGCTGATATCCGAGCTACATGTGAAGCTGTGATGACCGATGATGAAAATTCACTATTCAAAATGTTTCATCTCGTGTTAATGATCATCAATTCAAAATGTATAACTTTTTCTAAACTTTAGGTTCAGACCTACTTTAGTGTAATATTACTCTTAAGTAAGGTTATTTGTAAAACCTGTGATATAAAATATCTATAGTTTTGTGTTTAATAGCATTCTTTCCTGGTTTCATATGGCTGTTATGATGCTGGTACCACATTTTATCATATAAATGATCTGTTATCCAAAAAATCAGTCACCTAATTTTTACTATTTTGTAGTCAATAGGTCCTTGCCATATTTGAGAGAAAGTTTCTCAAAAGCACCTTTGGGGAGAATTTAGTTGATGGTTCATGGAGAAGTATCTGACATGGGACAAGAACCTGCTAAACCAGATGGATAAAGCAAGAACAATGAAAAGACAACATGGAGCTGAAGACGATTATAATAGTCAACAGGTAAATTACTCTTTTGATAGCAAAACTAGTTTTCTGGCTAAAATTTTTTAAATGAAAAATGCCATTATTGTTCATGTAGTTTTACTCATTTTATAATTTTTGTGCAGGAAAAGTGTCCATAAAAAACATTCTTTTCATAATAGTCGAATAGAATTTATAGAATAGAGACTACCTGGTCTCTATTCTATAAATTCACATGTCTATAAAATCTATATATCTAAAAGTCTATAAAATCACTAAACTCTCGACTAAAACTCTAGACAATTTCAATTTGCTTATGATTCTTAAATATATTTGAATCATTAACTTCAATTCCATTGACTATCCATGCACAATATTAATTTTTAACTAAAAATATTTCAATTTAAATTCTTTATTGTTTTGAAATTACTATATGTATTTATGTATGTATATATATCCCAAGCAACGCAACCATGTTGTTTCAATGTGGTGTCAACGTTCAATACCAACATGCACAATGTTGTTTCAACGTGGAACTGCAACGTTGTTTTCAAGCGGAAGTGTTCACTTAAAGGAGCGTGGATACAATGTTGAGTGCCAACGTTGTTTCTACGTAGATATATCACACTGCTTCCACATGCTAGCTATTGCCCACGTGGTTTCAATGTTGAATGTCAATATTGGTTCAACGTGGATTTGTCACATTGTTTCCACATGAGTGTTCATTTTTGCCCATGTGGTTTCCACGTTGAATGTCAATGTTGTTTCAACATGGATCACATCAGTAAAAATAGATTTGAAATGAGAAAAATTATTACGATGATCATAAAAGATACTTTTAAAAACAGTATCAGGGGTTTCAGACTTTTTAAAATTTGAGAAAGGGTTAAAAATTGTAGTTTCATGATGATGCCAAGGTGAAATGGGGAAAGTTGGAGGAATAACTCTAAGGTTATCCACCTGATGGAATGAGAGAATGTTTTTAACTCTCAATGAAAAAGATGGTCGTGCATGTTTTTAAGTAGCTCTCTTCTTAGTTCGAATGAATAAGCACTTTTTGGTGTTAAATATAGGTTTTCTGCAGATCGTAAGAATTCTAGTGTTCAATCATGTGTTGAAATAATCCGATGCAAAGGTGAAATTTGCACTCCAAAATTGTTATTTGCGTTCTGTCTGTTTACAATTTTAAAAATGTGGTAATCATAATTTTCAGTGTTTTTTTTTAGTAATATACAGTCAATAATTAATTCTTTTTTTAATAGATGAATGTTTGGAGTGCAAAGTTTACACTTGGATAAATAATTTTTAATTCCACCCCTTAAATTGTAAGTACTGAATACTAGGCATTTTTTTCTATGCTATAAAAACAAATTTTGTGTAAAAGTCCCTTTTTTTTTTACAAGTACCTTTTTTTCAAACTTTTGGTCCCTTAGTCCCTTTTTTTGAAGTTCCAAGTTGCTAAACACCCTGAAAGTTGCCCCCTGATGAAATTCCAAATTTCTGCCGTTTTTCATTTTATTTTGTTTGTATATCTAAATATATATATACCTAAAAATATTTATGTAATCCATGAAGCAAGAACAGTGTTACATAGATGGTTAAGTATGGCTGCTGTCAACATTTTGCAATACTAATTGAACATAACAGCATTAATTTCTTTCAAATTTCAAGAAATTGTAGTCTTCAGATAAATCTTCTATAAAATGTAATTGATTTAGAAGAAATACAATAATGCCACTAAGGAAAAAGTTAAGTCTGAGGATGTTTGTTTTTTTTTAGCTTTTGAATTCTCTAATTGGACCATATATGTTATGCGTGTGTTATTGTCAATGTATGAAAGTGAAATTAGTTTTTCTATATAAGGACTGAAGTACTTTAAGCAAAGTTTGAAACAACATATCGTAGAGGTTAAATTGTGAAATAATTAGTTATAACAGTTGTCTAGTTATTCTGTGATATAACTAGTTTTTGTATAAAATTTTTAATGATAGACAATTAGATAGTAAAATAAAAGCACTCTATAATTTTTTATTTTATCTTTTGTTGCAAAACTCTAAAAGTAACAAAAAGTATAGCAGGCATCTTCTTCGAACAGTCGTTTGAAGCCCCTCAAATTGCCTTATTTTTTTAAAATCACTTACTGTTGCCAAATTTATTGCTTTTAATAATAGTGTTCTTAAATATCAATTTTGGGGAATTAGAGGTCCCAAATGGTTGTTGGACGTAACAACTTTCAGTAACAAGTCAATTTTTTAGCAATAATTAAAAATGGAATAATTTTTTTTTCACTAATTAGGAAGTATTAGTCTGATAAAACCTCTGTTATCAGAGTGAGTCATAGATAAACATAAATATCAGCGTTAGGTATTGTATTCTTTTACTAAGATATGTATTGAACCTTGATTTGAAAGACAGAACTTGGCATGGCTCGGATATCTGGTCGTCTAGTGATAAATTGTATCTTATGAATCCATTATTCAATTCAATGGAACTTTTTTAATATATAAGTTATATTTTTTAAGAAATAATGGAGGGAAATGTTTAAAATTAAAAACTCTTTTAAAACAATTTTTTTTTTTTTTTTTTTGTAGTTTTAAGTCTCACAATTGAAAAGAGGATCATTTCCAGATCGAGTTAACATATTTCCTACTGCATATTCATTGAAAGCCAAAAACAATAAATTATTTGTCAAACAGATAGCAATATGTGCAATTGTAAATAAAGTATTTGTCAGAAGCAGAGGTGTTTTAGCTTTTTAATTGGTATACCATTTATCAGTTTTAGTTTTACAAAGGTAAGGGGGAAAATATTAAAAAAAAAAAAAATCAGAAAATAGTAAGTCATAATATTCCAAATTAATTTTTTAGCAATTAATGGATTACAGTGATGGAAGCTGTAAATAATCACTTGTAACAATATCAAAATTGAGTGTAATTATCAATTATTTATGTTGGCATTACACATTTTAATTACTATTATAACCTTGTTATGAATACTTAAAGTTGGCACAGAATTTCTGTTTTTATTTTTATTAACTAGCATCTTGTGCTATAATTGCATTAGATTTTTAAAATTGTATTGTGAGTGGCAATTTTAAAAATGGTGTATTTTAAACTAAAATTTAAGAATAACCTATTTTTTATTTTCTAGGTCCAAAGCCTACACCTAATGCTCTGAAACACGAAGAAAGAATAGGCTACATTGAAGGAAGTGGCTTAATTCCTGGCAGTCAGATGGACAGATACCTTGCTGAAAAGAAAAGCATTCTGCAATATTTAGTGTAACAAAGAATATGTTTGCTTTGTGTTCAATAAAATAAACTTATTACCTTTTTATGTTTTTACTCTTATTTTAATTGCATATTTCCATTTTTGCTTGATTTGTTCAACCTGTTTTTAGTTTTGTATTTTTCTTTTATGCTAAACTTATAAAGGAGAAGATTTGCACAAAATGGCAAAACAACATTGTAATCTGTTTAAAAGAAAAATTGAGATGTATGAGATACATTACATTGTGCTTTAATAGATTTAGTCATGTTTTGTCTTATTTTTAAGGTATATATTTAGCTGAGAAATCTATTGGAATGGATAAATTCTCTTGGTTAAAGGCTAATTAGGTAGTTAACTGTTTCATTGGTTTTTAATATAGGAGACTAGTTTTTACTTCCCAAAGTCTTGTTGAAGACGAAGAAATATTTTCTAATGCTATGATTCTTTAATTTATTATACCATTAAGTTCATGTATATTAAGTTTAGAAAAGTTCATACTTTTAGAAAATATTCAAATATTTTCTAATACTATGATTATACCATTAAGGCCAGTCATTAAAGTAATGACTGGCCTTGATAGTATAAATTATATTACCATAGTATTAGAAAATATTTGACGTAAAGAAAAGATACTGAGCCTCTTCATAGTGAGAGTAGGTACTTGAAGCAGATATAGGTAGTTGATAAAAAAAATTAATTGTGAATTTTTTGTATAATTATGTTGCAGGAACAAGGCTTTTGTTGTGAAAATCACATAGATGTCGCCAAAATCACTAAGATCACAATGTGACATCACAGCGACAAAGCTTTCTTTGCGAAAGTGGCATAAATCACACGGATGTCGCCAAAATCACTAAGATCACATACAGATCACAATGTGACATCGCAGCAACAAAGCTTTCGTTGCGAAGATCGCATAAATCACACGGATGTCGCCAAAATCACTGAGATCACATTTAGGTCACAAAGCGATATCGCAGTGACAAAGCTTTCGTTGCGAAGATCGCATAAATCACACGGATGTCGCCAAAATCACTAAGATCACATTTAGGTCACAAAGCGATATCGCAGTGACAAAGCTTTCGTTGCGAAGATCGCATAAATCACACGGATGTCGCCAAAATCACTAAGATCACATTTAGGTCACAAAGCGATATCGCAGTGACAAAGCTTTCGTTGCGAAAATCGCATAAATCACATGGATGTCGCCAAAATCACTAAGATCACATACAGATCACAATGTGACATCGCAGTGACAAAGCTTTTGTTGCGAAAATCGCATAAATCACACGGATGTCGCCAAAATCACTAAGATCACATTTAGGTCACAAAGCCATATCGCAGCGACAAAGCTTTCGTTGCGAAAATCGCATAAATCACATGGATGTCGCCAAAATCACTAAGATCACATTTAGGTCACAAAGCGATATCGCAGCGACAAAGCTTTCGTCGAGAAAATCGCATAAATCACACGGATGTCGCCAAAATCACTAAGATCACATTTAGGTCACAAAGCGATATCGCAGTGACAAAGCTTTCGTTGCGAAGATCGCATAAATCACAAGGATGTCGCCAAAATCACTAAGATCACATACAGATCACAATGTGACATCGCAGCGACAAAGCTTTCGTTGCGAAAATCGCATAAATCACACGGATGTCGCCAAAATCACTAAGATCACATTTAGGTCACAAAGCGATATCGCAGTGACAAAGCTTTCGTTGCGAAGATCGCATAAATCACACGGATGTCGCCAAAATCACTGAGATCACATACAGATCACAATGTGACATCGCGGTGACAAAGCTTTCGTTGCGAAAATCGCATAAATCACACGGATGTCGCCAAAATCACTAAGATCACATTTAGGTCACAATGTGACATCGCAGCGACAAAGCTTTCGTTGCGAAAATCGCATAAATCACACGGATGTCGCAAAAATCACTAAGATCACATTTAGGTCACAAAGCGATATCGCAGTGACAAAGCTTTCGTTGCGAAGATCGCATAAATCACACGGATGTCGCCAAAATCACTAAGATCACATTTAGGTCACAAAGCGATATCGCAGTGACAAAGCTTTCGTTGCGAAGATCGCATAAATCACACGGATGTCGCCAAAATCACTAAGATCACATTTAGGTCACAATGTGACATCGCAGCGACAAAGCTTTCGTTGCGAAAATCGCATAAATCACACGGATGTCGCCAAAATCACTAAGATCACATTTAGGTCACAAAGCGATATCGCAGTGACAAAGCTTTCGTTGCGAAGATCGCATAAATCACACGGATGTCGCCAAAATCACTAAGATCACATTTAGGTCACAATGTGACATCGCAGCGACAAAGCTTTCGTTGCGAAAATCGCATAAATCACACGGATGTCGCCAAAATCACTAAGATCACATTTAGGTCACAAAGCGATATCGCAGTGACAAAGCTTTCGTTGCAAAGATCGCATAAATCACACGGATGTCGCCAAAATCACTAAGATCACATTTAGGTCACAAAGCGATATCGCAGTGACAAAGCTTTCGTTGCGAAGATCACATAAATCACATAGATGTCGCCAAAATCACTAAGATCACATACAGATCACAATGCGATATCGCAAAAATCGCAAATTCGTCCCCAATGTCACAATGTGACGAAAAGCGATATCGCAGCGATATCACAAAGTTACGTCGCAAACCCCCCTCTAAAACGGACATTGGACGACTATGTGACCCCTGTGTGATATCGCCGTGACATCGCGTGATCTCTATGCGATATCGCTTTTCGTCACATACTCGTCACATGGTTATTAGGGTGATTGATTATTTTGATGGGTACTGTTCCCGAATGTGTGTACACCACTTCATTCAATTAATCAAACAATGAATGCAGTGGCGGAGAAAAAGGACGGGTAGACTCCGGTGGCCCTGCGGTAGAGTATCGGACTCATGACCGGAGGGTTTTGGGTTCGGTCCTCCTTCCGCCAAATATCGGTGTGTGTACCTAAAGGTGGCTGGTGCACATTAAATATGTCGTGATTGCAATGTCCTCTCGTTGGTGTGGTGGGGTTGGAGAGAGGAGTTTATACTAGAAGATTTCGATTTCGTATTCTTCTAGGTGTTCAAAATTTACGAAACGTATTTGGCTGTGTTAAGCACTAAAATGTGGCAGAAATAAACAGCCGGTAGTTCCAAACTAAAAAAAATAAGGACGGGTGAACAGTCTCACTGTGGCTTAAAACTTTTTGAGTTTTTCGATGATAATATCGTCAAAATTTTATAATTTGCTCTTTCTCAGTTTTGACATATTTCGGCACCCAGTCGTTGACCTTGCTGGTTGGATGGATTGTTTGTTGTATAAAATTAAGTAGGTTGGTCGATAGGGAGAACCATTCTTGTATTAGATGCTTTTTCGATAACTAAAACTACCTTGTACGTTTTAAATCAGTTTTTCTCAGTGTCACTACATTTAAAGGTTGTTATTTTTCTTCAGTAGTTTTAAGACGGATTGAGTGTTTTAGAAGTGGGTTGACACATGGGTATTTTCCAGAAAAGTTTGAGATGTATCACTCCGCGTCTACCCACTCTTCTGGCACTGATACACGAGCCCTTCAAAATAATATGCTCAACGGTACAAATCCCCTGTCGCAGGAAGAAAAAAACATTATTTTCCTCCCTCATCCCCATTTTCTTTTCTTTTTTTGCCACCGAAACGCACGACCGCAACACCTGACCTTGAAACGAGCGAAGAAAACTGTTCTAAAATAGATTTGTGCGTCCGGCTTTCACTAATGGAGGTGCGATGACCAACACCAAAACAAAAAATTATCCCAGAAGTGTTATTTGAGTAAAAATAGTCTGATTAGGCTTAGATTTTTTAGTATTTTTTTTTTTTTTTTTTTTTTTAATATTTTAGCCTCATTTTCACAACGAATTTTGTGAGCGATTTTAATCATATTTTTCATTCTGTCGGTGTGAGACTAAACGGTATAGTGGTTAGCGTACTAGCCTCTAGACCGCGAAGTTGCGGGTTCCGAGTCACGTGTTAGGCATGGGTGTTTGTAAATGTATGTTGGCTTGTCTAATGACGAATGTTTCGGCGCATTATGGCCCTCGTGTTGCTGACGGCGCCAGATAATCTGAAAACAACCAACCATTCTGTCGGTGTTCTTTTGCACTTTTTAAATTTTTTATTATAAATTGGTTTTTACCATTTTATTTAATGCTTTGTCTGTTGATATTGTTTATATGCTTGTAACTTAAACTACTCCATGTAGTAAATATGTTTTTATAATACTTTAACCTGAATTATAAAATAGTTAATGTCCGATTTATGTGATCCGGCGCAGTTATGGCCTTACTGAGCTCTTGCGCCAGAAAATTATACCAACCAACCAGCCTTTCGAAACTTTTTGTATTGCTTAAAAAGCAAGATCATTTTGTCATTATTAGAAGTGTTACTCATAATTTCCCTATACTAAATAAAAAGTAAGGATTACACAGAATCGCTGCTATTGTACAAATAGTATGGCTGAATATCTGACAATCATGTTTTTGAGAGTGAGATCCGATGTTGATTTGAATGCTATTGTTTTCAGAGATCATGGGCTTGGTATTTTATGGATAGTAATTCATAATTTATTGATTTCAACGCAACAAAAAGCATTCACTGACGGACGGTTTTCAGTTATTATGTATTCTAGTAGCAGTTAGCAAGTGTAGCGAGCTCGGTATTAGGTGAGCGTTACAGAGCACTTGATTATGAAGCAATTCCCGGGGATTAGTTGTAATGCAATTATTATAACATTTTCGAAATTGAGGATAGCATTTCATGATTCAAATTTCATGCATTCATGTAATCAAATTTAGGACTAGTAGCAGTTACTCAGAATTTAATAAGATATACTTTTTTTGTAATAAAAAAAATTGTTTTTTTTTTTTTCTTTGTTTTTTTCTTTCTTTCTTTATTTACACAAAGAAATAAACTTCTCGCAACATGTTTCCTGACATCACCATGATACTTGTTCATTTGCAACAATGCTTCAGTAAACTTTGTTTTGTATATGTTTGTTGTACAACAAATGAAACTGCCCCAATTTGAAGTTACCAGATTTGAGAAATAAGTCAGCAGCAGAGTACACAATGGTATTTGTCACAATGTACATCAACGTTTAGCAACCTTTTTCGATCTTATAAAATGGGAAACATGCCGAAAAGTTGCAATTCGCAAAATCTGTAATGCACTCTATGAGTGCACTGTCAACACCTCCTATAGGAGGTTTTGGCACTGTGTAATTAATAACACTAATTTATTTACTCTCTTCCAAAAAGTTGGTGAACATCGTTGTTGAGCAGGTTTATGCAATGGTGGAATTTGAAAAGCAGCACTACTATCTGGTGCCGAAAATATGCGGGCGTAACTGGGTGTGCTGTGTGTACTGGATGATGTGTGCACTATGATTTCTATTCAACGGCTCCGTACATGCGTTTTTACATTACTTTTACAATTCTGGCAATCCTAAATGATTTTAAGGGCATGCATGTCCCTAGTAGGTCCTAAAAAGTATCGGATTGATCATTTCAAAAACCATGAGATTACCATTTTTCTCTCTCGTTTTTTAATTCAGTCTGCAATGTTTTATCATCTGGTTCTTTTATAAGAATAAGTTCAACTCTAAAAAAAATACATCCCATAAAAAAGTTTTTAATACAAATCCTTTATATGCATTGTCAATTTTTATATTCATTAACAAAGCGCCATTTCTGTTGCCAGCGTGTGCTTGGTATTGGCATCTAATTTTAAATATTAAAAACATCTTTATCAGAAAAATATGCGGTAAACTACTCAAAATTGATTACTACTCAAATGAATGTAAATTTATGCACTCACATCCAAATATCTTTTATTTATTCTGATTAAAACTATTTTATTATTTATTTATTAAAACAATTTTGGCAACAGTGGAAATAGTTTCTTCAATGATCGCTTAAATGCTATTTCAGTGCGATTGGATGACGGCAAGTTGGTATATTAGTATTCCGTGAAAGCGGCATTTTAGTGACAGTGACAGCCGTTAAAATTTGATGGAATGCATTGTCATCGACATCGAATCGATCTGCCAGGTTCCAGCCCGATTAAATAACGGCAAGGTGGTTAATTAGGTCTCCGGAGATTTGCCCGCCATCGACTTAACCACCCATCCACACACGTGCATACAAAATAGAAGTTAATATAAAGGATTTTTTAATGGAGCATTTCTCCATCATTTGGTGCATAAAATGAAATGAGGTAAACATGAATCATGTTAGATGTCCCTGAATAGCATTTTACCACTGATACCAAATCGCCAAATCGTCGTATTTCCACGTTACAAGAATTATTTTTGTTATTATTGAATTAGGTAAATATATAAATATATATTATTGCATAAAAATGCGAATTATTTTAAATGGAAGTATAAATTACTTTTAAAAATGAGATGAGCATTAATTAGTTTCAATAATGATAATGAATTATTTGTTAAGGAATAAATTTAAGTAATTTTCATGATTTTTGATAACTATTATGAGTTTTTAAAGTACCTAACAAAAAAGTTTTTTATATAAAATAAATGACATTTATAATAGCATATAAATATGGAAAAATAATAATAATAATCATAATAATCTAGATAGGAAACGAAAGGTCCACGTGAATATACATAAGTATATGTTGACAACAGAATAGTAAAATAACGCACAGTGCCGTTATTTTTTTCACTAATGGATTTTCTATTTTGTACTTGGAATTTAGGACCTATTATCTGGAAATAGTATTTCGGATAAACGATTTTAGAACATTAGATAGAATCATTGAATTATTTAATAGGCCAGTGCGCTCCATAAGTTTATGTATAATACTTTCTTTTTTCTATTTATGAGTTTAAAAAAATAACAAGCCCATGATTAAGTATGCATTTTAATATCCACAAGAGGATAATGATTCGATACTCAAATAGTATTTAATACTCACGGATTTCATCTGATTTCCTTTAATGATTTGGAAAGCTAGCTTAAGCACGCTCAAAAGTTGAGTCTGGAGTAATTATGACTTCGAAGAAAACAAACTTAGCTTGATTTGTACCATTTCCGGATTACTTAATAGGCCAGTGAAATCTGGGCGACTTACCATTTACATTTTCTAGGGGGCTTCCCCTTTTCTTCTTCCAATGGGTATGTTTTTAAACTTATACATGTTAAATTACGTTAAAATTGCACATTTAGACCTTTCACTTTTTATTTGCACATAATTTAGTCGGAACCCTCTTGCACTAAAGTTTCCGTACTCCGTAAAATGCAGTTTACTTTTATAAAAAGTAAGATTTCAAGTGTTTTGAATGTGTGTGTGTGGGGGGGGGGGGGGGGAAGGGGGTAAATTGTTCATTTCATGTGTCATCCTGATTCATTACAAATAGGGCTTCGGTTAAATGGGACTAGATTTCCTCAAAACAAATGTTTTGTTGCGGCTTCAAGTTTAGCCTTTCCATCAAAAATCATTCTGAATTTTTTTAATAGATTGTAAAGAAATGCTAGTAGATTATAAATATACTGGTCTGCCGGGGCAAAAATGACCGAAACTAAACAAAAATCGACAAAGAATGATTTGAACTAATTCCGATTCCAAAATATCTCTCAACTATAGCCAAATAATGAGAATTCCTTTTTATTTGTCTCACCGTTCATTAATTTTCAATAAGGAAGATTGCAGACGATTCAGATCTCTAGCGACGTCTAATTTGCATCTTTTAAAAGTGAGCCAAATTGGCCATAAATATTACATCACTGATGACGAAATTGATGCTGCCAACTTGGATCACTTTTAAAAGTTGAAAGCAAGACGTCGCCAGAGATCCGAATCGTCTGCAACCTTACTCATTGAAAACTAAACAGTAGTGGTTTACGAAATAAAAAAAAAAGAATGCCAATATTTGGTAAGTTATGACACATTTGGCAATCAGATTTAGTTCAACTCATTCAAAGTCTATTTTTAAACAGCTACGACCATTTCTGACCAAGCAGACCAGTATATTTATGACCTACTAGCATTTCATGACATTGTATTAAAAAAAAATTAATTCAGAATGATGTTCTAGAGCAGAGTTAGCCACTACGCGGCCCGCAGGCCGGATTTGGCCCACGACAGATTTTTCTGCGGCCCGCTGGCAGCACAGAAGATTAAAAAAAAGTGAAATTTCACGGTATGGATTTGTTTTTTACATTATTGTAATTTGCCCAGAATAGTATGTGTTTTTGTAAAACAGAGTTTTCCTCTACGTGGTCGAAAAGACTAAATGAAGAAGCTCTCCGCTAGATGCTTTCCACCAAGAATAAGTACAGGAATAATTAACATAATCTCATTTGGACAATTTATTAAAATTGATTGCAACAAATACTACGACAGACATCGACTTTTTCATAAAATAAACTGAATGATTTCGACCTTCATCGTCTCACAATTGATATCGACTAAAACAGAGTAATCTGGAAGTACAGTTTAAATACTTTTATTACAAGTTAGATCAAGTCCTAGTGTCACGTTGGAAGAAAATATTTACTTCTTTTTTAATTTACTAATAATGATAATTATTATTTTTAATGATTTAAAAATGATATATATAAAGTAATTAAATATCAATTGTAATTTTATTAAAATAAAAAATCAATATTTTTTCAGTTTTCAAAAATGCAATGAATTGATAATTATTAAAGATACATATATTGGTGTATCCGGCCCGCAAAAAGCTCCAACATAAGTCATACGGCCCGCATCTAAAAGTTAGTGGCGAACGCTGTTCTAGAGGGTGCCTAGCTATCGTCTCTAGAACATATGAGGAGTGAATAAAAGAATTGCCTTGTTGATATGTCCAATCAACCTCTTTTAATCACTTTCCAAATAGGAATAAATGACATTCAAGCTCATTCTGATAATCTTCTCAAGTTCATCCCGAGTAATCCTTTGACCGTTTATCCTGACTAAATAAAATCTCGAAGTAACGATCTGTTGCACGCCCTCTGGCGTATTTTTTTTGTGGTGTCCCACATTGAGTAATGTAGATTCACGGACGAGGGATTATGAGGCGGTTGCCTCCAAATGATGTCAGACAAGGTGGGGGAGGATGAGAAACAGATTTCGTTTTCTGGAACTTTCTCACGGGGAGCGTTGGCCCTCTTTTCAATCAGAACACTTTTCCGAAAGTATTTTGGAAAGTACTCTTTGTGGAATCCATGCAAATGCCGCCTTTTAAGTAAAGTAATCAGATTTAACAAAGAAGCCCCAGGATGAGAAATATCGTGCCACATATCCTGGAGGAAAGTTTTTAGTTTTCAGTACATAATCTACATTGCTGAGTTTAGGTTCTTCCTTCCTTATTTTTTTTTTTTTTTTGCAACAGTCATTAGCAACAATTTCATTGGTTGAATTTTTCTTTGTCTTGGGGTGCTTCGTATACATCGGCTGATGAGTAGGACTTTAATTGAACTGTTTGGTAATGATTACGCTTTTTTCCCTGAGCCTTAAACTCAAGGGTTAAAAGTATGTTCCGGTGTCCGTCCCCATTTAATGTTTGGGCATGCGCAAGAAAGGCATTGTGTGGGTATGCACCTGTTCCGCCTGCTTGTATAAAAAGAGATGCATGTTGATGTTCAGTTATAATGATGTAAAGATGATAAACTCAATTAAAAACAACAACTTTGTAATGGGTTTGGACTTGGTCCAAGGTAAATTGTTGCCTAAGCCGATTGGGTTTTTATATATATATTTAAAACTGAAATTGGTTCACTTTTAGGGTTTCGGACTAATTGCAATTAATAACACTATTTTTTATCTATAATTGCCTTTCACCAGCATTAAAATGATGTACCTGGTAAATCTACTCTCCTGATATTGTATGTTTTGAATATTAATTTTGCTTGGAAAGTCAGGGCCCGTCTTGCAAATGCAAGGAACCAGGGCACAAACCCTAATGAAGGCCCCTTTCTCGTGATAAACGACTATTGAAAGAACATTTTATACATAAAAGACACAAAAAAAAAGAGACCTAAAGAGACCCTATCACAAATTTAATTAAATAAAGATTGTTTGAATATTAATTTAGATAAGCAAAAAATTGCATCAAACGGAGTGCACACGAAATGATATTTATTACGGTAAAATAGATGTTCTAAAAAAACAGGACACGCATACAAATTTAAAAGCTACACAATTGTAAAAATTATTAATAAGCAATTGAATTAAATGGGAATATCTTTCTACAATCCTATAAACATACTTAAGTTCACAAAAATTAGTTAAATGCATTCAAATAAAACATTTAGTTGTACACGCTTGCAGACGATAAGTACAACGAGTCTCTCCTTTACAATAAATAAATAAATAAATAAATAATAAAGCCTTAAATAAACTGCTTTTTTCGAATTTCCAAAAATTTCAGTTTGCAGACCTGTATTATTTTTTTGGGGGGGGGGGGGGACCCTGGGTACTTGCCCCAATTTCCCTGAGTAAAATCGGGCCCTGGGGAAAGCTGCAGGAATGACAGAATGAAGTGAAAGCTCCCTCGTGGAAATCAGGGAACACTTCTTGTTCCCAAGAAGGAAAAAGTGAAGTCTTCTGAAACGTAACGACCCACTGACACCGTCTGCCTGTCCGTCTCTTTCTCTTCGCTCTGCTTACAAGAAGCTCATAAAGAATCCTCAGGCCATTTTTTTAAGGGTGGAGTGGGGGTGGGGATGTGCTCATCTATTATGTTCTCTAAAAGGATTATACGGTTGCTTGCTCTAAGCCGAAAAAAAAAACCAAATTGATCGATGAATAACAATTTGAAAATCGTTTAGTTATTAACGTAATGATTAATGACAATGAGTAGTAAAATTAGACGCAACATACCACAATAAAGGGGTTAATGTTATGCCACTGATGGACAGTGCCCGACTTACAAACGCAGGGGCCTAGGGCACAAATCCTAATTGGGAGCCCCTGCTCGTGATAAACTACTTTCGTAAGAACATTATACCAGTAAAAGTGTCCGTATATACCAATTGTAATAAAAGAAAGATTGTTTGAATAATATTTTTATAAACAAAAAATTGCATCAAATGAATTACATAGGAAATGACAATTATTGCAGTAAAATGGATAAAACTGAACACGAGAACAATTTTAAAAGCTGTCAAATTGTATAAATTATTATATACGATTGAATTAAAGGGGAATCTCTCTCTACAATCCTATGAACACACTTAAGTTCATGAAAAAAAAAATAGTTAAATGCATGTAAATAAAACGTATGATAGTTTTATAATGTATGTATATGTTGACGATAAGTACAACGAGTTTCTTCTTTATAAAAGACACTGTGGCAAGCGAGCCAAACAACGAATACCTGTAAATCTTGCGGAAAATAAGAAACCATAGTAATGTACCGTATTGTAAATAAATTAGTGTTTCCGGTTAAGTATTAGTTTATTTCCTTGTTTATAATTTTTTTCTTCTTCTAAATTCGCTATAACGACCTTTCGTTATTACGACTGTTTGTTGTTGGTCCTGGGAGGGGTCGCTGTATCAAAGTTCTACTGAACAATTATTTATCGTGTTAACCAACTTTCAAATCCAAAAATGACCATATCGTCACCTAAATGTGTAGACCTGCTAAGTTATGGACTTCAAGAATTATCGTACCTAGGAATCAGCAGGTTAACTCACTCAACTGAGTATGCATGCTAATTCCAATACATTCGGTCACTTACATCATTATTTCTCCAGGATCTGGTTCGTGCTTCTAGTGCTGCTAGCAGTCTGCCAGCAGTGCTTCGCTGGTCATCACCACCACAATCAGGGCAGCATCGAGAAACTGTTGGCGGCGGGACTGATCGCCAAGGCACTTGCCAAACAAGGGGAGGAAGGTGGAGGCGGCGGAGGTGGACACCACTACATGCCCATACCGGTGCACGTACACGGTCACCACCACCATGGTCACGGCCATGTTCATGGAAGAGACGCTGCTGGCAGCGGACACCATCACGTTCACCATAAATACGTGCCTATTCCGTGAGTATTGGTTGCTTATTAATACAACTTCAATATTATATCGATACTAATATATTAGAACAAAGAGTTTGTCTGCCTATGCATGTGAAGTGTCTACAGAAAGTAACTTCCAGTGTTCGTAAAACTTTGAAATTTTAAACATGTGTAGTTTCTGTTTCTCTAATAAACAATCTGACAACCAGAATTTAATTTTTTTATTAAGTTTTTTCCACCATCGTGCGTCATTTGGCTAGGGCGGTGAGAACAAAACCGCTGACAGGTTTGAGAACTATCTTCTAGACTATATAAGATGAAGGGATAAGTTTCATCACACCAATTGAGATTTAAAAAAAATAAATTATTTCTTAATATCATGGTTTTTTTTTCAATTACTCATATGTTAAGGTAGTGAAAGTATAGAATTCAGTAAAAAAAAAAAAATCATTTTATTGTTTTGCATTTCTTCACGTTTGGAATGAGCTGAGTTTAAAAAAAAATGGTTTAGAGAAAACTTATGCCTGTGGTCAGCATAACTCCAGAACGGAGTGATCTACGATGTTCAACAACTTTTGCAAATAGAGTGAGTGGGGGCCATGAGACCTGTCATTAAGGTTTTCGTCAAAACGACGTATGCGGATAAAGTAGCTGGCATTGAAAATTTTACGTTTTTACGTCTCAAACAAACAGTTTTAAAGTTGTTTGCTGGTTAAGAAACCGATTTCGAATTAATTGCTGGATTTTGCATTTGGATAATCGAAACTATACAATAAAATATTATAACTTTTTTATGAATTTAAGGTTATTTTAGTTTTTTTTTCAAGGTTTATGAATTAAATTTGAAATATAATTAAGGCTAACTAATAAGTATCACTGAAAAAGTTAAAAATTACTATAGAACTTTTGGAGGATCAAATACCTCAGGAAACTGTGCCTTATTTAAGAACTTCTACAGATAAACTCGTTCAAACTACACACTACTAAATCCAAGTTTTGTTCCCAGGGTGAAGCACCACACCAACTTCATTATCGCTCACCACAAAGTGCCAGTAGTGGAGACCCGGGTGGTGCACGTGCCCGTAGAAAAGACCAAAATAGTACCCATCATAGTGCACAAGGGGCAACACCGACAGCCCCATCACGCGGCCATGATGCCCCATCACACTTCAGCATCTTCGCAGTCCGGAGTCCGGGTCACCAGTTTAGGAAAACTGAGACCCTCGGCCAACGGAACATCACTACAGGTCAGTTTAGCCACCGCAATCACCACCATGCACGGAGTTCTTATATTACATTAGACCATCGATATCGATAAACAACTAGATAGACTGCTCCGATGTCAATGCAAGAAGAAAAAAGAGCCAGTGGTTGTTGATGATGGGTGGACGATTAACCAATCACAGTTCACTTTTATAGTTGGGTGGGAATGCGAGAAACCTTGTAAAGTGCTAGAGTAGATATTTTTTTTTGCACATTGTTACTTAATAAAACCTACTATTGAAATTTTTTCTAAGTACAATCCATGATATTGTTGCGTGGATGGGTTCGAAAGACTTGAATCCAAAGCAGATTAACACTTGAAGAAATTTATTCCGATAAAACTCTTCGCAGATTTTTGTACAACTCTAGAACTTTCCTTTCTAATAGACTCAATACAGCTCTTTACACAACAATAGAGCACAAACAGCAGTTAAAAACTTGATACACAACTGCTAAAATCGCCTTAAAAGACAATGCAATACAGTTCGCTTTCGGAGCTCTCTGAATGCTCGCTGAGAGACAACTAACTCATTAACTCAATTCCGCTCTCTTGGCCGGCTTTATATAAGGAGGCGAATCTTCTAGAGATAGAAATTTGGAGAATTTTCCAGATCACAGTCAAAATGCCCTATACAGGTACATGGGGACGGCAAATGTCGCCAAATGGTCGCCAAGTTTGGCGACATTTGGTGATTTCTCACTAAATTTGGCTACCAAAATTAGTCGCCAAAACCGTCGCCAACTTGACGAGATTGCCATTAACCATAGTGTTAGATGGCCTTCTCCTTGTAAAACTCGTTTTCCAGCATTATCTCTGTAAAACTCGTTTTCAAGCATTAAGAGACGCATTGCAGGAAAGCGAAGTAAAGACGAACTCTTGCACTGCCTTATGCGAAATGTACATACATTGTCCTTTTTACATTATTAATACTACGAAATATTTACAAATATACAGAAATTCGTAACAATATTATTTTCAATCCTCGGCAATCCGTATTTTTTGCCCACCCAACGGCATCTGTCAACGGCTTCATTTTCCCAGCGTTAAGCGGTCTATCCAGTTGTTTATCTATATCGATGCATTAGACTGACAATCACGTGACACTTCAATGCTATGAGATAGGGAACAACTAAGAAACATATAAGGAAGTCCTATACTAAACTCTATCTTAACTTTACATCAATTAGACTTTAGATCTTCACCGTGCTCATAGTAAATTCATCCATTTTGGTGGCTTGAAGGTATGCTGGGAAGCTCAGTCCAGCAACCCTGTGGAAAAGAAGAGGCTATACGGTTTGGCCAAAATGGATGAATTTCCTTTGAGCATGGTGAAGATCTACCGTCTAAGTGATGTAAAGTTACTTTTGAGTTTAGTACAGTAAGGATCATTCCCTATACTCGTTATGTTACAATCTTCTAGCCCACTGCATTTAAAAACTACACTGTATAAAACCTTGATATTAGGTGATTAGGGTACGAAAATGGTCACCTAATGAAATGACATAAATTAAAAACTCGAAATTAGCTACTAATATTTTTTTATTTTATATCTGAAATGTATATGCAATATGCAATGACTACACCTGGTTTTGTCTTTTGATATTTTAATTTTCATTGATAATAGATAGAAATTAAATGAAAACAATTTATGGCATTTCATTAAGTGATCATTTTTGTACCTACTCACCAAATAGAAAGTAGTTTCTAAGTGCACTGGGCTAAAAGATTATAACATAGCGAATATAGTGAATGATCTTTACTAGGACTTCTTCTTAATGGCTATTTTTTTGTCTTTTACGCATCGACGACCAATAATTAGTAGGCTAATGTCTCGTACAATACGCAAAAAAAAAATTTAAAATATATATATATATATATATATATATATATATATATATATATATATATATATATATATATATATATATATATATATATATATATATATATATATATATATATATATATATATATATGAATGAATGATGGCAATATCTTGGTATTCTAATTCATGAAATAACAAAAGTCAAGTACCGTGGTTAAATTGTGGAAGGTCTTTATTAATTGTATATAACTTTTTTTTTCATCATTAGGGGAATTTATTATAATATTAAAACTAAACCAAACTTTAAAAAAATCAATAGCAACCCCATAATATTATACCACATTTAAGTTAAGCCGGATTTACATGCTACTAGTCGGGCCTCCAGTTTAGATCGCCAGTTCTGTGACGTCAGCTAAGCGACAGTTGCGCCGTCTATCGGTGATAACGGGAGAGTGCACGTGATTGGTTGATCGGAGTCGCCGGCGCCAGTAAATAGAAAATGTTTGGTTTACTGGAACCAGTAGCCTGGTGACGTCACATGGCGTCACTGACTGGCGATCTAAATTGAAACCTCGACTGGTAGCGTGTAAATCCGGTTTTAGATGTAGAATCCAAAAAAGCGTCTAAATACCGAATTTCATAATTTCCCAATGAGTGGTCAGTAATTTAAATGATGCCAAAAAAATAATAAATCAAAGTAAAAAAAAAAATATATATATTTTTTTTTTTGGTTATAAATTCTTATATAGTTAATATATTTTAGCAATTTTTTACTTCCAAGGATAGTTTGTTTAAGGCCAAACATAAATAACATGCAACTTTTGTATTAAAGAGTTTTTTAATAATTAATTATTAATTAATAAAATAAGTTTTAAATTTTTTTTAAATAGAAACTTATATATATATATATTTTTTTTTACTTCCATTAGAATTATCATGGTCGAAAACACCTCCATAATTTTTTTCATTCCCATTTGACTTTTGGCTGTCGATATTTTAGCAAAAATGTAAAAAAGCTCATTTTAAGGGACCGCGTTAAAGAGATTACGTCTTGAAGTATGCTAAACGTTCGGATTTTTCGGCGTGCTAAAGAAATTTGCCCTTCAGATCGTCTAAAACATTTTCACTCATAAATGACGTGTTTTTGAACATAATGCACTGAAATTTGGAATCTAGCGTAAACGAGGTATTCTAAATCGAATTAAAACATAAAAAATAGGGGTTCGTATGGAAATTTTTAAAGATAGAGTTATATTTACTACAGAATTATTATACAGAAACCTAGGAATTTTTCTTTTTTTTTCACATCAGACGTATAGAAAATCGTAAACAAAACATTTTGGTGCAAATCTCAAGATTCTGTGATAATTAGAACCAAAGATCTGGCCGTTCGGATTTTTTTTTTTTTTTTGCGTACCGTATAAATATATATTGTTACGAATTTTTCCACTGAGGCAATGATGGCACAGTTTTCACGGAATACAAATATTTATTTTCTCTTCAGAAAACTCACAAAATTTATTCACAGGCAACAGTTTAATTACTCTCAAGCTTCAACACAAGCTTCAACAAAAATAACTTCGAATTCAGCGATTATACAAGCTCACTCCAATAGGTAAACAAAGCGATCAGCTTTCAACGAAGTCCCGAAGTCAATCTGAAAACTTTCCCGTTCTCTAGTCCTTTATATACAAGCGCGTGAGACATTCTCGAAATTTCCAGCCAATTTATCGGAAACGAAATATCTCGAAACTTCTCGATTACTTTAGGTGTTGCCACCTTTTTCTAACTTGTATAATCGCTATTAATTACTAAATAAAATAAGATAAAAATAAATTACAATAGAATTTTGAAATAATACGTCACTATTTACAATATATACAGACAATTTGTGCAACATTTCCCCCTTCTTAAAGACTGCACGTCCCGGGCAGTGAAGTCCTTAAGAGGAAAGACAATTCAATCACTTCTACTATAATATGGGGCTAGTCTATTGTTATGTACAACTCTAGGTTTACAGGAGGGTGTCCGTTGAATCCTTACCACGACGTCGTTGATCTTCTTAAGGACCACATACGGCCCTTCCCAGTTCGTCTGGAGCTTAGGGGAGAGTCCTTTCCGACGTTTAGGATTCCATAACCACACCTTGTCACCTTCCTGGAATGAACGTTCCGTGGCCTTGGCATCGTAGCGGACCTTCATGCGCTCTGTCATGATGTTGATTCTTTCTCTGGCGAACCGATGTACGGCTTCCAAACGTGCCTGGAGATCATCTAGATACTGGACAGGCGAGGAAGGGGTGTCCGGTGGTCGTCCAAAGAGGAGGTCGCAGGGTAGTCTAAGGTCTCTTCCGAAAATCATTTGAGATGGTGTATATCCGGTGGTCTCGTGAGTAGCACTTCTGTAGGCCAAAAGGAACAATGGAAGTTTCTGATCCCAATCTTGCTGGTTCTTGGAAACAAACAAGGAGAGATGATTCAGAATCGTTCTATTAAATCGTTCAACCATTCCATCGGATTGTGGGTGCAGGGGAGTTGTACGAGTCTTTTCCATGTCGAGCAAGTCACACAGCCCAGTGAAGACGGCAGAGTTGAAGTTCGTCCCCTGATCGGAATGTATCAGCAGGGGTACGCCAAATCGGGAGATCCAATTCCGTACGAGGACTTCTGCTACGGTTGTGGCTTCCTGATCCGGAATCGCGTATGCTTCTGGCCACTTGCTAAAGTAGTCCATGACAACTAGGATGTATTTGTTGCCATTAGTTGTGTGAGGTAGGGGGCCTAAGACGTCTAAAGCAATTCTTTCGAATGGTGCTCCTACGTTGTAACGTTGCAACTTTCCACGAGTTCGGGTCTTCGGTCCCTTTCGTGAATTGCATGCATCACAGGACTTGCACCACTTCTCCACGTCGGATTTTGCTTTGTCCCAGAAGAATCTTTCCCTGACTTTCTGAAGAGTTTTCGTGACACCAAAATGTCCTCCAGTAGAACTGCTGTGAAGTTCTTCCAGAACGTTGGTAACTCTAGAACTTGGAAGGATTAATTGCCACCGGAAGCTTTTGCCATCATCGGACTCCCATCGACGGTAGAGTACTCCATTCTTCAAGTGCAAAGAGTCCCACATAGCCCAATATCTCTTCATTGTTGGGCTATAGCATGCAATTTCCTGCCAACTGGGTTTTCCGGTAGCCGCTTCCAGGAATTCAATGAGAGGTTTCAAGTCCTGATCTTCGACCTGACTTTTGCGGACATTCTGATCACTCCAAGGATCCACGTCTGAAGTAGTTGACTTGGAAGTTATTTTCCGAACGGCCGATGTGTTACCCCCAAACTTAGACTCGGCATTGGAACAAAATCGACAGTTCTCCGGACATGGTCTTCTAGAAAGAGCGTCTGCATTCCCATGGAACGTTCCTTTTCTGTGATGGATATCCATGTCGTATTCCTGCAGGCGCTGAATCCACCTTGCTATTTGTCCCTCTGTATTCTTGAAATTCAGCAACCAAGTCAGAGACGCATGATCAGTTCTTAAAAGGAATTTTCGGCCGTACAAGTAATGATGAAAGTGCTCCACGGCCTTTACTATTGCCAGTAACTCCTTTCTTGTGACGCAGTAGTTCCGCTCGGATTTTGACAGGCTCTTACTAAAATAAGCGATGACTTTCTCCTGTCCTTCAATTTCCTGGGAAAGAACGGCGCCCACTCCCTCATTGCTGGCATCTGTATCCAAAATAAAGTCCTTGTTAACATCGGGAAAAGCCAAAACAGGCGCGGATGTTAAAGCGTTCTTCAGTTGATTGAAGGAGTCGTCACAGTCGGCAGTCCACAGGAACTTCTGCTTGCTCTCTGTTAGTCGATGCAAAGGTCTGGCGATCTTGGAGAATCCCTTCACAAATCTACGGTAATACGTGCACAGGCCTAGGAAGCTTCGCAATTGATGAACATCTTGCGGTCGAGACCAAATTTCCACAGCATGGATCTTGGCTGGATCGGTGCTCACTCCCTCGGATGAGATGATGTGTCCGAGATAACTAACTTTCCTCCTAAAGAGCTTACATTTTGATGGGCTAAGTTTCAAGTGGGCTTCCCTAAGCTTCAAGAACACGTTCTTCACATTTTGCAAGTGTTGATCAAAACTCCGCCCGGTGATAATGATATCGTCCAAATATACCAGACAGGTCTCGTAGGAAAGTCCTCTAAGCACAGTCTCCATTAGTCGCTCGAACGTAGCCGGTGCATTACACAAGCCAAACGGCATAACTTGAAACTGCCATAATCCTTGGCCGGTAGTGAAGGCAGTCTTCTCACGATCGTCGGGATGTATCTCCACTTGCCAGTATCCACTCTTCAAATCCAAAGTCGAAAACCACTGGTTCCCCGATAGAGTGTCCAAAGTGTCATCGATTCTTGGCAGAGGGTAGCTGTCCTTTTTCGTAATTTCGTTCAGCTTCCGGTAATCCACACAAAACCTGGTGGAACCATCCTTCTTTCGAACGAGTACGATTGGAGAGGCCCATGGACTTGAGGAGGGTTCGATAACTCTATTATCTTCCATTTCCTGTAACAGTTTCCCGACCTCCTCTTGTTTTGCGAAAGGAAGTCTTCGAGGATGTTGTTTAATAGGTAAATGGGTCCCAGTATCGATTCGATGTTGAGTAAGCTCTGTTCTTCCTACATCTTTCGATGACATGGAGAAAATGTCTTGAAATTCTTTTATAAGGTTTCCGACAATCTTCTCTTGCCTTCTTTCCAACCGAGAGTCTTCGAGAAGCTGGTCCACTAAATCCGCGGGTGGTGCGGTCGGAAGCTCCTTCGGTCCTCGTTCGATGCTTGTAACAGGTGTGCAAGTGGCAATTTCTTCTCCTTTCTTGATAACTCTCTTAGAATCACCGATGTTGGCCATTCTCACATGCACCACCTCTTGAGAGAGATCCACAAGCGTCGCTCCTACCACCACTCCTTTCGGGACGCTATTCGATGATGGGAACTCCGTTACTCCAAATCGGAAGGCCTTCGGGAGCTCTGTTGAACCTTTTACAACCAAATCTGTCATGGAGGGGATGGTGATGTCCTCAAGAGCTACTATTCGATATGCACACGGCTCTTCCGAGTCCAAACCGAACAATGGAACTTCTTCTTTCCCTGTTTGAAGCTCGCCTTTCTCGAAATTCAAAGTAATTCCATTTTTCTTTAAAAAGTCCAATCCAAGAATACATGGGTCAATAATTTCAGCGACGTAAACGGTGTGAGTGTAGGTGTGAAATCCAAAAGAGATGTTGACATTTAATTTCCCATGCACAGAAATTTTGTCACCCGTCACAGTTTGTAGTGAAACTGAAGGCGCCGTGTAAAGAGGTTGGCTGTCCAGGCGCCGGGCTACATCCGTCCGTAAGATGGTTACATTTGCCCCTGAGTCAACTATTAGACGACAGGGGGTTCCATTGATCTTGCCCTCCACGAATAAACCATGGTTTCCTCCTTGAAGGGATGAGATGTGATAGAGGCTGAGTGGGGCACCACCTGCTCTACACGGCGACCTCCGCCTCGCGAGATAGCCGCTCTTTAGTTTAACTGCTGAGGTTCGGACGAGGGTCTGTCCCCTCTCCTGTCCAATTCAGGGCAATCACGTCTGAAATGTCCTTCCCGGTTGCAGAGCCAACAAACCACTCTAGTTTTTCGATCCCTTGAGCCAGGAATATTTCTCATAATTCGCTCCATCCTGTTTTCCAGTTCTTGAAACTTCTTCGTGAAAAGTTCAGAGGAATCGTCTGCCAATGTTCCACGTACGAAACGCCGGTCTTTTCTAGAAGCTTGCTGTGCGGCTTCTACTCTCATGGCATAGACGAGGGTGGACTTCAGATCTTTGCTGTCTGACATCCTGGTAGCTTGCTGTATGTCGGGATCTTTGATGGCATCCACGAAATACTGAAGAGACAGGTTATCTCGTACGTCCGAGGGACAGTCTGGGAAAGCGAGGAGCGACAGTCTTTCTATATCCGATGCCAATTCTTGAAGAGTTTCATTGGCCTTCTGCTGTCTCACTTTCAATTGCAGTCTGTTGTAATCCTTTAGATGCTGCTCCCCAAACCTTAACTCCAACGAATTTGCCAGCGCCACGAATTCTCCCCGCTTCTCTTCAGGTAGTGTCTGTAAAATGTCAGCAGCTTCACCTCGAAGAGATGCTGCGAGATGGAATGCCTTCGAAGTATCGTCCCAACCATTCGCAGAAGCAATAATTTCAAACTGCGTTTGATAAACGCGCCAGGAAGACTTTCCATCAAAAGTGGCCACTTTGATGTTGGAACGTGGTGCTAAAACTGCAGTGGAAACCTCCTCCCAGTTCGGTGATGCAGCTGCCACAGTACCGCGAATTTCCAGTTTTCGAAGTTTCTCTTCCATAGCGTCAATAAACCTTCCCTGCTCTTTTTTTAGGGTGGAAACTTCTTCTTTCATTTCATTTCTAGCAGTCGTGATTTCTCTTTCTATGGTAGATACCTTTTCTTCCATTTCATCCCTTACAGCAATGAGAACGTCTTCTTTCACGGAATGCAGGACCGATGATGTTGTCTCCATAATAGTAGATTCTACCATTGACGCTAGCTCCGTTTTCATTTCTTCCCTGATCTTGATTACGGCTGCGGATGTGGACTCGCACTTATCGGCCAAAGCTTTCATGTCAGATGACGTTGCGTTTTGCAAAGCTTTAAAATCTGATGATGTCGCTTCTTGTAAAGCTTTAATGTCTGATGATGTTGCTTCTTGACTGGCGGCAATGGCGGCGGCGAGTTCGGCATTTGTCATTTCTTGACGGGCTTGACCAGCGGCGATTGTAGCGGCGGTTGATTCTTGTCCGGCTTTTATTTCGGCTTTCATTTCAGCGGCCGTGGATTCTTGTCCGGCTTTTATTTCGGCTTTCATTTCAGCGGCCGTGGATTCTTGTCCGGCTTTTATTCCAGCAATCATTTCCATTAATTGTTTCATTTGGTCTTCCATCATTCCTCTAGTTGTCGGCATTCAAAATTACGAGACCCCACTTCTGACACCACTGTTACGAATTTTTCCACTGAGGCAATGATGGCACAGTTTTCACGGAATACAAATATTTATTTTCTCTTCAGAAAACTCACAAAATTTATTCACAGGCAACAGTTTAATTACTCTCAAGCTTCAACACAAGCTTCAACAAAAATAACTTCGAATTCAGCGATTATACAAGCTCACTCCAATAGGTAAACAAAGCGATCAGCTTTCAACGAAGTCCCGAAGTCAATCTGAAAACTTTCCCGTTCTCTAGTCCTTTATATACAAGCGCGTGAGACATTCTCGAAATTTCCAGCCAATTTATCGGAAACGAAATATCTCGAAACTTCCCGATTACTTTAGGTGTTGCCACCTTTTTCTAACTTGTATAATCGCTATTAATTACTAAATAAAATAAGATAAAAATAAATTACAATAGAATTTTGAAATAATACGTCACTATTTACAATATATACAGACAATTTGTGCAACAATATATAGCTTAAAATTTAATCAATAACTGCTAAACCATAACAATAGCACTTTTATTCCCATAAATTCTACATCTACTTTCTTTATTTGTGTTGCAGTTTCAGCAAAAAAAGAGCAGCAGTAGTCCCGACAAGTGGATAGTGGTCGTGAAGAGCAAGAAACGCAGACGACCCGACAGGGGATGATGATGTCTTCACTTCATTCCATCTCATCACCATTCGACAGTACGTGAGAAGCGTCTACTCGTGCGCAGGTCACACGTGGAAGGACCTCTTTGCGCATGCGCATTACACATCCTCCCTTCTTTTATATATTCTCTGATGTATTCTCGTTTTTCACTTAAAATAATAAAAAAAAAAATGTATTTTTTGTTTTCCTTCTTTGATAATTTTAATTTTTAGTTTTCCCTTCTTAAAATTTCAAAATTATAAACTCAGAATCAATTCGAAGTTGAATAACAAGTACAAGTATATAAGGGTAAGGCAACTTGAATGAAATTTGGTACAGAGTTTGTCCATGTATGATTAAAAATGGATACAAAATAAAGTTTTAAAATTAATTTTTTAAATTTACATTTAAAAAAAAAAAATTGCGAAAACTTCAATTAATTACTTTGTTTTCCGCTCCAATGAAACCTACAGATATGAGGAACTCACAAATGGAGTTATTTGTATAGCTTATATAATTTTTTTAATGAAACACTGAACTTGCTGTCAGAAATATAGTTCATTCCTAAATTAAATAGATAGAGGAAGACGGGGCACAGTGGACCAAGGAACAAAGTGGTCCAGTCCTTGTTAATTTACTTATTTTTAATATTTTAAGCTTCAAATTAAGGCTCATGAGCTAGTTTCATATAGACCTAAAAAGCACATGTTTATAGTAAAATCAACCATTTTATTAAGGTTTGATGTTTTGTGCTCCTTAAAGTTAGTTTTAGGGCTTTTTTTTTTTTTTTTTCCTGAGAAAAGAAACAGCAGATAAATAGTATTGAACAGTTGTTTTTTAAAAAAAGTAAGCTGTTCTTATTTTTGATACCTAAAGAAAATTTACAAGTATGCAATCTATGTACAATTTTTAGAGGTCGGAAATATCGATCAAAATAAATATCGATACTATATCGTTGCATAGAAAAAAAATATCGATAAAATATGGATATATCGATACGTGAGTTTTTTTATTTTATTTTCAATTTTGCCAGAATCAAAGTTTTTTGGGGCAAATTTCTACTTTTTATTATTGCTTTTTTGCAAGGTGACTACTTTTTCAACTGAGATAAATTTATTACAAAAAAAAAATTATATTTTTGCTTAATTGGTGCAGTGATTTAAAAAAATTTTTAGATAATTTTCCAATAGCTTTTATGTGTGCGGAAAATATTGAATATTGGTGCCATTTAACTCAGCCAAGTTCAAAATTTAGTTTTGAAGTTTTTGAAAAGGGAATAAAGAAAATTGAAAAAACACATGCAACTACAAAATGATCATCAAAAAACTAAAAAAATGAAAATATCGATATATCGGTGACTTTTATCGATACTTTTAATATCGATATTTTTTTAGAAATATCGATAAAAATATCGTCGTATCGATATATCGCCGACCTCTAATAATTTTAGTATGATATTTCTCTTTCTTCAGCATAGGGCCCAGCGGCCCATGGTCAACTGTGCTCCTGAGCAGAGGCGTACTGGCATAAAAAATCGGCCCTGTTATTTTAGATCCATGCCGGCCCAATTTTGCAATAAAATCGTTAATAAAATTTTAATAAGTATTCGTAATAATAAAGAAATTCCAATAACTAATTAATTAATTTTAATAATTAAATAGTTTATGTATTTTATTATTTAAATATTTATATTTAATAATTAATTTAAATAATTAAATACCCTTATTTTTGAATTAATTTTAGTAATACAATTGTTTTAATAATTAGTTTAATTAAATCAAATTTTCTCTGTCTCTACTATTTATACTTCCATTTAATGAACTTAGTTTCCATAAACATTTGATGGTTTGTTGTAAAAACTAAAAAAAAAAAAAAAAAACAGAAGTCTAAATTTAAAAATAAACATTGTTCAGGTACATAATAAATATATTTATTAGAAAATGACACCCGAAATGATACTATATATTTAACCTTAAAAATTATAAAATAAGTAAAAAATCAAAATATGATTTTAAATAAATTTTTGTGTATCTATTTTTTTAAATACAAATTAATCTGTAAAATTGCATTAATGTGAAATTTTAAGTAATTTTTTAATATACAAACTATATACCTCCTAAATAAAGTAAAAGTTAATAGTTCTGGTTTGTGTAATAGGAAATTGAATGCATTTGTTTTTTAAAAATACCTTTAAGGAAGGCAACTATTTATATTGAAACAAAAACTGACCTTCTGTACCAGAATGGGCCATTTTGTACAGACACTGACCGGCCCTGTGATTCCGTCGGACAATCCTATTGTCAGTTCGTCCCTGCCTGAAAGACAAAATTTTCAGCATGATTAAAAAAAATCTTTAAGAAAACCCATCTATTGACAGTTTATTAAAAAATGGAACAAAATATGTTGGTTTAATTATTCCATAATTCTGTGATTAGCAGATGTGTACTGGGACATAAAATCGGTCCGGTGATTTTAGATTTATGACGGCCCAAATTTTCCATACAATCTTTGATTAAATTTTAATAATTAATATATTTTATAATTTAAATATTTATATATTTATATTTAGTGATAAATGTCAATAATTAAATGGTTTCATTAATTGATTAATTAATTTTAGTAATGAGTTTAATTAAATACATTTTTCTTTGACTCAACTATAGTACCTTTGAGTAAACTTGGTTTCAACAAACCAGTTTGTTGTAAAAACTGAAATCTAGATTGCGAAGTAGAGAAAGTCCAGATATATAACTTAGTATCTTTGTTAAAAGATGACAACCAAAATTATTGTATGCATGTTGTCCACAGTTAATGTTCAAATTTTGAAGAGATATAAAAAGACACTGTTCAGACAGGTAAAAACTTGGATTAGAAAAAAAAAAAAAAAAACTTCACAAACCATCTTCATCAATTCAGATTTCAATCCTTTGCAGTATAAATTCATTTTCCTCACTCGCACAAAATCCTTATTGAGAAGTAGAAAAGGAAAATGACATAAGTCGGAAAAAAAAAAAAAAAAGAAGAAAAAAAAAAAAAAAAAAACTTTAGGATAGTCAAAAAATGAAATACCCTCGTATTGATACTTTAGGCTATGACTAAGAACCACATTGAATTTGAACTCTTGCTACTGGATTTCGCACTTTGGGCGTTCGTTCTCCACTTTGTTTAACTTTGGATTTGAGAACATTTTTCAGTAAGAAAGAAAAAAAAAAAAAAAAAAGATTTTTTTTTTGGTTCTTAGGACGTTATCCATTTCTAGTCCTCAATTTGTTCGGGAGTTATGCTGACCACATACACACATACATACATTTTTTCTAGACAACTTTTTGGAAATCAGGATGTTCCAAAACGTGGAGAAATGCAAAATAATCGTGTTTTTTTTTTTTTTTTTTTTTTATTTTTTTTTTTTTACCGAATACTTTACTTTCATTACCCTATGTATATATATGGGTTATTGAAAGTAAAAATTTACCGAATTTTATGACTGAACAAAGTTGAAACTACTAAATTTTGATATTTTCTAAATTTCATTCAAGAAAATTATTAAATATAGCCCTTAAGGAGACATATATGAATCATGTTGAAGCTAAAAATTGAAACAAAAAGTTTGAAAATATACATGTTAAAACATAAGATTTGCGTTGGTTACAGAAAAGAACAATTCACATTTCGCTCGAAAGACAACTTTCAATCCATCGTTACGACATTTGAAATCTCATATTACCAAAATAGATACGGGTCAAGGAATAATCAGGTTAAGGAATATACAGAATAATCTATATGTACGTATAAAAAGGAGGAATATTTAAAAATGGAATTTCTGCTAGTTTTTAGAGGTAAATGCCACACTGTGCTCTGGTGGCTTGGCGAGTAGGGCATCAAGCTCAGGGTCGGAAGATCGTGAGTTCGGTCCTTGCCTTATTGAACACAGTAAGCGTATGATATAATGAGGACTGGTGGCCGGGTATGTGAAAGAATCCGCTGCGCTCTTAAAATGCGCAAGAATTCATCGTGATCTTAATATGTGAAAAAAAAAACTTCATTTATTGCGTGTCGATGTACTTGTATAGGTTGACAGAGGGTATGATGGTCCTAATCGGAAAGAAGTCGTTTTTCACTGGTCGGGAATAGAACTTTTTTTTTTTTTATTGGCAAGGGACCGAACCTTATAAGGAATTCTATTTTTATCGGGTATTGCAATTATTTTCATCTGTTCTAATCGAATACACCAGAATTTGATCGTATGTTCCTTGAATTTTGATGAGAATTCATTGGGAAACAATAATCATCCAAATGGACATTTGCCACCAGTTGCTGTTGAGTTGATGAGTATAATGCTAGAGGATGATGGTCGGCCACTCACCGTGTCATCCAAGGACCCAAAGAGCTATGAATGACCAAGGAGTAACTGCTACTAGGAGGAGTCAAGGAGTAACTGCTCTCCGAGGTGTAACTGCTACTAGGTAGGGTCAGCTTGCCATGTGATCACATTTGGCTGAAGGCTCTGTTTCAGTAGATCAATCATTTTCTATTAAATGGCGCTTCGTCAACATCTGGCCATCATGAAATTACCTATACGTTCTCTAGTGACCACCGACAAGTGCTCATTTGCTGAATTGTTCAATCGGTTGGCACCGAGTAAACACAAAACTGGCATTCCAATCAACACGTAACAATGATCTTCCATTCAACTTACCGGCTGGCGCTCCAGGCGCTGGCAGCGTGTAAATCAGCCTTAATAGTACGGTTGAGAGAGTTTGAATAAGATTTTTAGTAATTAATTTCATGTTTCTTTTTCTCAGAAAGAAAAATCGTTTGCAAAAGAATTTTTTTTTTTGTCTGCATTAAAAGTAAGGATGTATTCGAGTCTTTCCTTTTCCCTCATCCCTCATTGTGGGAATCCGGCGGTACGTTACGTCACTGATGGCTGTTTGGCTTCGTGTTTACGGATGGTGACATCATATGAATGAGTAAATGATTGACTGCATATATCGATGGCTTTTCAAAAATAACTCTTTTGATTCGCAGGTAAGTGTCCACGATGTGCCAAATATTTTTCTAATATTTTCATTTGTAATTGGCTGATTATTCAAATTTACTTTTCATATTGTATTATGATTGGTTGAATTATTTAGAGTAGTTTTCCAGATGTTCCAATTAACATCATGCATAAATTCTATTTCATGTCGAGGCAACATTGATATAAGGTGCTAGGCTCTTGATTTAGTCTGATATTTCCATTTGGTATCTTGGGATGTGAAATTGAGAATAAATTAATTTTAAAAGCACAAATAAATTTAAATTTGACATTTGTGTTTGCCAACAAACAACAGTTTCTCCTATAAATAACATACATTAACATTGACCTATTTGGCAACAAGGTGTAAATATCTATTATCACACAGGAGCTCTGTGATTGGTCGATTACGTGGTCATGTGGATCGTGAATAATATGTCGTCCTTTTGCGACATACCTCACTTTTAAAGAGAACAATATTCAAGTTTCAGGATGAACTTGTAATAGTTATGATTTTATATTAAGTTTTTTTGTTTATTTATTTTCTGGGGTGATGCCTGTCAACTGTAACTTCGATTTGTCCGCAACTAACCTCTACGTCCTGGCCCACAGCAGTAGAGCAGCCAGGAAAACAACACCATGCATTCCAACTAAAATTTTCCTTCAAACTTTAAATTAATTTTTTTTTCTGTTTTTTGAAATGGCTATGGCGGTCGTTGGAGCTCGATCTAATCGACACAATATCATTGCGTTCCCGGGTATGTCTGCTGCTACCTCTCAGCAAGCGATCCTGGCGGCTACGCAAACTTTCTACCATCCTCCGATCACAACACAAGATATTCAACCTGACAGACCGATCGGATACGGAGCATTTGGAGTTGTCTGGTAAATGATTATACTATTCTTTATCAAATTAATTGTCGGATGTTTTTGACGAACGTTATTTTTGTTGTTTTTTGATTGTTTACAATGCATGTCAACAAAAGGGTTCTTCACTGAAAACAACACTTGTAAAAGATCATTTGATAAAAGATTTTACGTCTTGTCTAGTTTCGAGTCTTGAAAAAGTCATGTTCTTTTTAAGTACATGATGACTTTTTGTGGCAATTTTTTTGCAATACTTAATTTTTTTATCCTCCGAACAATTTTACACCAACATTTAGCAGTGCTGGCCTCTATAAGATCTATAAAAGGTACTGGTTGAGATTTACTGTACGGTTACCCTTGGTGACTTAAAAAAATCGCTTAATTGAAAATGGCATCAAAAGGCTCTACCACCAAATCGCAGACCAAACGGTATAGTGGTTAGCATACTAGCTTCTAGACCGCGAGGTTGCGGGTTCGAGTCCTGTGTAAGGCATGGGTGTTTGTAAATGTATGTTGGCTTGTCATATGACAAATGTTTCGGTGCATTATAGCCCTCGTGATGCTGACGGCGCCAGATAATCTAAAAACAACCAATCTACTGCCAAATCCAAAATATCATTAAAACACACAGTGTTGCCAAATCCAAACGGTCATTGTTATCTGAAAACCCTGGCAACAGGTTGTCACATTTGGTTCCGAATTGGCAACTTTCTAAAAGTCTCCTAGGAAGACCGTATAGTAAATCTTAGCCAAAGGAAGACCGTATAGTAAATCTTAGCCAAGGTACTTTTCCATTTAAAGGGGCCGTTGGCAATGTATAATATATGGATAAAACTTTCAAGTTCGGTACAAATCCTGCGCCAAGGTGATTTTCGCCAATAAATATCAGCAGCCGCCATATTTTAATAACAAGTGAACTACCTATGGTTGGCATAATTTGACACTTTTTTATGTCAGCAATTCTTGGCATAGAATCCGTACTGTATTAGGAAGTACCAATGGCCTCCTTTAAGAGAAAAGTACCCTTGCAATGAAGAGGTATAGACTGAAATTGAAAAATCATTAACACCACCAATTCAAAATATACATACTTCTCAAATGGGTAGAAAACTGCTTTGCATCTGAAGGAAAATGCTTACTCTTTGGTAAAAGCACTTGCAATTTACCTCATTTGCTTCAAATTGTTTGATAAAGGAAATTTAAAATAAACCAATACTCAATATGTAAAAAAAATCTGTAATCGAATGGATTGAGAGATGAATATCATTATACAGAAAATTCAAAGTGAATTACTATAAGCACTTGGGGAACAGATGTAGTATAGGTCATTTGGCAAATTTTTTCATTTGGCGACGACAGAGTGAGTTGCCAAAATGGAGGAGAATCATTCAAAATGGCCGTATAAAGTAAAGAACTAGAAATGTAATGAATATGCAAATAAACAATAAAATACGACATAATATGCTATTTAATCTCAATAAATAGGTTAAACTGTGTAACATGATGGCTCTTGGCGTTTTTATAACTGTTTCAAAAAACGTTAGCAATAGCGAACTCTGTCGCTAAAGCAAACACAAAACAGCGGAAAATTAAAATTTGAGAATCAAACCTGCTCCATGATTTGTGATTTAGGAAGGTTGAAGTCCACTGCCAAAGCCTTTAAGCTATGGTTGCGATGCAAGATTAAGTGTTTCCACTTTTGATCTCCATAACTATGATATTAAAAACGTACAGCTCGGGAAGGAATTAAAATATGTTGAGTAAGTTTATTTGATATCGCCAAAAATTCAAAGGCAATTAAGTTGCAAATGGTAATTGAAAAAAAGGTTGAGTAATTTAATTTTAAGGGATAATAGAAAAATAATTTAAGCAATTAAAATTTAATTTCAAATTTTTTTTAAGGGGTAGAATTTCATTAAGCTTTTACATTAATTACAAATATTTAACCCCTTCCACGATATTTATATTTTTGATCACTTGCTAAAACTTCTAAAAAGTAAGGTGTGCGAGCGCTATGCGGCTCTAAAAAGAAAAATTATGACCTATTTCATTGACCTTAGGGCCAAATGAGCCTAAAAAATATACCCCTACCTATTTCCGACATCTCACCTCCAAAATCTCTTGCTTTTTTAATAACTTGGTACTGTAAAACTCTTTAAAAAGTAAGGTGTGAGTGCGGTTCACGCTCTAAAATTAAAAAGGGCAACCTATTTTGATGGTCTTGCAGCCAATTGAACCTAAAAAAAATATCCCTACCTATTTTGGGTTGTCGTTTGTGTTGTCTCGCCCTCAAAATATTTTTTTTTAATTACTTAGTACTGTAAAACTAAAAAGTAAGATGTGCACACTCTAAAACTCATTTCATTAACTATTTTGGCGGCCAGACGGCCACCAAAATATAGTTCTGATTTTTATTGGAATATAGTTTCAATTCCAACATCACAAACACAATAAATAAAAAGTTGTGTTTAATTAGAGATACACACATAAATCTTCTATCTGTACTCCTGGAAGGTTATATGTAGTTATACGTTAACAAATTCGTTGCCTATCGCGTATCAGCGTGGAATGTCTTGTTACTCCCCTGTAGTCGATCTTGATCAGACTGTACCTGATCAGGGTTTCTGTTCTTGCTGTAATTAACTGAAGTAACAAATTAAGGTTTGTCATGTGACATAAATAATAAATACAGCTTGTCTTCCTTTCCTCCATAAGGTTAGCTGGAAGCTTGTGTTTTTAAAACAGTTTCATGTAATTGCAGCATGAACGGAAACTTCAATCGGGCACAGTCTGATTAGGACCGACTATTGGGGAGTAACAAGAAATTCCGGGCTGATATATGATTGGCAGCGAATGTGTTAAAATTCTAAGGATTTATCCCGGATAAAATTTCCAAAGTAACAAAAGATTGTTTTAATTGATACACGAGCAGTTCAACACAAGTAATCTCATATATTTTTAAAAAACTGTCATTTTTAAAAATCTATGCTTTAAAACATGGTTTCTGCATTCCCTCTAAAAATACCCATACATAACTCATACTTGTGACGTAACCAAAATAAAACTAATCATTTTTCAATTGGTTTTAGCTTTCGACAAATGATAAACACTGAAATGAAGAGAGAAACATAAATCACGCAGTTTACCATATTTGTAACTATATCATCAATTTATCACAACCAAACCCGCCAAACGAATGGCCTATACTGCATCTGTACTGCACTTGGTATATTTTGGTAAAATAATACTAAAAAATATTGCTATCTGTTGTTAAACATGATGTTGAGTGATAGTGATACAAATTCAAGTTATTCTTTTTGATATTGTTCCATAAAGTTATAATATATTTCCCAGCATTTTTAATTGCATTTGTTTCTTATTTTGTGGTTAAATTAGATATGCTTTTGAATTGTTTATATTTTAACCTGATTTTACTGTCACATTGGTTTAAAATATTATTTGAGTGCTTGTCATTAATATATGGTGTTATTGCAACATACAATAAAAACTGCTGTATGATAAGGCTTTTATAGTAAAATATTTTGCAGAAAAATGCTATTCCACTAGGCCTATAATATGCTGGGTTTTCGCGCATATGGAAAGTCAGGAAGTGTCACGGAAAGTCACTCATTTGAGCAAAAAAATGGCCATAAGTCATGAAAATACAGTGAATCTCATGGATTTCTAAACATTTTAAGTTAACTGTAACTTCATAAACGCCATGATCGCTATTCAGCTCATCGAAAATTCATCTTAGTTTTTATTTACATTTTAATGGAAACAACGGTCACATTTAAAAACTGCGGCCAATGAAAACATTCCTGAACTCCGAATTTGTGACATCACACGAGTAAGGTCTCGTAGGTGAAAAAAAATTTGTATGAGAACTGAAATGAACTGTTTTGATAAGCTTGTGTTTCCACAAAACATTTGAATTTTGATATTTATTATTATTGACTTATTCTTTCTTCCAAAATTTCTTTAATAAAGATTGATTAGCTTTTTTTAACTCTGAAATATCAAAGAATGGAAAATTATTTTTCCTTTTTTCTTCTGATTTGAAAGTTACTGAAACAAGGATTTTTTACTTAATTTAAAATAAAACTTTATAAAAATCATTTTATGGTACATTGATTTACTTACTATGTTCGTGTTAGTAAAATTCATGTATTTGAATTGAATATACTGATATAATTTACTGATTGGTGAGGTGATAAGGTTTATTTTATGTGCTTCCACGTTCTTTCTATTTGTTTGTGTGGCAGCCTGTGTCTGGACATTTGTTCCGGGCTCAATCCACTAGCACTAAGCAATGTTTTGTGTTATGTAATGAATGACTACCAAAAAAAGCTTCCCTGGACCTCGCGCTATTCATCCAAATACCCACTGATCTTTGACATGAGGCCATTACTGACCTTCGACAAACCATCACAAGGTTGCTATAGCAACCCTGTAAAAAACTTTAAACATGTAGGCTTGGCGATACATTTACACATAATTTAAAATTGCAAACATTTAGTCTTGATTGAAATTGTGCAAACTGATACCCTGCTAACTTAAGAGTTCCTTTTAAATGAATGTTAATTTTTATGTGACCCTGATTTTTTTTCCTTCATAAGTCAGGGTTTAACTATATAAACATTTTAGAATAACTTTTCTGATTTTTGAAAATTAAAACTTTGAATTGTTGTTATTGACGCATCAAATGTTGATTCAGGTGGTAATATTCCTGTCATGGGATGGGTCATGCGTTTTGAAAAAAACCTTGAAGTGCTTGAAATAAAAAGCCCTTTCATTTTCAAATGCTGGAAGAATTTTTAAAAATATGTTTATGGTGTTTGAATTTTGTTTTATTTTCTAAAAATATAGTACCCTTATTTTGGTTAACAAAATGAGCAAAATGCTTCAAATTTAGTTAAGCCAATCAGCAAGCAGAAAAGCAGCATGGTTAAACAATTATTCATCAGAGTTCTCACATGGTTATGAAAAGTCATTAAAAGTGCTTAATATTTTTGAACTTGTTTTCGAGGCATTGAAAATGTTTAGAGGTGCTTAAAAGTCCTTAAAAATGCTTAGATGTCCTTAAAAGTCCTTAATTTTTATGAATGCTGTGTGCCCAATTGCAAAATTTATAAAAATACAACTCAGACTTTTTATCTTGACGTGACCGCCACTTATCCGCACTGTATCGGAATTCTTTGACGTATTTGTATTACGCATACGCCAACTTGTAACTTTTTTGGTATAATAAACTTTCTTAAAAATTTATATATAGTAGACATGAGACCTCAAAATACATTTTCAAAGGTCCTTAAAAACATTATTTAGGTCCTTAAAAGTCTTTGAAAAGTCATTGATTTTCATTCTGTGATTTGAGTGGGAACCCCGTTACTAGCTTCTTCAAACAGTTCTGGATTTAAAAAACAATTTGGTAGGGAAGGGGAAATTTAAGTAAAAAAAAAAAAATTCAGATTGTGTAACTATAAAATATTTTTTGTATTTATACTTGATTTGAGCATTCACCATTTTCCAATAATTAAATTTTTTTTTAATGTATATTTGATAATGTATCCTTTAATCCTTTAAATCCCATGGAGTCAGCGTGGTGGGTTTCACAAAACCCCAGTGACTTTCCATTCATAAAAACTGGAAATGAACTTGCCCGACTCTACTCGTTCTCCTGTCTGCCACTCCTGGGATTCCTGTGGGGGGATCACTGTCGACCTTTAAAAGATCATTACTATATGTCTACAACCTGCAATAGGGTTGTGCGTTGGGTCATCTGCTTGATATGTGCGAGAATTTAGTTGGCGCCTTATCAATGAAACAAACGCCACCGCTAAGTACAGGACAAGATTCGCATAAAAGAAAAATCCCTGACTATCTTACTCCATGTCCAAAGGGTGGGGCAGTTTGACATTGAGTATTTTAAATCCATGACTCCCCTCTACATGCCCCACAATAGCCTATTGTTGAGGACCATCATGCTTTAAACAACTACTGCAGGGCAGATTTCCCTCACTTGGAAATATACGTTTACCCCTGCACCCGCCCAAAAGGCGACTAACTGGGAATTTCTCTACAAGGCGGTATAGGGCGGGTTGGGATTTAAAGTGTTAAAGGTCTCTGAATTTTTTCTCCTTCAAGTGTACGAACCGTGCCGATTAGTAGTAGTGATATTTGAACAAGCCTAAGCACAATCTTAAGAATTATTCAATTCTCTTTCCTTTAGGTCTGTGACTGACCCAAGAGATGGGAGGAGAGTAGCTCTAAAGAAGATGCCAAATGTCTTCCAAAATTTGGTTTCCAGTAAAAGAGTGTACAGAGAAATTAAAATGCTCTGTTTTTTCAAGCATGAAAATGTAAGTTGGCTTCTTCCTGTGTTTCTATTAAGAACTTCTACTTGTTTATTCACAATGGACAATTCCTGTAATATTTTATATATTTTTATTCAATTCTAAATGTTTAAAAAGGTTTTGTCAGTTTTGGCTGGGAAAACGATTCATTCGGCTCGAATTGAATGTGATGTCACGTGATCTGAAACAACTTGGCTTGAAACGCAGCAGCAGAAACCAGATTTGCAAGTATCTCATATATCGCGCCAAGCTGTACGGGATATGACAACTATCTACCAAACCAACGCCAACTATTTGGCAGAAACCTCAGGATAACCATTCAAACGGATGGATGTCTTGACTTCACAGCTATAGCTGATCGGATTGCAATCAGACAGGGTTTTGGTGCAATTTCTTTGTTAATATTTAAATGACTAATTTTTAAAAAAAAAACTTTTGTTTGAATATTTGGAATCGGGACGAAATTCTTCATAAATATGAACTAATCTCGATAGTTTTTAAGAAATGTATGTCGGAAATGTCCATTGAAGAGCCACAGTGAAGAATGATTAGTCCAGTTTTTTCAAAATCGACATTTTCCTGTCATTTTCAAGTTTATAGCATTTATTTTTACCGCATAGAGGTCTCTGGCAAATAAATATGGTACATGAGATTTTGAGAAACCATTTACCTCAACCCTGATACATGTCCTGAGACTTGAAACTTTAAATCAGCTTTTCTGGAGAATTTGGAAAAATAGACTTTGATTGTTCTTTGCCATAGCCCATTAATAATGTCACATTCATCATGGTAGAAGTTGTGTTTATAGCACTGCATGTCTGGAGCATTAGCAAAATGTGCGCTTTTTGAAGCTGTATAAGTTTATTTCAACATTAATGTAAAATTATATTCTTGTTTTTAATTTCAGGTTTTATCTGCATTGGATATTTTACAGCCGCATAACATAGATTTCTTTCAAGAAATGTATCCTTTTAAAGAAACAATTTTGTAATATCTTTTCCATCAAAAGCCTTTTTTTTAAAAATAACTTTTGGCATTAATGAGATAAAAATCAAATAATTTAAACAAAATTCTAAATAAAATAGATTTTTATACTTCCTTTTTTACACTTGGAAAATTATATAAATACTTACTAACTTATAAATTGTATATGATGGTAAATATTCTATCATATTACTGTTAGGTAACTTGTATTAAATTTGTATTGTGCATGATGTTATTATTGCATATGTTAAGATAGCCCAGTCTAAATGCAAATTCTTATGCAATGATCTATGTTATTGGTTCATTCTCTGTAAAATGCACAAAAGCTTGTTACAGCAATTTTTTTCACTACTAGATAAGTTGGATCTTCTAAAAAAAAACCAGACATCGTAAGAAATCCCGCCAAGTCAGCCAGAAAATTTTATGAAATCTAATGTCTGCCGCCAAGTGGCCACGTTTAGTTTCTTTGGCGTACTTGTACACAATGCACGAATGGGGTACTTGTACATAGGCAATCAGAACTTTGCAGGCTAGAGTTACTTCGGATTAATCTCATTTCATTTGCTTCAGCTACTTTGCACTCATTGCACTGAATTGAGATTAATTTTTATAAAAACTCTAGCCTCCCAAGTCATGATTACCTATGTACAAGAAACCCATTCGTACATTGTGTACAGGTACCCCAAAGTAACTAAACTCGGCCGCTTGGCGACAAACATTAAATTTCTTAACTTTTTCTGGCTAACTTGGTTTTTTTTTTTACAAAGTCTGGTTGTTTTTTTGGGAAGATTTCTACTCTTTTTGTAGAGTTTGGTTACCTAACTGCAGTCGAGCTCTGCTTTTCATTATCTTTCTCATTAAATGACCATCCCTTAAAAATTTGTCAAGGTTTTCAGTTACTCACATATTAAGACAAAATACTTTTTTTCCAAACTGCTTAGTTGCATTTTATTCGCATAAATTCGGTTTTAATGATCGCCAAATACGACAATATAATCTTACCACTTTCCCATCACATGACTAATGTCTCTTTGAGTAATCTCCGCATAACATATTTGATACGCAATAACATCACACCTGATCATAAAAATTTAAAGACTAGGAGTGTGGAACGTTGCCAAACTTTCAATTACACTTTTATACTGGTCACAGCTTTTAAATTTGACATGGTTCAGTGTAATTTACTATTTTTGTTTTCTTATTTTCGATACTTAAAAACCTTACCCATCAAAATATGCAAAGGCACTTCCTCTAATCAAGCTGAGAAGAATAAATAATAATAAAAAAAAAAACTGTTCCAAATTCATTAAATACTTTTGGCTGTAGCCCAGGCTAAAGTTTTGGTCAAAATCAGAAGAACAAAATTCCGGTGACTGGCAATTTTCAAAGGATTTTTTTTTACCATGTTGCCTTGTTTAATTTTAACAATTATGTTGTTATTTTCCGTCTACTCACTTGGGGCAGCACGATGCGAAATAAATCAGGGTTCTGGCTATAATAGAAGCTGAGCTATGAGGGTCAGAAATGGGCCTAAGCTCTGTCAACATAATGCACTTGCATATCTGCCGCTTTATCGGACTTGGCAGCGGAACACTGTTGAGTTCCTAGATATTTCTTTTAATCATGGAACATATTTTACTGCAATAAAATCTCTTCAAAATAAGTAATATAAATTTAAAAATACTTTTTATACTAAAAAAAATACGTCCACGGACATGATTTTTAAAGTCCATCGACTGTCATTGGATGAGTTTTGCTTTATCAGTATTTTCATTCCCTTTCATATTTCCATGATGTCTGTATTTATTTATTTATTTATTTTACCTAAAAGGTATGTTAAGCAATATTATGCCTAGGTATAAAACTTTTGTAAGTAGTAATTTCATTACAATTAATGTAATATCTCTTCTCACAGGACTGATGTGTCATGTCCATGGGCAGCAGTTTTTAGTTGTTTATCAGTCCACCAAGTAACACTAGTCAACAGTGATAGTGGAAAAAAGTCTTAATGTAACCATTTTAGTTCTAATACACATTGTGTATTCTACTTTAATTAAAATTATATTTTATTATTTACATGTGAAATAGGCACAACTAAAAAGATCATACTGTCATGTCTGAGATCAAAATAAAGTCATTTAACAATAATAAAATATTTGTTATTAATTACTTATTTGATAGTATTAGTTGTACAGATATCAATTTAGTAATCTTATGTTTATAAACCTAAAAGTTCCATTCAGAACTAAACAATAATAAAGAAATCATCATGTCCGTGGACGTCAATCCTTAGAATAACTATGGACAATCTTTACATGTTATCAGACAATCTTAACCAATGTCATAATTGGATCTGTAATTAATGAGTTCTGTGGGAGAAAAAAATTCTTATCATTTAATAATTTTTTGTTTCTTGTGAAGTATCGCGTCTTGTGGAGAATGACCTTATTGTAGTTTATTTTGCTATGTGTAAAATATTTTATGAACCTATGCTAAAGAATAATATTGTGCAGTTAAAATGGTCAAATGAAAAGTTAGTATTTTGCCCACTGGCACAACAAATCTTTTTGAAGCTTGCATTTACAAATTTATTTTTTGAAAAACTTATTTTTTAGAATTTTAGAAATGAAATTTTCACAACAGCCACAGAAATTTTTTTTACTCTCAAATGAAGTTTTAACTGACTTGTTTCCACTTTTTAAATCCTTTATATTAACTTCAATTATGTTTGTCAATGGCAGTAGAATCTGAGAAGGCCAAATTAACCCCCTTGCCGTCATCCAATCGAGCTGAAACTTGCCAAATGGGTTCGATGACAATGCGTTCTATCTAATTTTGGGGCTGTTACTATCACTAAAAGGTCGCTTTTACAGAATACTAATAAATCAACTTGCCGTCATCCACATCGCATAAAATAGTAAGATTGAACAGACCATATTATGATGTGAGATTTTGGCGATAGAAATGTTTTTGATATCGGCACTGTGTAAATGAATATAAAAATTGACAATGCTTATAAAGGATAGTTTTAAAAACTCTTTTTTTTATGGGTCATATTATTAACTTTTTATAAGACTTTGTTAGAGCAGGATTCATACACCTTAGGGAAAACTCGGGGAAATAAACTAGCCTTAAAATCTCGGAGAATTCTTTGGGAAAAAAGAAAAATCCCCCCTAAAACTTGGAAAAAAACTTCGTTGTTACTCTAGAAAAAAATCCTACTCTTCGGTGCTATTTGTTTAACCCTAACTTAAATAAATGAAATTACAAAATTAATTGATAACCTAGACTTAAAGAAAGTTATTCTTAAAGAAAAATACTTTTTTTGAGTTATCGGAAGGATTTGTGTAATCGAGGTTTGACTATATTTATCGGGCTAAAAATAATTAATTCCTTGATGGAAAACTCGGATATCTCAAGGATTTTTTTTTTTGATGAGTATGAACCTAGTGATTTATTAATATTTTTATGCTAGAGTTCCCAATTACAGTTGATAAAGTTAATTTGTAATAGTAATTAAATCCACGATGGGGATTTAAAACATGACTCTAGAAAACTCATGGAATTTTTTTTTCTGAAAATGTGTATGAACCCTGTAGAGGCTGATTCTGTTTTCCTTGTTCTTAAAAAACTCCAACCTCAACAACTTTAATAAATTTAATAGAGTTTATGAATTTTTTGATGGTTTCCAAATGTGTTCCATGTTTTGATTATCTTAGTATTAAATCATCTCTCATAGTTAAGTATTGGATGAATATATGTGCTCTGTTCAGTATAATTTTAGAACAAGATTTTCTTAACAAGTGTCTCAGTTATGTTATTACTGAATTGATGCAGACTGACCTGCACAAAATTATTGTATCGCCCCAGCCACTAACAGCCGATCATGTTAAAGTGTTTTTATATCAAATTTTGAGAGGTAAGTTTATATACCATAATTTTCCATCTAATCTTTGTTAAATAGGTGCTCTTAAATTTATGTCAAAATGTAATTTGGTGTTTGAAAACCTTAAGGTCTTTCATTTTTATTTTCTTAAGAACTTGTTTGATTATTCCTTCTTTTAAATCAATATTTGAATTTAATGAATATTAATTTTATATTTTAGGTTTAAAGTACCTTCACTCTGCTAATATTTTGCATCGAGACATCAAACCTGGCAATCTCCTCGTCAACAGTAATTGTGTCCTAAAGGTACTTTACAGTTTTGAAAAATGGATTGACCTATTCAGTTTTTTCATAATCAATTATCCAAATGATTTTCTACTCATTGAATCGATGCAGAATGTTTATTTAGTTGAAAATATCATGTGCAATAGACTTAATAAAAGTTCTTTAAAACAGAAATAATTGCCTAAAGAGTAGACTTCTATATAAAATTTGATTTTAATAATTAAGTTCAGTTTGATATTTTCTTATGTATATTTTTAATAATGGAGGCATTCACAATGCACATTCAAACCCTGTTAACGCGAAGTCGATGGGGACTCTGAAATTGTTCGCGTTCACCGAATTTCTTATCAAGCGAATAAATCAATATTAAGTTTTAAGTACGGAGAACTGCTTGTACTTTGCTTTAAACGGGATTTCATGTTTAGCAATTTCGCATTAGGGGGTTTTGATTGTATTTTCATTTTTAACATACTTTTTCAGATGGTCATTTTTGGCAATAGTTTTAGAGTACCATTCAACAATGATACTAAATGCTTTGATCTGTCTGAAATAATTCATAGTGTCAGTTTCATTAAAAAGGCAATGACAAGGGCAGTTTAGACTGGATGAAAACAATCGCTACTCTTTGTTTAATAGGAAATTGCACAAGCACCTATTTTCAATTTCTTGGTTGACTCTGAATGCTTTCATGATCTTTTGATTGTACTCAAGTAGACTTGTTAAGAGAATTATTTTCAATCCTCTTGTAGGAAGTCAATAATATTCTAAAGTTTATATCTGAACAAAGATTTATGAAAAAGTTAGATATTTAAGTGTTTATCATATTTAATATGAGTAATTTAGTGTTCACAGCTAGGGACAAAATTTAATTTTTCTTCATATGTGTCAATGTGTAACATATAATAAAGTTTACTGATTTTCAGTACTTTGAAAGTATCCTGTTCTTATCATCGATATAGATAAACAACTGGATAGACTGCTTAACGCTGGGAAAATGAATGCCAGATGCAATTGGTGGGATAAAAAATACTGATTGCTGAGGATTGAAAATAAAATTCTGGGTTGTACACAGCAGAAATGTCAATAGTAGACCTTGATTAGTAATAATGTGCAAAAAATATATACTCTTAACACTTTACAAGGTTTTTCGCATGCCCATCCAACTATAAAAGTGAACTGCGATTGGTTAATCATCCCACCAGCTTCGCAATCCCCGCCACGTTTTTCTCTTTGCATTGACAATGGAGCAGTCTATCCAGTTGTTTATCTATATTGATGGTTCTTATTCACATTCTTTAATTGACCTTCCATTTTAATCAGATCTCCCACGATCATTAAAAGTGCTTAATATTTCTAAGTGGTTTTCTAGGCTTTAAAAGTACAGAAAATGCTTAAAGGTCCTTAAAATTACTTGAAAATGCCTGTAGGTCCTGAAAAGTGCTTAATTTTTGCCACTTATCTGTACCGAACCAAATTTTCTTAGTATATTTGTATTAAGCATGCATCCACTTGTACATCATTCGGTTCGTATTTTCTGATTGGTGGAGTAGAAATCAAATGGTTTTAGTTACTAATCACTGTACTCTGCGAGACGAACATGCGAGATTAGTATTTACGTTTTGTGAGCCAAAAAAATCAAAGACCATCATTAAAGTCTGTTTATAAGGCGAAATGCAAATTTTGCATGAAAGATTTTGATATTAATGCTTTGAGCAAAGCAGTTGTAGAGTCACACATAAACATGTTGACCGCCGTGTCACCCGAATATAGGTGACAGCTAAGTTTCTGATTCAAAGTTGACTACTTGGAAGGATATTCGTATATATTTGAAAATATATTTCATAGGAAGTAACAAAACTATTCACTTGCTATTAAAGTTATACGAAAAGGGATTATTAGGAAAATTATTGTAAGCCTCGTAAAAGCATTCTTGTTCACTGCTGTTTGACTCGCAAAGAAATAAGTTTTTAATTTTTCATTTCGACATTTCAAAGAATGAGGGTAAAGATTTTAAGTTATACCCCTCTTTACTCGCAAAGATTCAAACTGATCGTGTAAAGTGGTGAGATGAGAAACAGATGTGAAGTAACGGACACAAATAAATAGACATGATACCATGGAAACAGTCGTAGCGAGAGATTATTCATGCGCTCACCAGCGATTCGCATTATTAAAAAATATCGATGTGAGTACCTAGCAGAATACGTACAGCAATACTCGTGGCCTGAAGGAGATTTCACTGTAAACTCACGCTGCAGTCAACGTGTTAAAGACCTGATGTATGAAATTTTTTTTCCAAAGGTCCTTAAAAATATTATTTAGGTCCTTAAAATTTCCCTGCAATTTTTTTTTAATATTTCTTAAAAACTCCTAACATTACCTTTTGAATTGTCCTAATTTTTAGTGTGTTTTCAGATTTGTGACTTTGGGTTGGCCAGAGTGCAGGAGTTGGACGAGACAAAGTTTATGACACAGGAAGTCGTGACTCAATATTACAGAGCCCCAGAGCTGTTGATGGGGGCTTCACACTACTCGTCCGCAGTCGATATCTGGTCTGTGGGCTGCATTTTTGCAGAGCTGCTGGGACGACGCATTCTATTCCAAGCGCAGACCCCCATTCAGCAGGTATTCTTTCTATTTACGAGTATTTATATAGATCGCATTCACCCTAAAATTCCTAATGCTCCTTAAACTTTTGTTTCTTCCTAAAATTGTACTTACATATTTCGATAATTTCTAAAAAAAAAAGAAGAAAAAAAAGATGAAAAACAATGAAAGTTTCGTAATTTCCTCCAAACGCTGCAAAAGAAACCTTGATACACCTCTAGATGAGAAGAGTGGATTTAATAAAATTCACATGTTTGTCAAAATAGTATAATTGTGTAATTATATTATATAACTATTATTTTGCTAAAAAGTTGTTTGATAAATTTTTTGCCGATATTGAAACAAGTTTTGGAATGAAAATATGTGTTAAAAGCCTATGTTAGGTTGGAAAGAAATATCCTTAAATGTTTTTGATTTATCCCTAAAATTTTAAGAATTATGTTTATGTATAAATGTTTTTTTAGAATTATCCCTAAAAGCTTACTGAAATCTTTGAAATTATCCCTAAAATTCCTACCTAATTTTTTTACCTGTGTTTATCAGGTTTTCTACTCATCCTAATACTTAATGATATTTTTTTTCAGTAAAAAAATTGTGATATATTGTATTTAGTTTTAACACTCATTGATTGACGAAGTTTTTTAATTGGAAATAGTGTTTTTTCTTCATACAAATGGAATTAACTGACATTTATGACTCTGAAATACTATTTTTTAAAAACTTTGGATAAATACGAAGAAAAAATTTCCAGTTTTTTTTCCCTTTTACATCTTGTAGTTTAGAGATAATACTTATGCAATATCTTTTTTAAATTTTGGCATGAATCCAGATGCCACCTAAAAAATCCTACAAGAAGAAGCTTTTGCCTTTTTTGAACGCTGTGGTCTGAATGAATGCAGAAAAACAATGAAGATACTAAACTATACTAGCTGGGTGGCTTCTCACTGCAGGGGACATGTTGAAAGATGTATAAGTTTACTTTTAAGAAAAATTGAAGTTCTTTTTTAATTATCATTTAAAAAATCTGATTATTTTTTGCATTTAAAAGTATATAATTAGTAATTATGTTTACATTCATAAAAATTCGAATGCTTTTTTACTCAAACTGAAAGTTTGAGTCAAAAGTTAGCTAATTATCATTTAACTTTATAATTAGCATATTTTTGAACAGTGATTACTTACATTTTATTAGGACAAAAAAATATATAATTGGAAATGTTTCGTAATATTCTTATTGTTTTGACATTCATCAAGTTTCTAGAATATATAATAGTTTTAATAGATTTATTGTAGGTTTGATTTTTTTTTCGATGGGTACTAAAATATTTTTGAAGGAGTTTTAAGTTATATGTGATCCATATTAAATCCTCTGCAGTTGGAGCTGATCACTGATCTGCTGGGCACCCCAAAAGAGGAGGACATCAAGACTGCTTGTCACGGTGCCCGATCCCATATGCTGCGCCAGAGGCCCAAAGGAAGCTCCATGGCAGCCCTCTACTCGCTCTCCTCACAGGCAACGCACGAGGCGGTGCATCTGCTCAACCGGATGCTGATATTTAACCCTGTAAGTATGCACCCCTTTTCATGCACTTGTCTAATGATCCCCTTTTCATACGTCTTTTCATTCTTTTTATGCTTGTTCTATTGACGCATATATAACATCCAAAAAAAAAATTGTCCTATTAAAGAAGAGGATGAATTATTATGTCTTCTAATTACCTTGCTGGGTGATAGACAAATAGTATGGGTTTATTATAGTATCTTGATAAGTAAGAGGATATTGTTTGAATTAGAGGTTTTAAAGATCAAGTAAAATGAGTACAGTAACGGACCCTTTAACCGTCAAGCTCAGGGCCAACAACATCCCGGTTTTCAGCATTTGCCGTATTTCGGGTCTGTTCCAAAAAAAGCGCCGATAATGACGCAGCTGTTTTAGCATAACAAAAATATGTGCTTCCCACTCCCCACCCACATTTCCCATTTACAATTGATAACAGGGTTGCCGCACACCTGGAAAACAGGGCAAACCTGGAATTTTCAGGGAAAATGAAAATGCCTAAAAAAGGTCAGGGAAAACTAAAAAAATGTGATATTTTCTGAAAAAGTCGGGGAATTTCTTTCACATCCAAGTTTTTTCCCAAGATGTTCAGTAACTTTTTTTAGAATGCACATCTGCATTCTGAAAATTTGATATTTCAGATGATATTTTCTTGGAATAACATGTAAAAAGCCCTCAGTGAACGCAAATTGTCTGAAAAACCGGTGAAAATTCCACTTTTTTTCCCTAGAATTTTCACTTTTTCTATAATTAAATTTTTAATGAACTTTGTTGGACTTTATCAGACTAAACTTGCCTAAAACACATCTCATAAAAAATTTATAGTTGCACCACTGTCTGTACACACATTAGTACACAAATATATTCTTATTAAGCTATTTTTGTAGTTCAAAATTACACTGCATATATATTTTCCTCTTTTTTTTATTTTTTTTATTTTGACTGTTTTCATCTCTTGGAAATATAAAGGGAGATGCACCGTTTGATACTTCTACCATCTAATCAATTTATCTTAGTGTGCAAATATATCAGTGTTTGGTGACACAAATGGCAACATTTTACAATTCTGCAAAAAAAGCGGATTTCCGCTTTTTTTTAACAAAATTTTGATTAATTGATACAAATGCACTTTAAAATATCGTAAAATTTTTCTGTATAATCCTTCTTTAAAATTACAATTTTAACTGCAAATGTATGTAAAATATATTTTTTACTTCGGCTTGAAATGAAATCTGGAAATTTAAAAAAATAGTTGGGAAATTTTGTTTTGCATTTTCAGTGGCAACCCTGTGATAATTCTAAATATTCCTGATCGTATGAAGAGAAATGTAAACATTGCCTACTTCCTCCACGATAGTTGAAACAACTTTGCTGAAACTAATCGCCGATGACCAAAGATTGAGCCATCCACAATAAAAGTGTTTTGGGATACTAAACCCCCAGTATTAGCAGCGGTAAAGAAGGCATCTGAGTATTCCTTGCTTGTTTGTGGACTGCTTAAAGTTGGTGCCGGAATTGCAAGAACTTTGTGGCCTCATTATGAAATCCGATTTGTACAGACTTTTTAATTTGGCGTCAAAAATACCACGCTGGCGTCTTTTTGGAATATTTTGCTCGGCATCAGAATGCTGAAAAACCTTTTTGTGATGTCAGAGGAGCAGAATGCGTTCTTAAGGTGAAGTGAAGAGGTCAACTGATCTTGCCATCGATCTTTGAAGGAAGGGTTGGGGAATTTCTTGTCTGAACTTGTGTACTGAACTGACTGTGATGCGAGGTCACAGAGAGCAATCGCCCATTATGGGATCTTACTCCAACTAATAATATACGGATATAATATGATAATTGTTTCAATAACCTAAGAATATGTCAAAATGGGTTATAACTATGCTTTAGGAAAATTATAGAATGCTTTCTACAGTTGGCTATATGAAAATTCATTTTTTAGATTTCTTTATTAATCCTCTCATTCCTATTGCTTAATTTTTATTTTCATATTCAATTTACTGCATTAAAACTTGATTTTTTTTTCAATAAAATTAAATATATATGTATTGAGTTTTATTTTATGTTTGTATTTATTCAGAGTGGCCACAGAACCTGGAAATCAAGGAAATGTCAGGGAGCTTTCTGATTCTGGAAAAAATCAGGGAAATGTCAGAGAACTTTTTAAAATTTAACTCAAATCAGAGAAGTTTTTTTGGCATGTTTTCTCGTTCATCTATATTTTGGCGCCATTTGTGATGGTAATCGTTCAAAGTTTAATGTTGCTGAATAATTTAAATTTTTCATTACCAACAAAACTATTTTTAAAAAATTGGCATGTTATCTCTTTCGCATAGATGTTCTATTCGATCAGGGTGATCTACACATCTGGAAAACTTTGAAAAAATTGGAGGAATTTGAAAAAAATGTTGCTGTGAAATCAGGGAACTTTTTTTCCTAAATTTTGTGGCCACCCTGTTATTATAATTTTTCAGGGTTTAAGCGCCTCAGGGAGAACAGGGAAAACCTGGAAAACTCAGGGAAATTAAATCTGCCTTAAAATTTCGGGGGATTCTCGGGGAAAAAATAAAATTTCCTCTAAAACCTGGAAAAAGGCATTGTTACTCTGGAAAAAAATCCTATTTTTCGGTGCTTTTTGTTTAACCCTAATTCGAGGAATTGAAGTTACAGAATTATTTGATAACACAGACTTGCAGAAAGTTTTTTTTTAAAGTGTACTGAAGAATTTGTGTAATCAAGGTTTGACTATTTATGTGGTTAAAAATAACTTACTCCGTGATCGCGAACACGACTCTTGGAAACGTAGGGAATTTTTTTTTAAAATTAAGTATGAACCCTGTTTTTGAACCTTTGTATAAGTACAAGTGTGTGGTAGGTGAAACTGAGTTCTCTCTGGGTATTCTTTGTAGAAATAACTTGCCTACTTTATTGAAAGCATGTTTTTATTTTCTAGGACAAACGCATCTCTTGTGGTGAGGCCCTGATGCATCCCTACATGGACGAGGGGCGATTGCGCTACCACTCCTGCATGTGCCGCTGCTGCCAGACCACTCCTGCGGGAAGGCAGTATGTGTCGGATTTCGAACCTGTGTCATCGCTTGCGTTCGACGACTGCTTTGAGAAGGACCTCACCTCTGTGCACCAAGTCAAAGGTATTGATTCATTGCATTTCTTTGCAGTGTGGTCAGTGGTTCTCCGCATCTTTTTCAGGGTTGGCTTGGTTTAAAGCAAGTGGTTTTTTCTTTAAAAAAACATTTTTTATTTTAAAGAATTGTAAGTTTTTAAGAAATTGTTACTTAACTGATGATAGCTTAAGTTTTAAAGTTGAAACCATGTTCTTTTTGAAATTTTTTGAATGTTGCTAAAATTAATGAGTGGATTTAATGAAATTCACATGTTTGTCAAAATTGTATAATTATTTGATTATATAACTGTTGTTTTGCAAAAAAGCTGTTTGACGTTAATTTTTTTTAAATTTGCAGTTTTTTGCTGGTATTGGAACAAATTTGGGATATAATGTGTTTTCGTTAGGAGCTTTTGTCAGGTTTTAAAGAAATATTCCTACAATTTTTGGAATTATCCCTTAAATGTTCCTGAAATTATTAGAACTGTCCCCAAAATATTCCTAAAATTTTTGGAATTATCCATAATATTCATACCTACATTTTTTTGATAATTCACTGCACCACCTACTTTTGTCACATTTTATGCTTGATACTATTAAATGTAATTTAGAACCACTCTTAGTGAAAGGTATATCCTTTATTTTTACTTTTTTAAATAAATTCAATTGTTCAAAAAAAAAAAATTTCTTTCAGATCGCCTATATCAATTTATATATGAGCGATATAAAGGACTCTACCGAATGCCACTTTGTATCAATCCACATTCTGCAGCTTTTAAAAGTTTTACCAGGTTAGTTCTTAATATTTTGCTGTGTAAAGAGAAACCTATTTTACTGTTATTGATTTCTGTTCAGCTGCATTAAAAATGGCTGATCAGGTTATTAAATATATGAATATCTTCATTTGTAACATCAAGTCATATATGCAGAGTGACCACAGAACCGGGAAAACCTGGAAATCAGGGAAATGTCAGGGAGCTTTCTGATTCTGGAAAAAACCAGGGAAATGTCAGGGAATTTTTTTAAATTTCACGAAAATCAGGGAAATTGTCTTTGTTCTGAAAGTACATTTCCCCATTCATCCACATTTTAGCGTCATTTATCCAGAGAATTATAGTGGTAATCGTTGGAAATTTAATGTTTCGGAATAATTTAAACTTTTCATTACCGCCAAAATTATTTAAAAAAAATTGGCACATTATCTCTTTAGCATACATATTCTATTTGATCAGGATGTCTACACTTCTGGAAAAGTTGGGAAAATTTGAAAAAAAGTTACCCGTAAAATCAGGGAATTTTTTAGAAATCTATCATGGAAATCAGGGAACTTTTTTTCGTATATTTTGTGGCCACCCTATATATGTGTATCGGCTTGTAATTAATAGATGTTTGTATAAGTTCTTGCTTATTGAATAAGAACTTTTATTTTTATTTTAGGGAGTTTCCGCAAAACAGTAATATAATTTCATTATATAAATGACTCCAATCTTTTACTAATCTACTAGGAGTTGATGTTTAGGTGAGTTCTTTTCTGAAACCTTCATTTTAATTTCAGAATGTGTTTGGTTTGAATTCTAGCAGAGAGGCCACAGAACCAGGAAATCAGGAAAATGTCAGGGAGCTTTCTGATTCTGGAAAAAATCACAGGAATCCCAGGGAGTTTTTAAAAATTTCACGAAAATCAGGGAAATTTTTTTTCTTCTGAAGGCACGTTTCCCCGTTCATATGTATTTTGGCGCCATTTACCTGGAGAATTGTAGTGCTAATCTTTAGAAGTTTAATGTTAATTTATACTTTTAACTACCACCAAAACTATTTTGAAAAAATTGGCATATTATCTCTTTAACATACTTATGTTCTATTTGGAAAAGTTGGAAACATTTGAAAAAAAAAAAGCTTGCTGTAAAATCAGGGATTTTTTTAGAAATCTATTGCAGAACTTTTTTTCCTGAATTTTGTGGCCACCCTGTCTAACTTTGCTGAATGTCATGTCTGCTGTCGTAACAAAGATTGCTATTGGTTAACTTCAGTTTTGAAGTCATGGTATTAACAGGATTTTTGTTGTTGTTATATAATGCATGTGTATGCATATAATATGGGCACTTTAAATTATCATTTGCATTGAATTTGTTCCACCTTTAACTGTTGTCACAGCAAAAAATTAACTTAAGTTGCAGCTTTATGCTTATAAGTTAGACTGATTGTCATAGCACATTATTTATTTTGCCTGAACAGGAACTGCTAAAAGTACAAATTTTAGTAAAATCTTAGCCCAATTTTGTCGTATCATTTTCAGCAGATTTCATTCTTCCTCAAGAAATATCATCAAGAATTGTGGTAAATAAGTCGGTTTAATTCTAAAACATAAAGAAGAGGATCTGTAATAAAAAATCAGGAGCTTTATTTTATCAACCACTGATGATTTCTTCCTAATTGAGTTTAAAATCTTTGTAAAAATTCACAAAAACATTGAATTTTTTTAGAAAGGGCTGTTTAGTCTGGCTGTGACCAATATCTGATCTCGACAATTGGTCCAAACTGGTTGACCAGTGCTTTCTCCTCGGCCAACTACTCAGCGCCAATCAGTGCAGCAGTTTTGTATTGTGTGCATTTTTAAAAAATCTGTATTGAGAGTTACTTGTTTTTTCCTTGTAGCTTTTCTTGTCCACGTCCTGACGTTTTCCTCAGCCATTTGCAAAGGAAGGATGCCTTAGCTTTATTAGATTGTTATTCATTGTAACTTCATCCAAGTAGAGCTCACTTCTCTGTGGGAGAGACGTCTTCATTGTATGTATCATGTGCTCAGGATGGCCACCCTTTCAGCCATATTTTAGCCACTTCAAGAGTTATCCAGACATGTGATTTTACGTAACGCCTGTGTTTCTATGGGGCAGGGCAAAAGAAATCTAAAACAACAACAATATGCATCCGCAGAGTCAATCTACAAATACATGCCCAAGAAATGTTACCCTATAGTAATGCATCTCTATTTAACTTAAGTTGTCTAAAAGTAGTATAAATATTTAGATATCCTGTGCAATAACGATGCATTGCTTTCAATGAAATAACTTGTGAGAAATTGTTTGCCGAATATTCTTATTTAATTTTTTCTATTATGAACTCAACCTATAAAAGCATTTTTTTTTGTTGGGGCCAAAATTGTGTATTCTCAAATGACATTTTTACGTGTCCCTGGCAAATCAGGCTCTATGTATTCCCCGGTCTGATTATAAATTTCTAATTTGCGATTGTAATTTTTTGGTCAAGTATTGATTAATATTTTGCAAGGATCAATTATTTGTTTAATATCTGTTTGAGTAGGTTTTTGAAAATGTTTTCAATATCGCACTTAAAAAAAGTATATCTCGTAAATATCTATAAATAATATTCCTTCTAACTTATTTTTTTGTCATGTTGGATATAATGTAGACAAATGCTGATGTTAGAATTGCCTATCCCGGTGTTTTTTTTGTGTGGATATGTACTGTCAATTTTGATGTATAAATGACCAAAGTCTGTATGATTTCTGTTGGTCATGTCGGTTTTTGCTTCTATATCTATGACCCTGAAATGAAAAGAGACCTTCCAATTTCTTCCTTTATCCGTCACATGTCTGGTACTCTATTTATAGTTAAAGATTTTACCTTTTGTTAACATTCTCACCTTTTGACTTGGGAAGGTTTCCCAATATGAAATGTAAAGAAAAATGTTTTTTTTTTTTTTTTTTTTTTTTTTTTTTAATTCATATCTTGTTGTTTATTTTTAGCTGGAATTTTTTTTAAAACTAAATGGAGTTGTTTATTTTAGGCTTATTACATTCACCTAGAGTGAGAACTTTCTTGATTTTGAATACATGTTTTGTAAAATTTATGTAATTAAAATTTACCTTCTATAATTATTGTATCAATATTAATTTTGCTTTGGTAGACTGTTTGCTATTTTCTACAAAAAACAGTTAAGAATGAGCAAGTATTTTGAACTTCTAAAAATTACTATTATAACTAACTGAAAGTTATTTTTTAACACATTTAATATTGCATACTAGTTGTTTAATATGTTAATTTTTTTTTTCCAATGTCACAAATTCTATAATAATTCCTTTGAAAATCTTTGAATTACAAGTGTGAAGATATAAGTACGCTTCTATTGATAGAAAATTCTAATTTATGAATTGTTGTGAATTTTCTGTTTTTTTTTTTTTTTTTAGTCAGCATAGCAATGCTTTATGTAATGTTTAGAAAATTAAACAGTTTTCTGTGGAGCTATAAAAAAGCTAGTGTTATGCCACATTTTAAAGTAAATTGATAGGACATTGAAATCTGCAATAAAACTGTTGAGTAAAATTCTTCGTAATTTCTCAATTTCTTTTTTGGCGATTTCTTGCATAAAAAATGTTGTGTTTTTAGATTTAACTTAGAAAAGTGTGTGATAAAATTGCTAGTTACTAATTTAAATAAAAAAATTAAAGTATTCAAGTGTTATAGAACATAAAAAAAAAAGTCAATTTTTTAAATTAATGTCAAAACAAAGTGTGGTTTTCCACTATCTTTCTCTATTGCTTCATTTATATAGTTTAATTGTAAGTTGGGTTTCGGTAAAGGTAATTTATTTTTATCTTTTGTACCAAATAAAGTGTGGTTGTGTATGTATTGGTATATACTACAGCAAAAAGTGTAATCTTGTAATATTTTACATTGGTTACTTTTTTTTCTTTAAATGCACTGTGTGTTATAAATAATAAGCTTTCTAGGTAGTGTTTGCCTCCAGATAATTATATGTTCTTTTTTTTCTATATAAATAGAAGATGTCTTCTAAAATGTTCCCAATTTTTAGCAATTTGTCTCTGCAAATTTATCGGTGAGATATTAAGGGTATATATACCAGGAGGGTATATACCAGTTACTTGATTCTAATAATTGTTTGGTTTTTAAAATTTAACTGCTTTCTTTCGTTTTTGTCTGTTTAGTAGAATTTTTTTTTTACGTTTTGAAACCTTGAACTGTCTTTTGTTTAAGTACTGCTTATTGTTTCTTTACATATTTCTTCCCTTTACATCTGTTAGATACTTGAAATTATATTGATGTTTTTAGCGACTGTGCCTTAGAAGGTACATCTGTTCCGTTTTCATAGGGTTTGTGTAGTTTGTGTGCGTTTTAATGACTCAGGTAAATATATTTAGACTAGAATTTCTGTCCAATCAGCACGACTTGGAGAATGCCGTTTGTGCGAGGTTTTTCTCAAAACTGGTCTCTGTCGTTTTCTGCAACCAATGAGTCGTTTGTGCGTTTCTTTCGATTCAAGTTGGGCTCTACGTGTCTCGTGCTTGGGTGGAACTGTTTCAGAAATTTGTCGTTATACATGTGTTAGATTGTTTCTAGTATGCGTCTCGTGTATTTGGTTTTTTTTCCCTTTGTGTAACTTTGTTGCTTGTCTGACGTCCTTTTTTATGTGTAGTTGTTATTTTGTGATTCATTTTTATGTGATGGTATGTTTTGGTGTGTAATGCAGGATTTTTGTACAGGTGTTACTGTTGTAAGCACTGAGTTCTTTAAATATTATAACAGAATTTTTCTTCTTAATAGTATTAGTATTACTACTACTACTATTACTTAGAATAAGGGAAAGTGTTTTCGGCATTATTTCCATAATCTAAGTCGGGAATTAACATTTGAGACATATAAATATTAGAATAGTTAATCAAAAATATAGTATTAATCTTTGATGACATATGTGGGGAAAATTGTAGAATGTTTTTTATCTATTATATGCTGTCCTGCTTAGCCACACTTAAGAGAAATATTAATTACAAGGAAAAAGCATAAGCTGATTCTGCATTTAGATTTTAAACTTGAACCATCGTTAGATATATAGGTCGATTGTTTCTTGACACTTTTGTATCTACAGTTTTCTATTAACAGGGTTCCCACAGTCATTGAAAGTGCTTGATATATTTTAACTTGTTTTCAAGGCCTTAAAAGTACTTGAAAATGCTTAGAGTTCTAAAAGTCCTTAATTATTGCTGACGTTGTGTATATATATAAAAATTCATAAATTTTTTATAAAAATTCAATTGTTATTTGTTTATTCCCTCGGGACCACTACTTATCCCCTCTGCTCCGGAATTGCCTGGTATGTTTGGGTTTTGCATATGTCGTTTGGTTTTTTTAACTGAAGCATTTTACGAGTACATTGTCCTGTAAGTGCACATTCAATGTGCTATGGCCAAAGTACGGTGCATATGAAAATTGATTGCAACATCATCAAAGTCTGTTCATAAGGCAAAATGCAAATTGTGCATACAAAATTTGGATATTAGCACTAGTTGTCAAGCAGCTGTAAAATCACACATTAAAAAAATGCCTGAAATTTTTTTCAAAGGTTCTTCAAAATATTATTTAGGTCCTTAAAAAGTCATTGATTTTATTCTGTGAATTCGGTGGGAACCCTGTTTAAATTTAATTGATTGTTATTTTGGCTACTGCAGCCAATGTAAACAAAAATGTTTTCATCACCAGACTCGTGGCTTAGCAGGGGTAACTATGCTTTAATGATAAAAAATCTATACATTGTCCAAAAGTATTTAACAAATATTTCTCTAGTTCTTGAAGAAGATCCAATAAGCTTAAGACTTGACTAATCTAATAAAAATAATCTTTTTATTTGAAGGAATGAGCATAGCATATCTCAGATTCCTTTTCTTGAAAATTGTGTGAGTTTTTCCTTTAACTCTTAAAATTCAAGGTCTTTTATTGTTGCCATCTCAAATTGTAAGTAAGCACTTAGTGGATGTGTCGCAAAATGAACCGTAGTAAGCAAGTTTTGAAGAATGGCCCACAAGACCCTTTATAAATCACTCATATTATTCAGTGATGAAGGATTCTTCTTGTATACAACGAAACAATTTGTGGGTTGAACACCTTACTCCACAAACTTTCTTTTCAGTTATTTTGAATATATTTGATTCCAAATTATGTGAAAAGTGTATTTCGAATATCACTTTTTCTATCTAGAAAATTCTTATTACTAGTCAACTTTTCAAAAGTATTGTCTTAAAAACTTTTGCTTAGCTCATTGAGGCTAACTTTGTTTTAGGGTATTGTATAGGCTTCTTAGACAGACAAAAAATGCTTTTAAATGTTTAGAATATTTTACTCATTGGTCTTATTCTATGTAAAGAAAGAATGACGTTGTAAACTTTTTACTACGAACTAGAAGACATTTACATCTTTATAGAAATTTTAACAAATAACACTTGTTTCAACTCTTTCTACCAGTGATATTATCAAACGACATCAAAGTAGTTTATCTTTTTTTTTAATTTAAAAACTCAGTGTATTAGATTTGTTTTTATAGATGTTTAGTATTTACCTGTATGTTTTCTTAGTGTTAAGCATCTAGCTGGACATCCGCACCAGCCCCACTGCTGTTCAGTTTTTTCCTGTCTGATCTCCACAGATATTTCAGTAGAAAAATAAATCTATATTCAAAACCATTCGTCCTTCTCGAGGTCGTTTTGAATACTTTCGTTTCCAGCAGATGGCGCTAGTGCGGCTCTCTTGGCCTCAGTCCTGGTGCTTTGTGATTGTTCCCTCCTTGCGGGAGGAAGCGTTGATTCTTGTACATAATAAACTCCTTCTCGTGGCGTTTTTCCATAGCTGCAAGTTGTAAATGTGAGTTTTGCAGTTATCCTGTACTTATTAAAATGTGTGCCTTCTCCATCTAAATAAATTAGCACTGGCCTTAGTCTGGTTGAGAAAAGCGCTTATTTTAGTTCTGTGAACTTGTGACCTCTCTGTAACCTTGTCGAGCTGCTCCACTAGCAAGGTGTCCGTATTTTAGTGCTCTAGTTTTACATTTGCTATAGTTACACTGTTCTAAAGTATTATCATGGAATTTTTTCTTTTTTTGTCGGCCAAATAATTTCAGATTTTTTTTTTTAAAGGAATACACCAAGTACTTTTATGATTTATTGGTAAGACATCTCTCTTCGTTTAATCAATCGAAAACAGATATGTATAGTCTGACTTGACTATTCTGTGTCTAAATCATGAATTCGATTGACGCGTGTCTTTAGAGCTCATGGTTTTGGCTATGACCCCACATATATGTTATAACTAGTTTTATTGATAAAAATGCGCATTTTATCTTAACTGTGAAAATTTTAAGAGTGGGAATTTAATTTGCTGTTTAGTTTCTTGACAAAGTTGGTGAACTCGTCTTTTACCAGGTAGGGTATGCATGACCTTCATCTGTCAATGGTCGGACTGCTGTGTTAATTTTCCCTCGTAAACTGCTTTATTTAAGATTCTTATGTTGGAAGTTCAGTTTTTTTTTCTGGAGAGAGACTGGAATTCTCAGTTATAAATTCTCTGAGTCAAATTGGAGACTGGTAAAAAATGTATAAAGAATTGGAGACTGGTAAAGAAAGAATTGCGTATTTATATATATAGTTCATTCACTTCCAGGTAATATTTTACTTCAGTGTAACTGTTGTTTGTTTATTCAATGCTTAAAGCTTCCAAGATTTTTCTTCTAGCACTCTCTTCAGAAACCATTTCATAAAAGTGCATAGGGCAGTGTACAACGGAATGCATGTATATTTGTACCTCAATCACCTACTCCATTGCACTTAAAAAAAAAAAAATCATGAAACTTCTCCATCATCATCAGGCTAGTTTGTACATAGCATTTTTTACTGGTAATTTGTGATAGCTTAAATGGTCCATTGTAGTTTTTAATGTTGTGATGTTCGTAATTTAGCCTTTCTCTCGATAAGTCGATGTACAAGTTCTATCGATTTAATAAAAAGAGTATTAGGCTTGAAACTTGCCAATTGGGCTTACGTTTCTTGTTTTCTTTTTAAAAAGCTTAGGAAAGCCAACTTTGAAACCGCCACTTGACTTTTCGCGCTATTTTGACGATTCTCCATGTAAAGCTTAGTTTCAATTAGGTAAGATTTCTAGTACGATTTTGTGACGTCTGGCTATTAGTAATGTTTTGGAACATGAGAGGTTGGTTCAAATAAAACCCAAGTTTTCCATTTAATAGTTTGCAAGGTTGTGGCCAAAAAGGTATTTTAGGAGTTTAAATTCTCACTTACAATTATTCTTGCTTCTTCAGACACTGTTGACCAAATCAGCACTAGTGTCCAATAATGCTTTTGATATAAATTCCCCTCCCCCCTCCATGATTTTAGCTCTATTATGAGATATAACATACAAATAGCATGAACATAGGCTGAAACTAAAATTAGCCTATTTCTTTATATTTTCCCATCTCAAATATAGTACTATGTCCCTCATTAACCTAGTAAATCTACTCCCTCTTCCTCCCAAGTTTTCCTAATACCATCTTCTCTTCCAAGGTCACAATCTCCAGTTACTTATAAATACTCTTTGTCCAATTCTTAAGTTACAACTAATGTAAACAATTTTTATCAAATCTGAAAGAATGCTCTTGTAAAAATGCATAAAATTCTGGGGAGTTTTGTCCTTTTGTCAATTCCATTAGGAACCCTTGGCCAATAAATTATAGGATTCTGTGTGGTGTGGCTTTAACCCTTCCACCCCCCAAAAAAATCAGCTTGTTGATCGAGACGAAAGTGTCAATTGGTTCCAAACTATGATTAGAGTGGATTTTTGAAAGTTTCAAAAACATGCAGTTTTTGGCTTGAATGCAAAGATTGTTAAAAAAGAAATTCTAATAGATTCCAACACTTTCTCCATTGTGGTTCCACTGAACGTCTTAACCATTACATACCAACTACTTCGGATAAGGGCAATAGTATGTAAATAAATCCCTTGTTTAGATTATTAGGTCAGTAAATCGCCACTATGTGATATGTCACAGCCAATTTTCCAGTTTTGCCCCCTTTTTTTTTTAAATTATAGAAATGTACGTCTGTAATACTACTACTCCCTTTGTACAAAACGATCAATACTCGCCAACTCGTTTCGTGTTCATGACGAACTGTGATCTCCTTAGAAAATAGAGTTTTGCTTCCTTAATGGGTGTGTGCACTTCACTGTACTTTAGGATGCAGTTGTAGGATTTTGCTTGTAGAGCAAACATTCGTCCAAAAAGCAAGTTAATGACTTAATCCTCGGGCACACACACGCTAGGGAAAAATTTACCCCACCAACCTCATTGTTGGGATAACTGGTACTAAAGTCACCAAGTAACTGACTCGCAGAAAATATACTTTTGTTTAAAAATATATATTTTGCAAGTTTGTTCGATAGCGAGGAAATTTAATCAACATGTGTTGGGATTACCTTAACTGATACTAATTTCAATAAATATTAACAAACCTAATATATAGCCAGATTTTTGGTAAGTGCATTTTGTTAATTCTTCTGATGGAAATTTTATGTGTGTAAATGTGGCTATAGAACTTATTAATTCTAGAGTAAATTTTCCTGCGGTAATCTTTCAAAGCTTTTTGAGTGCCTATTTATGTTTTGGGTAAATATCCTTGGTTGGGTAAAATTGACCCCAGTGTGCACTAAGTAGCAAGCGTATGTGCCGTTTGAGTTTCTTGTACTTTTTATCCAGGAGCCGACCTTTGATTTAAACGAATTTTAGAAAAAGTTGACTGCTAACCGGTTTCTTTTAATATTAGAAATTTTGTATAAACATGTATTCCATTTTATGTGTTCACAACATTGTTTAATGTATAGGAAGAATGTTGAAGGTAGTAGCACTTTTTAAACTAACAGGAGTAAAGAATGGAAGGCCTGGATAAAAGCGTAAAAGATTCATTTTTCAGATATCTCAATATAAATGTGTAGTTTCTAAATAAAATGTGATGTCAGATTGTAAAGATCACCTTTTACCTCGCCAATTTTTTCCCTTTCTATTCATTGAAACTTTCTTTTTAACTTAGTATAATGCTAAAGTACTGTTGCTATCTGATTTCTGAAGGTCTATCTTCCATTGCATTTTTTTTTTTCCACGTTAGCTTTCTAGAGGTGTTCAGAGATGGGGATACTTTGTGTACTAGTTTTTACAACTTTCTTTTGAAAAGCCATGCATTGAAAAAAAAATTAGCAATTTATTGTGGTTTTGTAGTAAATGTAAGCTATATGATGATCTTTTTCGATTCTTTTACCGAGTTTCGTTTTTGGAAACAAAAGGGAATTCACTCAATAGAAGATCTTTTTAAAATAATTATTAAATATTTTATTCCATTTAATTCTTTCATCTGAAATAATGTCTTTGCATATTTTCTTTATGAAATTAGATTTTAGATTGTTTGCAAAATTATTTAAGTACTGAAATTTTTCAGAAAAATGTTTGAAAGTAGTACCCTTTTAAATGGGTAGACCCCTGCAATAGTAAAGTGTTATTTTATCGGTAATTGTATGAATTTTATTGTGATGCACAGTTAAAATTGTCTCTTAATGTGTCTGTTCAACAAGTGCTGAACTGTACTCCAGTGAAAGTGTTTTAGAAGATGGGGAACTTTTGTTGTTTTTCATTTGACATTTTATCCTTAACACTAACTATATCAGCGTGTGTGTTTGAACATTAGCCCGGTTTAATATTAGTCATTTTTAGGTGTGTGGTTTTTGAAAAGCTGCCTGTTTCTTTTGTGGACTTTTTTAAATGTGTTTTTGTGAAATAAGCGGTTTTGCTTTGTGTAACCTCCTAATGTGTTGCTCAATTACCTGGAATGCTTTTTTTTTTTAAATTTTAATTTGTGAAAGTTATGTGTTGTGAGGGTTTTGCTTTGTTTAATGTGTGTTGTGTATTTGAAGGTTGTGGTGTGATAACTGTTTCTTTCCTCATCAAATGCTTGGTCTGAAATTGTTATGTAAATCTTATTTGTGAGTTTAACTCAACCCAGCAAAGGTTCAGATGTGCAAGTTTTCTTTAACTACAGCTGCTTAAAATGTAAATTTCTCATTTTCGTAAATATATAAAGTTTTTTTATAGCTTGCAAATTAGAATACATATGGTAGAAATGTAAAATTGTTGGTTAAATTTTTTTATACATACATCTTTCACAAAACATTTAAAAAGTTGAATATTGAATTTGAAACCATTGTAAAAGGCTTACCAACATACTAGTTTTAGTGACTTGTACTCTGGATGTCTTTGCTGGGTTTCTTAAATCAAATTTGCCAGTAACAGTTGGATTTTGTTGTCAACGAAGCATCAACGTATAATGGTTGCTTGGATTTGTGTGCTAGATCACCAATATAGGTCTTGTGGATTGTTAAAAGCAATTATTTGTGCAAAGCTATGCTTTTAAATGTCTCCTTTTCAGGTATATGTTACATGAGCTGGGTTTTTAATACCATGTACATATCCGTCCATAGCTATGTAGTGTATGTAAACGTCACAGTTTTTGTTATTTGAGCCAACTTCTGTTCTATTAAATATTATTGAATTGTGCTTGAATACTTCACTTGCGTAACTTTATATTGCTTCAATAAAATCGTGTCACAAACAGTTCTTTGTATTTTGCCCAACCAAAATTGAATTATTACAGAACCACATCAAAGTTATTTTAACCTGCCTTTAGAGTGTATAATGCACCCTAGTCATATAAAGGGAAAACTAGGAATTAACACTAAGTGCTGAAGTCGACAAAATCCATTAAAAATGCCAATGGCAAAAAAAACAAAAAAAAAAACAAAAACATTATTACAATTTTAACTTATTGAGAAAATAAATCGATACTTTCATGAGGTTGTGGCAAACTTATATTTTAAATTCTGGCATTCTTCATGCTAGAAAGATTTAAATTCTTAGCAAAATAAAAGGGTAAAAAATCATTATGATTCATTAAATATATATTTAGTGAGGAGGTTTTTATAAATCCTTGAAGCGAAGCCAGGTTCAGGTATTTCTTCTAATCAAAAGAGAATGCTGCTGTATATTGTGAAATGTTTCAAAGAGCAAATGGATAGTTGTATTATTGGGTTGGATTCAGGAGAGGACCCTCATTCAGACACATTAAGTGATTGTTTACTACGCTTTGCACAGTACTACTATTGGTTTATTTCTTCAACTACTTTGCTTAATTAAAATTTTGGAACAGTAAATGTTTATGAATGGGGATGTTTCGGATTTTAAGATCCAATTACAAAAATTTATTCAGTGCATTTTTGTTGAATAAAACTTTTAATGGTCAGCACTTAATTTTAGCTTAGATATTAATGCCTGGCAAGAAATGCTTTTTTTTTATCCTTTACTAAACTATAAATTTTTTGATAGAAAAGGGACAATTTACAAAGAACTGATCTTGGTTTTTTAAAAAGTAAAAAATATGTATTAACATGAACAATTATATGTAGTTTTTCTTGTGTAACCGATTGTTATGTTAAATACACTAAACAGTAAAATTGTTACTCTGAAATTTATCGACACTAATTAGCTACCAAGTGTAAATTTGAATAGATAGCTTGTTCAAGTTTTTTTAAAGAGAATTCACACTCAATTACAATGTTTAATGGGATGTTCTACCTCTGAAATAGAAACCAGTTGCTTGTATTTTGTGGCTTTGTTAATCTTGTGGTTTTATGTTTATCAGACCTGTATTGGTGGTTAGATGGTTGTAGTTTTAAATTCAGATTTGCTTCTAAACTCCTCACTTAAAATACTTAAATTGTTTTGCACACATAAAAAAAATAATAAAATATTAGTCTGGCTTTTTGTGACTTTCTTTTTGTCATTTCATCAGTTAAAAAATTTTATGCTAAAAGAAAACCAACCTCATACCCAAAATAATTTTGATCTAGCATTAATAATGCATGCATACATTTATAAATATGCTGCACCCTTTATAATTGTACAATGTGAATAGATTGATCTGTTTTATGTATAACAGAAAACTTATAATTTTAAGTACTGCTTTCCTTTTGCATAACATATATTTTAATGTGAATTGATTGGGTTTGTAATTAACAGTAACTTTGACCTAATCTTTTTCAATTCTAATTGTAAGGAAAAACAAATAACCAAACCTCTAAATAAAATGTAAAAGTCGTAACTTTTATTTAGAAAATACATGATTCTAAAAAATTTAAGTTAATGAGAAAAATATGAAGTTACAATAGGAACACTATCAAGTCATACAAAAGTAAAACAATTTTACCATCTGGTACTTAATTTCAACCCTTTAATTTTTGAATTCAAATACTTTGAATTCGTTTTCATAACCTTGGAGAGGATCATAACCTAAAAATAAAGACACAGATGTTAGTTTTCTCGCCATTTAGCAGGTTAAAACACATTTTCAAGCTATACAATACTAAATCCTAATTGGTAGATTATAAAAAATATTAGTAACAAAACACATTAAAAGATCAGCCTGGTACGCAATGAGTTTGTTGAAAAGAGGGAAAACAAATCTTTATGTTTTTGCACTTAACAACAAAAAATATTTTTAAAAAATATATCAAGCATAACATAGAGCACTTTTTAAAGTATGATGCAACAGTTTTTTTGGTGTCTATAAATATGAATAAAAAAAGCCAGATAGAACCAGTACCATTAAATCTTAGTTTTAGGGGACTTGGTACCCTTTGTACCCCAAAAAAAATTATAAAAATATCAATTTTCTATTTTTTTGTGTGTTTATACATTTTGAAACATTCTGCTTATTGTAGCAAGTTTTTGAGCTGATACGAGAACTTCAATTGCTTAAAAATTATATTTTTATGGAGAATTTAGCATAGCTGCAATAGCCCCTTCGAAGTTTAAAACACTTTTTTCTCAGTTCGCATTTCTTGGAATTCCTATCTTACTCAAAATGTCAACCAAATATTTATGAAATGACTTGAAATTTTATTTGTCATTCTAAAGACATATTTGACTAAAATAGGCATGGATTTTAGAATAAAATATAAACTTTTTTTTTAGAAATTTTAATGTTGAAAAATATAAATTTTTTAGTATAGTTTTTTATGTATAGGTATAGTTTTCATTGTTTTCCTCCAAAACTATTTTACTTATTCAAAATCCGATACCTAAAAGTTAAGGCTATATTACCAGGAAATTTTGGGAAAAATACTGAAAAATAAAAAAGGTAGAATTTAAAATTTTACACTTTTTTTTCAAATAAAATTAAGTTATTACCTAGAAATACAAATGTGTAAAAGTTACCATTTTAAATGCTTAAGGGGATTTGGTACCCCTTGTTTTCACAAAAAATAATAAAAATATTAATTTTCTATTTTTTGCGTGTTTATAATCTTTGAAATCTTCTCCTCGTTCTGGCAAATTTTTGAGCTGATCCAATAACTGCAATTGCAGTAAAACTATATTTTTATGGAGAATTTAGCATTGCTGCAATAGCTGCTTTGATGTTTCAAACACATTTTTCTCAGTTCGAGATTGTTGAAATTCCTATTTTACTCAAAATGCTATAACTACAACAAATATGAATGAAATGACTTGAATTTTTTTTTGTTACTCTTAATATCTATTTGACAAAAATAGAGATGGATTTTTGAATACGATAAAAACTTTTTTTCTACAAATTTAAATGTTGAAAAATACCTGTTTTTTACGCTTTTTTTTTACCTATAGGTAAAGTAAATATTGTTTTTCTCAAAAATCATTTTACTTATTCTAAATCGATGCTTAAAAAGTTAAGAGTATATTACTAGAAATTTAAAAAAAAAAAAAAAAAAATTGAAAAATGAAAAAGATAGAATTTGAAATTTGATGATTTTTTTTTTTTTTTAAATTTTGAAAATTTAGAGCATTATGTGAAGTTTTTATTAATAAAATTTAGTTTTCACTTAGTAATACTTCCAGATATGTAAAAATTATAATTTTAAAGGCTTCAATAAAAAAGAAAGTTTGAAGGGTACCAAGTCCCCTTAATTCTACTTTTGAGAAATTCTAGTGGACTCACCCTGTTGACCATATGCATTGTTGGGCGGTGGTACCTGGTACATTTGATCATTGAAAGCATCTTCTGGTCCCATCATGTGGATGTCCGAACCCTGGTATGCCTCTTGCCCACTTAACAGGTTCATGTCAATGTCAGAAGCCTGAAAGAGGTTACATTTTAGGTTTTATTGCAAATTTTAATTTGAGTAGTATTGCATACTTCTACACCTTGTACTGTAAATAAAGGGGATAAAGGGGCAATGTCAAAACCAAGATTGACACATCTAGTAGCATTCGAAAGGAGCTATTAGTGTGCAGTTTCATAGAGAAAGGCATTAGATGCAGGAAAAGGAGCATTGTCAGAGTAAACAAACTCTTTTTTAAACATTTACTTTGGTTGACAATGCAAATTTATTCCATGTATGTACATTTTAAATATAATACCTTGTCCCCATTTAAATATTGCTAAACCAACATTTTTAGCAACTGTCAGCTGTTTCATTATTGCTAGGTAAAAAAATTCATTCACTTCTTAATAAGTGACTGCTACAGCAGTTTGTTGAGTGCTGTACCCACAGCATTAATCCAATTTAACCAAATGTCTTAATTTGCACTGGAACACCTTTACCATATTTACAGGGGTCGCATTCACCCTAAAATTCCTAATATTTCTTATATTTTAGTTTCTCCCTAAAATTCCTGAAATTGTACTTAAATGTTTTGATAATTCCTAAAAAATAAAAATCCTCAAAAATTCCCAGATTTTCCTCCAAAAAGACCCAGAGGATAATATCTTTTCTGGTTGTTTTCAGATTATCTGGCGCCGTCAGCAACACGAGGGCTATAATGCGCCGAAACATTCGTCATTAGACAAGCCAACATACATTTACAAACACCCATGCCTAACACGGGACTCGAACCCGCAACCTCGCGATCTAGAAGATAGCAAGCTAACCACTATACCATTTGGTTGGCAAAAATATATCTTTTCTGAGATATTAAATATTTTGAAAATTGCAACATGCTTTGAAAGAATATGCGTTAAGAGCCTTTGTGGGCTTTAAAAGAAATATCCTTCAATTTTATGGAATTGCCTCAATATTTTTAGAAATTATACCTAAAATGTTCCTTAAATTTTTGGAATTATCCCTAAAATTCCTACCTAATGCTTTTAGAAAACTCAATGCGCTCCCTCTATTTATTTAACCTTTTATACACAGCATATGGACAGTTTACTTTGAGTACAGTGATGAACGCTGTTATAATGCTATTTAGTAGGGCGTTGATTAGAAATATTTGTTAGTGGATTTATGCACCAGGAAAGAGATTTGGAAGAGTAGGAAAAAAATAGCATACTCAAGATGTAATACATAGTTAGCTTGTTTTCTGCTCTATTTGCTTATCTTACAATAGCTGACAAAGAATTAGTTTGAAACAAAAAATATTTTTTAAAAGGTACAATAACATCAATAAAAGCCAATACTAAATAGGAGTTGAAGGGAAAAAATGCCTGCATTCTAATTTTTATGAGGTTTTTGCTTAGCAATGTGCATTAAAAAATTTGAACAAATGATAAAATTAAGCTTTTTTTTACAGGAATTTAAAGTGAATTAATATTAATTCTTTATCATAAAAATAACTTGGAATGATCAAAATTTTAAGCTGCAGTAACAAATAATCGTGTTTCTGTCTGCATCATTGGGTCTATTAGGAAAAGACGAAAGTCCAACCAAATACTTAAGGGTACATCAATAAACAGGCATACTTATTTTGCCTACATATGACTGATATATGCATCTTAAATTGGTAGGCATCCTAAACCAATTATTAGGAAAAAACGCTGCATTAGACATTGACTTTGTGGTGTCGCCTTCAAATAACAGATAAAGCTTCTATGCAGCCGAGTACTCTTTTGCATAACAGCAAGATATGTGAAACGAAAACCAAAGGTCCCATGATCGAGGCCTGGTGACTGCAGAAACCAGCATCGCTGCATTGGTGACTTTGGACAACTGAATAATGGTTGCCATCCATCGGCGTTTCTGAAAGGAGAAATTTCATCGCACCAAGCGATCAATGCACGAGCCCTCGCAACTTGCGAGCTCAAACGATGCTACTAGCATCCCAAACTTCCAACTCTGATCAGTACCAACAGTATCGCTCTTTCGTCTCTGGATGGAGGGTACGTGGTGTCGCTTTCAAATAGCAGATAAAGCTTCCATGCAGCGGAGTACTCTTTTGCATAGCAACAAGATATCTGAAAGGAAAACCAAAGGTCCCACGATCGAGCCCCTGTGACCGCAGAAACCAGCATTGCCGCAACTTACTTGAGTGTTTTCCCTGCTTGGATTGAAGTATTATTACAAATGAGATATCCTTTTAAAGGGGAGAATTTAAATATTCATAAACAATAACCCAAAATTCATTATTTGTAAATTTTAGGGTACCAACTTCCCTTAAATATCTCAATTTTAGATGTACATTTTAACATTGAATTTTGTGAAGGGTCCTTTTGTTGGTTATGGAATTTTGAGAAGGGTCCTTAAAAGGATCCAAATTTCCTTCTGAACCCTTGAAAGTAATAAACAAAGATTTCCTCACCAGTCCCGACCAAAGTCCAGAGTCCTCCGAGAATATGGAGCTTGTCGGTTCAATGGAGAACTGCTTCTTGTCTGCCTTGTTATCGGGCATGCGGAACATGGCTTCTGGACATGCCTCTGAAACATTTCAAAGCCGACATTTAATTTGTGATAGGCAGAAAATCAACAAGAATTCAAACTGCAAGGTCAAAATACCCATTTTTAAAAAAAGGACAATGTTTCTCATGACAATTTTAAATCTGGTGGAATGATTGAGACTTGCATTATGCAAAATTCCCAGTTTTATAGGAAAAATATTTAGATTTTTAACTATCTACTTTGCTATCACCTAATTTATCGTCTAATAATGGAACTAAAATTTTGATTTTATTTCCCATAAAAAATCTGCATAATTTCAATACATATATAAACTTTTTAATTATGAGTCTTCTACCAAAGGAATAATTTGATAAATGCTATAATTTACCAATTAAAAACAAACAAAAAAAAAAAAACACACCACCTTTTTCTAAACATTAAAATAAATATAAAAAAAATTCTCCTCCGTCCACAACTGAAAGGTTGCTAATACAGTCCACAACTATCCAATCATTTTCATTTCAGACACCAACTTGGTCAGATTGATGAGGCATTGATGACACACTTATTGAACTTTTTTGTTGAATACAGTAAGTACAAGGGTAACCAGAGAATCCCTTGTTTAATTTATAATTTGGCAAGTTATACATCAGAGTTGATACTCATTTTCATAAAAAAAATAAAAAATCCCCGAGTTTTCCAGAGCCGTGTTTTCCCATTGTACGCTTAATTATTTTTAGCCTCATAAATATAGTCAAACCTTGATTACAGAAATTCTTCCGATAACTTGAAAAAAGTATTTTTTCTTTAAAACTAACTTCCTGCAAGTCTATGCTATCAAATAATTCTGTAACTTCAATTCCTTGAATAAGGATTAAACAAATAACATCTAAGAGTAGGATTTTTTTCCAGAGTAACAACCATTTTTTCAGGTTTTAGAGGTGATTTTTCTTTTTTCCCCATAGATTTTAAGGCTGATTTATTTTCCCTCAGTTTTCCCTGTTCTCCTTGAGGCGTATGAACCCCAGTGCATTATCAATTGTATTTTTGGCATTTCAACCACCAATCCTTCCAGCCAAATGAAGTTCAGCAGACCAAAGTAGGAGGCAAAAAATAATAATTTTGAGGTTTTTACCAAAATTTAAAACACAATTTCTTAACTATATAAAACTATTCTACTTGAAACATTTCAGGCATTGGAAGTACTTGTAATTGAGAAATAAACCTACTTCAGTATAATTTAATTTTTCATCGCCTTTAAACCAGTTTATTTCACAGAATCTATCCAAGATTTCAACGTTTATTTTTTCATATATAAATATGTGATGTTTCAGCCACTCAGCTTGTTGCATTCATTCTTTCGAGAACAAAGCAGATTTGAAGCTGCAGAAAACTATTACTGTGCTCAAGTCTGACTGCACTTTGCTCTATTATTTCCACAGTTTGAATTGAAATTACTTGTAACACTGCTTCCGCTCTGTGAGTACGACAACCTAAGTTTAATTTTCTGTGAGTAATTATTTGGATGAACTATGGACAGATTAAGCAATAAGTTTTAATAAAATGAAACAGAAGTTCTTTTTTTAAATATAGAACAACTTTATCATTACCTATGCCATTTCTATCTTAGAACCTCTCTTTCTATTTATAGAATACTAAAAGTTGCCATCACATAAAATAAAACGTAAAATAACATTTTTATGAAGTACAAAAACAATTTTGAAAGTTGAACTGTGGGAACACTACTTAACGACATTGGCTCATGTTTAAAAGTGTTTATAGTAGCTTAAATTTTGTCTAATTGCAATGGAAAAATCTGTGGATGGCTATTTAACACATTTGCCTTCATTCAATCAATCTGTAAAGTTGTGTAGATAGATTTTTGTTGCTGATGGCAGTGCATTTTATCAAGCTTTAGGGACAAAAAGAGTTTATGGCATGGAATCAATGGTTTTCTTTGTAAAGATCAATACACAGGAAACTCGATCTGAGCTCCAAATTACTTAAATAAGTTGCAATTGTACATAAAAGTTAGTAATGCATAAAAAGAATTTGCATTAAAAATTTGTTTTTAAGGGTTAATTTTTTGTGAAGAAATTTTATCAAATCTTATTTACAACCCTCTTTGATTTTCCATAATCCTATTTTTGATACATTTTAAGCATTACCATGCATGCAACAAACTTCAATGCGACAAACTCTTTTGTCCCTAGAAATATTTTGTAATTAATCACTGCATAATAAAACTTATTATTAAAATAAAGATTTCTCTGCTTGGCATTTCTCTTGGTTTTATTTTGAAGACAGAAGATATCACAATGCAATTACAAAAGACAAATTAATCAATGAGCAATTTATGCTGACTCTTTATCTTGATTAGAATTGCATATCAATTCTGAAGACAGGGTTCAAATTGAAAATCAATGATTTTTCAAGGACTTTTAAGGACCTAAATAATATTTTTAAGGACCTTCGAAAATTTATTTTCAGGCATGTCTTAAATGTGTGATTTTGCAGCTGCTTCGCAACTAGCGCTTATATCCAAAATCATTTATGACCAGTTTGCATTTTTTCTTATGAACAGACTTTGAATCCATTTTTCATATGCACTGTACTTTGGTCATAGCACATTGAATGTGCACTTTCCAGACACAGTTCTCGTAAAATGCTTCTGCTAAAAAACCGAACGACATATAAGTTGATGTATGGTATAATACAAATATACCAGACAATTCCAGAACATCACAGATAAGTACCAGTCTTGAGGGAATAAGCAAATTAGAGTTGAATTTTTATAAATATTGCTATTGGGTACACAACTGCAAAAATTAAGGACTTTTAGGGAGCTCTAAGAATTTTCAAGTACTTTTAAGGCCTTGAAAACAAGTTAAAAATATTAGCACTTTTCATGACTTTCAATAATCGTGGGAACACCGAGTTATTAAAAGGCTTTTAATTATTCTTGTACTTTTTTTTCAAAGTGGTATAATGTTAGGACATGTATTTTTCCTGTTTTGGGAGAATGTTCCTATAATCCAAGCAGAGACTGCAAGTTTAGGTACCTCATCAAACATTATTATGAACTTTTACAGAACATGGAGAAAAGTTAGATTATGAATGTAATGGTCTGCTGGAGCAAAATTGGTCGAAACTGTTCAAAAATTGATTTTGTAGGAATTGAACTAAATCAGATTGCCAAATATGGCCAACCTGCCGAATAATGAGCATTCTTCATCATGAGCACACAACATCACCAAAAATTAAGAACTTTTTAAGGAACTCTAGCATTTTTAAGTACTTTTAAGGACCTTTAAATATTTTCAAGTACTTTTAAGGCCTTGAAAACAAGTTAAAAAATATTAAGCACTTTTAACGACTTTCAAGTTTCAATGACCGTGGGAAACCTGTGACGAGTTTTGGCACCAGACGCCCATGTAATACACAAATCAGATTTAAACTACATTTTAGAGTTACAACATCACTTACCTGCTCTGTCATTCGTAGGGCTCAGCAACTGATCCATAAGTGGTGGGGTGTTCCCTCCGGATGCGTTCATTTCGGATTCGTCCGAAGCAAATGCCCAGAGCACCTCTGCGGACAAGCGTCTGACCACCTCTATCTCACAAGTCAGGAGCTGTGAAAAACAAACTGGTTTCTAAAAAATGCCATTTTAAGAGGGACCCTCAGTTTTTATTTGTCCCAGGGGGCACAGTGAAAAAATTTAGCTAGGAATTTTAGGGATAATTTCAAACATTTCAGGAGCATTTTAGGTATAATTCAGGACAGTTCTTAAAATTTAAGGGATAATTCTTATAATTTTAGGGGTAATTCAAAAACATTTAGGGATCTACTTCTTTTGAAGGCTCCTAACACAGACATATTCTTTCAAAAGCTGGTTTCAATACTAGCAAAAAACAGGTAATTTTCAAAATATTTAACTTCAAACAACTGTTTAGCAAAATGAGTTATATAATTAAACAATTATACCATTTTGCCACACGTGCAAATTCAATTAAATCCACTTTTCTCATCTGGAGGAATATTGTTTTTTTTTAGCGTATTTTTGAGGAAAATGTGGAAATGAAATTTTAGGGAAAAGTGAAAATTTAAGGAATATTAAGAATTTTAGGGCAAGTGCAATCCCTGTTGTCCCTAAGCAACCTTTTATTGAACACAGTATACAGGAACAGGATGGATTTATGTGAACTTTACCTTTTGAGATCTGTTTGTAGTAATTGACACATCTTTATAAAGTTTGTTATACATTATGTAGAGACCATAAGAAAGCATGTAATAGGTAAAAAATATTTTAAATTTTTACAATTGACGCTTAAAACACTATACTTAATATAACAGATATTTGAAACTCGATTTTTTCTTTCCTTTTGTATCAAATATCATAGCCATCTTGTTAAGATCAACTGCCATATCCTTAAAACTCCACATTTGCTTCTTATGGCAAATTTTAAACGTGTCTTTTCCCCAGAGAAATCAATGCTTTCAATTTAGTATGTGAATCCCTTTTATAAATATACATTGCTTAAAACAGATTTTAGGCAACTCTATATAGACTTAAATTATAGTCACCCTAAATTGCTGAAAAAAAGTTAAGGTTTTATAAGATAAAAAACACTGAAGCATTAAATTTTTAAATTAATGGAAAAAATTACAGGTTTATTTCTTACCAGTTCAGACATAAATGAGATAACTAAAATTTTTAAAAGACTTTTAACAATGCTTAAACTTTGCTAATAATTAATGGTCCAAATAATTCCAATACAAAAATAAAAAATACTTCTAAAACATGTTTTCATTTTTTTCTATTTCAATAAATAACCTTAAAACTATAATAAGCAATGTTTTTTAAAGTAAAGAACCAGAGGAAATAGGTATGAGTGTGAGAAATATAGCTCTTAAATATATAATTGGGTATACCTGATCCAATATGGGCAGGACGTTGAACTTTTTAATCATGGCCTGATTGTGGGGATCCCTGGCCAGTACTTGCAAGGCACCTAAAACACCTTCTACAATCTTCTCCATTCTGACTTCATCCATGTTACCAGGAGTTCTCTGAAAACAAAACTTCTGTTTAGAAACAGATTTTTATGCATTGTCAGATCCATTTGCTGTGACTGACAACTAATATACAGACATACAAGACATCCGTCAAAAGCTTGTGCAAACGAAATACTCCTATACAATTAAAAAGGTATTTCTGGATACATTTGGATTTATTTTTAAAATCTACAACATTCTAATAAACCAAAATAATTTTTCTGTAAACTATTCATAAATATTTATATAACTAGTAATATTCATAACAATAAACTAAACTGCAAATATAATTAAATTAAAAAAAAAAATAAAATACTCTAAGATACCTTTAGAAAATACTAATTACCACAGGGAGCATATAAATTTCAAATATAGCATAGTGTAAAGAATTTACTCTATAGTTAAATCTGCACCCAGTGTTTGCCAATTAAATATTTTCAAAGGGTATTTTCACCTCTCTCTAAATTTTAAGGGGTATGTTTAAAATACAAAGGGTGTTTTTTAAACTAAAATCTTTTAAAACTAACACAAAATAACTCTAATAATAAAAGTGATGCACAATCACGATTTCGCGTATTAGAGTGGAAATATGGTTTTTAAAAGCTTACTAAAAACACTTGATGGTTATAAACCTTAAACTAACAACTAATACTATGCTGTCCGGTGATATCACGTTGGCGTTCTGCAAAAATTATTGGGCAAATGCTGAACACACTGCGAAAACGATCAGGCAATTGCCGTCGACACCATGAAAACTATTGGTCAAATGAGGGCGAAGTAAAACTTGAGGATTTACGATATCTCGAAAAATCGCCGGTGCAAACTGATCTGAACTTCTTAAAACAGTCTTCAGGGCAAAAAAACAAAAAAAAAAAACTCGAATAGATGTGTTGACAGTAGAGAGCTATAAAAAATTTAACCATGAAGTACTGATGAGTGAATTCAAGCATGAGGTTAATTCTACTGAGGTGAAATTGATTTTCAATGTGTGTTCACGCAAGTTTTACGCATTTTGGCGAACTCTGTCAGCACCCTTTGTATGATGCATCTAGCTTTTCCAATAACCACATTTTTTTTCCCTTTCTAGCTTATGTTTGAAATTAGGGTCTCCATCTATTTAATGAAGATTTGCCTTAATTAAGATGGCCACAAAATCCAGGAAAAAAAGTTTTCTGATATTTATGAGAGATTATAGAAAAATTCCCTGATTTTACAGAAAATATTTTTTTTTTCTAATATCCCCAACTTTTTCGGATCTGTAGACACTCTGATCAAATAGAACATATATACCAAAGAGATTGCTGACATTTGGTTCTGTAGCCAATCTGTTAATTAAGATTTAATACAAGTGTATAAATTTAAATATTTATGTGAACAAATTTCCACTAAATGTTTCATACTAACTTACCACTTGATTTGAAGCCTGGTATCCCTCAACAAGTAATTGCACAAGTCTTGGGATGGCACCATGTTCTCTCAGAGGGGCATTATTTCCAGGGCAGAGGGCCAAGTTTCTTATCAGACCTATCACAGCCTGAAAGAAATTTAAGATTATATTAAGAAATTTAAAGCAGCTGCACATTCTATTTCTTTTAATAAAACAAGACAGTAATATAAATATCTCATTTTTGCTAAAAAAAATTATTACTGCAAGTTCAGCTGTTTTGTTCCAGAGAAGCTAAAGCAGGGTTCAAACTCAAATCCCAGAATGAAAATCAATGACTTTTAAGGACCTAAATAATATTTTTAAGGACCCTTGAAAATTTGTTTTCAGGCATCATGTCTATATATAAATTTTTAATAAAGTACATTCTATCAAAAAAGTTACAAGTTGGTGGATGCATAATACAAATACGTCAGATAATTTCGATACTGTGCAGATAAGTAGCGGTCAAGCGGGGATAGCAAGTCCGAGTTGTATTTTATAAATTTTGCAGTTGGGCACACAACTTCTGCAAAAATTAAGGACTTTTAAGGACCTCTAAGCATTTTCAAGGACTTTTAAGGACATCTAAGCATTTTCAAGCACTTTCAAGGCCTTGAAAACAAGTTCAAAAATATTAAGCACTTTTAATGACCGTGGGAACCCTGTAAAGTGTATGAAAGGTGGACAGACAGAATAGAAGTAATTGCTAAAAGGTAAATTAAATTAAAATTCAGACTTTAAAATATATAAAAGCATTCTTTGATGAATAAGCTACTTTAATGAAGATTAATTATATATTTACAAAACAAGTGCCCACGAAACTGACTCAATGCATAACAAACATCTGTAGATATTAATCAAATTATCTGACTATTGTCATTAAAAGAGAAAACTGGTATAAAAAAAAAAGAAACTATTTGTATCAGAAGATATGGGTAAGCAAAACTATTTGAGTGATTTTGAAAATGGACATGGAATATCAGTGGAGCCACCTCATTTGTGAAATGTTTTCTTATATGGGTCTTTAAAAAAATAAAAAACTTCGCCAAAATGGTGATTTTGGCAATAAAACTTTTCGATAATTCTTATATTATTCTTTCTTATAAGTGAATCTGAGAAGAGGAGAAAAAACAATCGTTGATGAGCTATTTTCAAGCAAAGAGGACTCTGTGTTGGAGGCATTCATTTTCAACTTTTTAAGCCATTAAAACATTTTTACAGAAATTTGGAGGTAGGGATGTTTAAAACACCTTAAGTGGCATTACCACAGCGATTTTGATCAAAATCGTTAGAGCCATTTTTTAGCAATCATTGAAACACATGATTTTTTCAATGGCAGCTACCTTATGTATGATTTTGATGAAAACCTTAATGGTAGGTCCTATATCCACGACCTACCCATACAGAAAATTTTAACATCTTAGGTCAATTTTTAATTAGGAGTTATGCTGATCACAGATATTTTTTCTAGATAACTTTTTTGAAATCAGGATGTTTCAAAATGTGGAGAAATACAAAAAAAAATATATATATATATATTTTTTGACCGAATCCTACGCTTTCATTACCCTGTATAGAATATACATATGGGCAATTGAAAGTAAAAAAAACAGCTTCTGTTGAAGTATTCGAAAACTAGGTATGAACATGTATGTTGTCATCAACGACTGAATAGCCGAGCAGAACAAAGAATACCTAGAATTAGTAGAGACAATAATGGTAAGGAATAAAAGAGTATAAAAAGTACAAGACATTTTAATCACTATTATGTTTTGTCCATTCCATGCCGTATTAAATGGAAAAGGTGGCTCAACGAATGTGTGCATTGTAAATTGTCCATTTAGTGTAAAAATGAGTGCATTATAAATTGTCCATTTAGTGTAAAAATGTGTGCATTATAAATTGTCCATTTAGTGTAAAAATGAGTGCATTATAAATTGACCTTTTAGTGTAAAAATGTGTGCATTATAAATTGTCCATTTAATGTAAAGATGAGTGCATTATAAATTTTCCATTTAGTGTAAAAATGTGCACATTATAAATTGTCCATTTAGTGTAAAAAGATTTAAATTCCAAAGCAGTGGGAACATGAATAAACACAGGATCTTTGAAGGAATATGTCCATTCAATTACTTTTATCAATGGCAGTGAGCTGGGAGGATGTAACAGCCTGACAATCACTTGAATCCCGTAGCTGACACGAACAGTGTTCTGTGCAAGCTCTGCCTCTGGGTGACGGCTCGTCAAGTGGCGAAGAGCACACACCTGTAATCATTGGAGAATACTTTTTTATTCCATAAAATCGTAATATAATATAAACTAAAAAGTTTTTAGATGAATAAACAAAGAAAAGATCCCATAAATCAACCTATATTATGAATACCACCCTCCCCCAGTTTTTAGGAGCTTATCAACTCTGCATATACAGGGTTTCTGCAAAATAAAATTTCACAAATCCATGACTTTTCAAGACTGAAGCAAATAATTTTCCATGACACAAAAAAATCAAAAAAAAATAAAAAAAAAATAGTAACCTATATTAGTTTTACCAACACAAACAAAGTAAAAAAATCAATGTGCCATAATATGATTTTTTATAAAGTTTTACTTTAAATTAACTAAGAAATCCTTGTTTCAGTAACTTCCAAATTAGAAGAAAAAGGGAAAAATCATTTTTTATTCTTTGATATTCCAGAGTTAAAAAAGCTAATCAATCTTTAATAATAAAGAAATATTTTAAGTAAGAATAGGTCAATAATTATAATAACTTGTATCATTAAAATTCAAATGTTTTGATATCAATACAAAACAAAAAGAAAATGGAAAAAAAATCAAAAAATGTACACACAAGCGTATCAAAACTGTTCATTTCAGTTCTCATATTATGAAATTTTTTTCACCTACGATATCTTACTTGTGTGAAGTCACAAATTTGAAGTTCAGAAATGTTTTCATTGGCGCGTTTTTTAATTGTGACCGCTGTTTCTGCCAAAACGTAAATAAAAATAAAGATGTATTTTCGATGAGCTAAATAGCGATCATGGCATTTAGAAGGTCATAGTTACATGATTTTACTTAAAATGTTTAGAAATCCATGAAATTCACTGTATTTCCATGACTTATGGCAATTTTTTTGCTCAAAATCATGACTTTCCACAGCAAAATTTATCAAATGTCACACTTTCCATGATATTTTCTGACTTTCATTATGCGCGGACACCCTCCATATAGGATCACAATAAATTTGGTTTAAACATACCGCAGGTTCCGTGATTTCCTCTCTATCTCCTGCCTGCATGATGGCTCTCACCAATGCATCCACTCCTCCTGCACGGCAAACTGTAACCTTGTTGCGCTGGTTATTGCAGGTCATGTTAAAAAGGATTCCAGCAGCACAAGTCACAACGTGGACGTCACTGCTGCCCAGCAGTTGGACAAGCCCTTGCAGAAGGCCATCAATGTTGTTCTGAAAAGGGTTTAAATTGTAATTAGAGAAATCCCATTTTTGGGTTTATAGAATTAGAGCAATTTCATAGGTCCAGATAAAAATTTTGAACATTTTGATTGGATAGATTAGTGACTAAATGAAACTCGATAAAAACTACTTTTAAATGTTGATTACTTGATTTTGTTTCATTCCTTTCTGGGAATGAGACATTTCTACTTACAGTCACAGACTAACACAACTTGTCACCATAGAAAAAAGATGGTATAATTTTATAGAAAAAGTTTTATTCCAATAATAAATTATTTAATTACAATTAAGTTTGATTGAATCACAAGTCTATAAAAAATGCTTAAAGTTTTAGTCTGTGACTATCATTTAATTAATGTTGACTATCATTGAATTACATAATAAATACAAGAGTTGAATTATATATTTTTTCTTTTTATTTGCATTTGTTTGGCATGGAAGATAAAGTTTGTTTTATAATTTGATAAAAATGTGTTCTTTTATTGAGACAAACTACAATGTTCAATAGGAAATTTTTGTTCCAGAAGCTTCTTGTACTGTGCAGGAATATTGTCAAATTAAAATTTGGACAGAGGATCAAAATCAAGGAGATCTTACAAGTAAGAACTGCACATTTGCATCACAAATGGGAGACGACAGAGAAAACTATCAGTAGGCCAATTATAGAGAGATCACATGTAATAACTCCATTTTTAAAGTTTGTTGTTACAAAGAATTAATGCTGGGAATTAATCGAAACAGCATTCTACTTAAGAGCCATGAGTTCATATCCGTTATGATCAGTGGTAGAAGTGGGGGGACTCCCAAAAGTTGGTGGCAAGTGCAACCTCCCCACCACTGTATTTGTTTAAACAAAAGTACTTCTATCTTTAAACAAAGTACTATAATATATTTTTATAATATTATGCTGAATATACGTCATAAAGTGTTTTTTTTTTTTTGAAAACTTTAAATCACTTTTTCTCAGTGACACAACATTTTGCATTTCTCTACATGCTTGATATATTTTTAAGAAGAAAAAATCTACGTTTATCTAATTTGCATACTATCTAGTATTCCATGCTCAGTATTGTTCAAAATTTAGTAATAAAAACTGAAAAAAGAATGGGAAATTAAAAAAACAAACAAACTCAAATACCTTTTTAAAAATTATGCATAGTGCAAGACACTGATAGGATGATTTTTTTCAACAATTTTGTCATTGATTGTATATATAAGTATTATATGGTTCAATCAAAAATTGAAAGTAAAAAAGAAATTTGCGAATGGATATTTTCCTTTTTGTGCTAAAAACACTTCTTTGTACACTGGTTATGATAGTAAAAAACTTTAGGTGTTATTCAGAGTTCATATTCAGAAAAAAAATTGCCTGAATTTTCCAGTCGTGTTTTCCATTGGGGACTTAATTATTTTTAGCAAAAATTTATTATGTTAGCAAGCCAGATAAATACTTTCCAACCTCAATTACACAAATTCTTCCATTTACATGAAAAAAGTATTTTTCTTCAAGAATAACTTTCTATAAGTCCATGTTTAACAGATAATTCTGTAACTTTAATTCCTTGAATTAAGGTTAAAGAAATTGCACCAATGAGTGGATATTTTTCCACAATAACAAAGACTTTTTCCCAGTTTCAGGGAAGATTTCTCTCTTTTCTCTGAGAATTCCTTGAAATATTAAAGGTTGACCTATTTTCCTTGAGGTGTATCAACCCTGTTAATCCTTTATCACAAACTCATTTCTTTCTGTAATGAATTTTTTTGCGATTACCCTAATTTTTTCTTTCTGTCACAGATAAACTTGAGGAAAAAAACAACATTTCAAGTAAGTAAATACATACTTCCATAGTTGCAGCATCAGATAAGTTCCGCAGGGCCAAAAGACAGTTATGGACGAGTCGTTGACTGTGGTTGCCGAGACACCTGGCTAAAGCTTGCATGCCACCTAAAATACACAAAAGACAATGCTATATAAATCACCATTAATGTACAGGTGCTGAAATTACTTTTTCATCTTATTATACATTTTCTCCTTATAAGTTAAAATTTTAGAGGAAGGTAACTTGAAAAATAAGTCAGGAGAAGAGTAAAAAAACACAGAAAAGCATTGCTAATAGAATTCTTTAGTAATTTGTATTAGCTTCAAGTGTTATTCCTTCACAACACACACATTTAGCAGAGTTCATCCTAGAAATGAAAAAGGGCAGGGTGCTATTCTCCAAAAAAGGGCAACTCCTGTTTATCAGGGCACTTTTATGGCAAATTGCAGAAATTTGTATACAGGCTTTCTGCCACAATTTCAATTCAATATTGTTTTACTTTTCCACCACAATAAATAATTTTAAATTTTCGATTGTTTGAAAAAAAAAAAATAATGCAAAAGACTTGCAATCAAAAACTCAAAAGATTTCAAAATACTGATAAAATGCTTCAGTCCGACTTCTGCTGGAATGAGACTTAGAAAATTATTAAAATTAAAGAAACATCTACACAGTAAAATTTTCATCAAATATTAATTTTTATAAAAATATCAATTTATAATACAGTAAAATTAAGATAAAAATGTTTTGATGTAATGAATGCTAGGATAAGAACTTTTCACAATGTATCCCCTTACAAAAAATTTTAAAGTTTGATTGAATCAACCTTAAATTTCATTTTTTAGGTTTGCAATTGTCAGATAGAAAATAGAGTTTTTCAAAATTTAACATCATTCTTTGTGGGTATCACAAGGAGTATTTTGACTAAAAAACTTGGTCTATGTCATAAAATTCATGCATTTTTTTTATTTTCCAAATCGGATCAAATTTAGCGTTAAAATGGTAATTTTTTGCTGTGCATGTCGTTATTATATAGGCTGTAATAGAAGTTTTATTTTTTTTAAAAACGGAAACAATCCGGGATTTTGATTGCATTCCTGCGATGTTTAATTTTAAATATAAAACGGATGTTTAGAAATTAATAGGTAACAAGTAAATTACCAAAAAATAACCCTAAATTTAACAGGAGGGCATAGCAGTTACGCGTGTCCAAACGAAAATATTCTTTTTAAATTCTTAGTGTAAACATTTGATGGTTGTACACCTTTAACTAAGTTAATCAAGTCTTTCAAAATTCCTTTCTTCTCTATTTTGAAGAAGGCATGTTAAAAATCCGGCGAAATATGCTGAATCAAGACACGTACGAAATGGCCATCCGGATTTACTAATGAGCATTTGGGGAATTGTAAAACGGCCCCCTACAATCCACCTACTAATGAGGCTTGTTAAATGGACATCTATTCAATGATTTCAGTCCTTGATCTATACGTTGCACGTTTGAACATGAATGCGCATGTGCGACAGTCGATTTCAATAGGGGTGATCCACATATTACCTACTATTGGGGAAAAAAACAAAAGTTTTTGGAATTCTTGCAGGATGATATTTTTCTCAAAAAAGGGCAGGAAGGGCGCTATTTTTAAATAAAATGGGCAGGCAGGGTGCGCCGCCCCTCGAAAAACGCCTAGGATGAACTCTGCATTTAGTATATATATATATACAAATTTACTTTGCTACGAAGTTAAAAATCAAATTTTTTTTTAAATATAAAAGATTATAAGCCACAGACTTATTAATTACAACACTGGTCCTCAACTATTTTACTTTCAATTACCTATATGTATACATAGGGTAATGAAAATATAGCATTCGGTAAAAAAAAAAATTTTTTTTTTTTTTTTTTGCATTTCTCCACATTTTGGAACATCCTGATCTCAAAAAAGTGACCCAGAAAAAATGTCTGTATGTATGTGGTCAGCATAACTCCCGAACAAATTGACCTACCATGTACAAATTTGGTGAGCAGGTTGATGATGGTCCAAGGACCTACCATTAAGGTTTTTGTCAAAATTGTGCATGCGCATAAGGTAGCTGGCATTGAAGAAATCATGTTTTTCAGTAGTTGCAAAAAATAACGCAGCTCTAACGATTTTGTTCAAAATAGCTGTGATAATGTCTCTTAAGGTGTTTTAAACATCCCCACCTCTGAAATTCTTATAAAAATGCTTTAATGGCGTAGAAAGTTGCAAAACGAATGCCTTTAACACAGATTTCTCTTCACTTGAACATAGCTTATGAACGATCGTTTCTTCTCCTCTTCTCAGTTTGACTTATAAGAAATGATATGAGAATTATCAAAAAGTATATTGCCAAAATTTCCATTTTAGTGTAATTGTTTTTTTTTAAAGACCCGTACAAGAATTATCACAAAAAATATCGCCAAACTGACCATTTCCTCTAAATGAATGATCAAAATATAAAAACGGTAAATGACACAAATCCACATCAGCATTATAGTATAATTGAAAGTTTTGCGATGTTCCACACCCCTACTTAGTTGTGCAGACCACTTATTTTGTAAAAAAAAAGACTGAGGCCCACTAGACAATAGAAAATGAACGTGTGCTACAATAATTAGTAAAACACACTGTACAAGAAGAATTAAACAATATTTTTTCCCCTTTGTTGTCATAATTATAAGAAAACAAGCAGTCAAACTTAAAAAAAAAAAAGAAGTCGGTGGGATTTTTGACAGTGTGTCCTAAATGAAAGAATCACTATCCGGATTAAAACTGGATAGTTTTAGCCATTTAGCCATGCTGTTGAATCACACATTATTCACTCGCTACACTATCGAAGAATACAAACGAATAATTCTATCGTACCATGATTGCCCATAATTTTATTGTGTCCTGAAGCTCCTATAATATTTTTCTCGGTTTAGATTCTCAACCTGCATCCCCGGCCCAGTACCTTGCTATTTGCAGCAGACTTGTGGGTCGTGGGCCATGGGTTGGGAACCGCTGTATTACAATAAACTCCAAACCATACTGAAAAGTGGCGAAACCTACCAACTTCCACAATGGCAGGTTTGTTGCTGGAACACACAGAAAGGACTTTGATGACTCTCGATGTTGTCCACAACAGCTTTTCGTAGTTGTAGCTTTTCATAATACGAACAAGTTCGACTGACCCGCCACTTTGGAGGATTACCAACTGCAAACAAAAAAGGTTGAATTAAGTAACTTTAGTCGAAAAATGAGAGGCAATTTATGCTAATTGCTTTTACACATCTATATACTTTTTTTTTTTTTTAAAGTATTTATTGATGTAGTATTAACTTATTTGATGTAGAATTAACAATACTTTGAATCCAAGTGAAAAAATTAAGTCACATATGCTGATATTTTTTCAAAAAAATAAAAACTCTTGAGCAAATTAAACAGCATAAATATATACATTTAAAATGTTTTAGTTTGCTTTCAAGGATAAAAATTGTCATCCTAAGTTATGCATTGATTACAAGTTGAAACTCAATATTTAATGTATGAATCTTTAATTAAATTGAAAAAATTATATACTTCTTCATCGACATATATTTTATGAATATTAATTCTTACTCATTTAGCTTTGGTGTATTTAATAGGTAAATAGGATAAAAATTTTAATTTGTGACAAAATTCAGTACGTCTTCTTACTCTCAGATTCAATTATTATTTACAATTCTACCAAATAGAAAAAGGTCTCATTTTATTAGTATCCATCTTCATAGTTAGGTTAGTTTAAGTAACTAAAGACAAATGAAATAAGAAAATTGCAACAATAGAAATCTCTCTCAATGAAAATCTTAATTACATACATACACACTAAATCAAACAGGTAGGTTTTATTCAAAATATAGTTATCTCTAAATTATACATTAAGCAAAAAAAACAACCCAGAAGACTACTTAAACAAATGGATGTACTTCAACTTCCTACAATATACTGATTATCATACTAGTTTAACATACCTACATTGCATTTTCATAGTTTGCTTTCAAACATAAGTTTCATTTATAGTGAGTACTTAACAACACAAACCACTGTTAACCCTTTGAAGCATAGTGGTTCCATACAGAAACCACTTGTAAAGAGTCGGGTTGTGTTTACTGGCAGAAAGAAACTGTTTTCTAACATATAAATAATCTGTCATTTTTCAATTTTATATGACCTGAAACAATATGCAATTTTTTTACACAGAAATTTTTTTAAGTCATTTGTGTTCAAAGTTACTTGCATTGTGGTTTCATAATGCAACCCCTTATGAAAGTTAAAATAAATATTTTTTTGCAAAAAGAAAGCCTACTCCATCATTTTTCTTAAACATAAAGATGGACCAATGTCACTAAAATCGGGGAAAAAAAAAATCGAAATCCGTGCTTCAAAGGGTTAAAACAAAGTCCCCATCTAAACACAAAACAGGGTACCCACTCTTATTGAAGAAAAAAATTCAGGGACTTTCAAGGACCTTTTTAAGAGAATTCAAGGACCAAGAAATTATATACTTTAGACATAAAAATATCAAATGGAGGCGGAGATTATCGGTGGTTGCTTAAAAATGTAAGGATCTGATTCTTTTTTCAAGAACTTTCAAGGACCGAATTCCATAAAAAAAATTTCAAGGACTTTCCAGGACCGTGGGATCCCCGTATAAAATCTCTCCAATCACCTTGTTATCCTGGTTCCCGTATGCGAGGATTCTGAGGCAGTCAGTGACGATGGCGAGGAACTTGACATTATTTCGCTTGAGGAGCGACACCATCATCTGGAGTCCACCCGCCTGGCATACGGCAACCTTGGCTCCCTTTTGGTGGAGAAGAAGGTTATGGAGGGTGGTAATGGCATAGAACAAGGTAGATTCCATCGGTGAACTGAAACATTGAGAAAGAGGTAACTAAAATGAAAAGAAATCTGACATTCTTAGAATGTAAGTAACAGCATGATAGTAGATTTGGCTGATTCAATACAGATGGAAAAGTCTTGTACATTACTTTCCTAAGACAACACACATGAAGGACAGATTGGTGTCAATTCATTTACATAGAAAATTATTATACTCAAGACCTTTCAGTTGCAAAAACAAAATACTTTATGCATAGTACAATTCAACCCCCTAATAAAGTGCTCCTTTATTCTGTCTTGTCTTTTTTCTTACTTTAGCTTATTATTTTCCTAAATTGGGAAATCATAGAAAAGTAGTTACTAAGCAAATGATTTTAACTGCTTTAAAATATAATTAATATTTAAAAATGAGTTCCAGTTTCATTTTACAAATGAATCACGCTCTAGTTTAAAATTGCTTTGAATGAATTATAGCAATAACAATGAAAAAAATGGAAAGGGCAACAGCCCTTCTGCCGATTCTCCACTGTATGAATAAAAAATTTTACACAAATATACTAACTTTCTAACATTTAGTCAAGGTGTTCTAGAGGAAAATAATAATCCTTGCTTGTTCATATTTTTATGATAAAAAAAACCAATTCTTCAAAATCATATAAAATCTGAAATTAAACTCCAATGAAGTAATCGTGACAGAAAAGTAACAAAATTAAAAATCCTCGATAATTTCACTCGTTTGTCATATTTTCACAGTTGTTGGAAAACCTGACACATTAAAATACAATTATAAATTCAATCCCATTGAGATTACAAACATCCACTCTACTATCGATTCTATACAAGAATCACCAACTAAAAGTACAGAAATCACCAACTAAAAGTACAGAAATCACCAACTAAAAGTACAGAAATCACCAACTAAAAGTACAGAATCCAACCTACGCCAAAGCCTTGATAAGGGCAGGCACTCCACCAGCATCAAAGATATTCTGCAGACCCTCCGGAAGATGCGACAGGTAGTGAACCATTCTTACTGCGCACTTAACAGTGTCGAGGCAAGTGGACCAACCGCAAACTCGTACTAATGCCCCAGCCATCTGTGGGGAGCGAACTACGGCACGCTGCGATATCTCACGCCGAAGCAGCAGCTGCACTACGCACGTGGCCTCATTCACTACAACCTGGTCTTCACCAAGGAGCATGCTCACCAATTCTGGGATGAGACGGGTGGCCAGGTCGACGTCGTCCTGCAAAAAAAAAAGATAAGACTTTTTGCTCATCAATAGTCATTAATAAATAGGGTGGAGGAGGGATAGGGTAATGAATAAATAGGGTGGAGGAGGGATAGGGTAATGAATAAATAGGGTGGAGGAGGGATAGGGTAATGAATAAATAGGGTGGAGGAGAAATTGAGAAGGGAAGGGGAGGGGAGGGGGTTAGAATTTCTTGGTATATAAACTCACAATGGGTTGGCAATAAAAATAAAGACAAATTCCTGACTTTTGCTGGTTTTCTATAATATTTTCTAAAGATTCTTGACATATTATTAAAATTAAGAATGAAGTATATTAAATAATCTGCATGAAAACATTAACTTTTATTACAGGGTTCCCAATGAAAATCGATGACTTTTAAGGAGCTAAATAATATTTTCAAGGGCCTTAAAAATCTGTTTTCTGGTATCATGTCTTTAATGTGCGACAAATGCTTTGCCCATAGGGCTGATATCAAATCTTTCATGCACAATTTATAGTTTGCTTTACGAACAGAGTTTGATGACGTTGCAATCCATTTTCATCCTACAATGTGCTTTAGACATAACACATTAAATGTGCAATATTCGGGCATAGTATTTGCAAATTGCTTCTGTAAAACAAAACCAGTCCAAAACTCTTATGGCTCTCACAACATAAACACTGCTCTTGCATGTTTGTCACACAGAGTTCAGTATGAAACTCCGTTCAAATTCCATTCCACCAATCAGCAAATGCAAACCATGTACACACAAGCGTAATACAAATATATCAGAAAATTAAATTCCTGTGTTGCCTGGATAAGTGGAGGTCTAGCGGAAATAAGCAAGGCAGAGATTAATTTTTACAAATATTGCTTTCGGGCATACAATATCAGAGAAATTTAAGGACTATTAAGCACCTCTACAGGGTTCCCACTCAAATCACAAAATGAAAATCAATGACTTTTAAGAATCTAAATAATGTTTTTAGAGACCTTTGAAAATTTGCTCAAGGAGCATCATGTCTATATATAAATTTTTAATAAAGTATATTCTACCAAAAAAGTTGAAAGTTAGCACATGTGTAATACAAATACGTCAGAGAATTGTGATATGGTGCGGATAAGTGGTGGTCACAAGGGGATAGCAAGTCTGAGTTGTATTTTTATAAATTTCACAGTTGGGTAGACATTCACAAAAATTAAGGACTTTTAAGGACCTCAAAGCATTTTCAATGACTTTTAAGCACCTCTAAGCATTTTCAATGACTTTCAAGGCCTTGAAAACAAGTTCAAAAATATTAAGTACTTTAATGACTTTGATTTCATTTCAATTTGTGGAAAACAATTAAAAATTTCTACTATGTGAGAATTATATCTGCACTTGCTTAAAAAATTTCTTGGCATAAGGCACAATTTTACAATACCAAATCATCTTAACAACAGATAGAAATAGGTAACATAATTTTAAATACTGTCCAAAGGACAATCCTGCATTTGTGTTTCTAATAGGCAAAAGAAAATTCCCACCAGGTAATCTCATAATTGCCACGATTATATTGCGATCCCATAACTGACAAGACAATATTAAAATCTCCAATGTCTATTCCTTTTGGAAAGCTGAGTTTACAGTGTGCCGACACACTAGAAATTGAATCCAAGCGCTCTGATGCTAGGCAAACATTCCTTCTCTGAGCCACGAATTCAGAATTAAAATATTTTAATTACAAAACAGCCTAAAATAAAAATAAAACCTTGATTTTCCAAATTTTTGAGGAAGTTGGAAAGAAATTTTTTTTTATGAAAAATTGTATTTTTACTGGATTTTACTGTAGTTTCACTTAAGATGGATACCCAGTACTTTAAAAAGGCGAGACCTACTTGGAAATTGTCGAGGTTGAGCATGTCTGGCGTCTGCGAAGGCTCTGCTATCTGCTGGCCAGCTGTGGGCTGTGGCAAATCAAATTGGGAGCCCTCCATGTCTTGCTCCAGTGATTCGGGGAACAGGGCAACATCGACCGGCTGGGCCTGGGGAGCAGTCAGCTGGAGGCTCATCTCTAAAATAATATAACTCATAAAAACAAATTTTTTAATATACATCCCCAACTTTTATATTCATTAAAATAGCGCCGTTTCCTTTGTCAGCGTGTGCTTGGTGCTTGCATCTAATTTTAAATATTGAAAACATCTCTATCGGCAAAATATGTGGTAAACTACACAAAATTTATTAATTAAAAATGAATGTGAATTTATGCACTCACATCCAAATATATTTTATTTATTTTGATTAAAAAAAATTTTGTAACAGGAACGACTTTCAACAATCAGTTAAAATTCTTTCTTTTACAGCGTTTCTATGCGATGGAACGTTGAATTGAGTGGACCACTCCATAATGAATTTATCTCACATCGATTTTGTAGTGTATCAATGAAGAATTTTTTTAAGCTCGTAAGCTCAAATGTTTTACAGAAGAATTATTTCTATAAAATACCCTGAATGATTTCATAATAATACTATTAAGAGTTTGAATTTCCTCCAATCCCATTTCCCTAATAAACATCCAGACCCTGCTACCTTTCTTCTAAAATTCAAATTGATTTGTTCAGGGGTTTATAAGATATTTTGATCCAATGAAAAGTTATTTGGTTCTTATAACTATTGACAATTTTACATCAGTTTATATCAAGCATACATTTTTAATATTAATTCCAAACATAACTTTTACTCTCAATGGGATACAATTGAAATACATTGGGAATAAATTACCATCTACTTGATCTTGAGAGAAACTCTGGTCAAACACTGATGGATCCCAATCAAAGCCCATTTGGTCATCCAAATCATCTTCTTTGCCACACAAAGTTGGAGGAGCCTAAAAGGGACAATGAAAGGCATTTCAATGGATTCAAAAGACGCAACACAAACTTCCCAATAGCAGGGAGAGTAGTATTAACTAAAAAAAAATTAGGTAAGAATTTTTAAGATAATTTCAAAAATTTTAGGAATAATTCTTAACAATTTTTAGGGGTAATTCCAAATTTTTAAGGATAATTCTAAAATACTCTATTAGGAGTATTTCTTTTAAAGCTGATATAGCCTTCTAGCACAGATATTTTTTTCAAAGTATGTTTTAAAATACTGACAAAAAAAGTCAATTTTTAAAAATATGAATAATTAAAACCTCAGAAAATATTTTCTCCTCTGGAGAAATATCCGAGTTTTTTCACTGGTTTTGGAGGAAAATCTGGGAACCAGGAAAGTTTTTAATATTTTTTTAAAAGAATTATCAGAAAATTCCATTTTAATTTCAGAGCGAAACAAAAATTTAAGGAATATTAAGATGAATGTGACCCCTGGTATAGGATCCAACTTTAAAAAGTAGGAATTTCAGGTTTTTGCAGTCATAAATTGTAATGTTACCTAACAGAAACCTAGGGTTCTCATTCCTAGTTTGTTAAAGGAATTTCCTGTAAATGAATAATTTTGTCTGGCCAATAGAAGTCCTCTCCAACAGATTCTAAACAAATATATATTTTCTTCATATTATTCTCTTAACAATTTGCACAATGTTAACAGATGAGGTTGCTTTACATATGTTGGCAAAGCCCATATGAGTAATGTTTTCTTTGAATGTCAACTACAGTAAAAATTAATAAATATTTAGTTTCCCCATCAATATTTAATAACAGCTAAGTTACAGATAATGAGCTTAAAATAGTTGCTTGTGGAAATTGCTTTCATACAATAAGTTCTTAAGGTATGTACACTTTTTTAAGGTGAAATTCAAGGAAGTTAAAAAAACAATAAGGACACATTTCAAAGTTGCAGGGTTGATACAAAAATTGTATTTTTATACCTTTATTTTAATTTAATGAACTTGTAATAAGTTTAAAATACGAGGTGCTTTTGGAAAGTAAGTTTTGTTTCCAGTTTTCTCCGATGCAATCGCAGTTCCGCACATGCACGGTAGTTACTCTTGGTAAAGCAGTGCAAAATTACTCCATTTTTAGCTCGCTTTGTGTTGTGTGTCCTTCGTGGTAATTGTTTATAATGGTGGCGGCGATTGAAAATCCTGCCGCTTCTGAATTCAATCAGTAATTCGTTTTCTGAATGCGAAGAAAGTTAAAGCAACATTCATCGACAAATCTACGAGGTTTGCGGAGGATCTGCAATGAGTGTTTCTATAGTGAGAAGATGGGTCCCACAGTTCAAGGAAGGGCGTGATCAAGTGCACGATGAAGAACGAAGTGAACAATCGTCTGTGGTTTCTAATGAAGTGGTAGTGGCAATTGAAAAAAAAAAGATTAAGGAAAACCGTAAGTTTTCGATTAATGCTCTTGCTTATGAATTCCCACAAATTTCATGAACAGTAGTATACGAGATTGTTACTAAAAAACTGGGTTATCACATGGTTGACAATTCAGGCAGCAACATTCTATAAAGAAGGAATACAAAAACTTATACCACGCTATGACAAATGCCAGGAAAATTACGAGAGCTATGTCGTAAAGTAGTACAAGTGTTGTACATTTTTATGAAATAAAAAACCTGGCTATATCTGTACTTGTTTTCTTTTTATAACAAAACAGAACTTACTTTCAGAACGTACCTAGTATATTTTATATTACTAAACAGCAAAGATGCGACTAGATGTATTTATTGACAAAATACATGAGTTATCCGTTACCAATTTTTTTTTGTAATGAGGAATTATTTTTTAAATAAAAGTAGAGAAAAAATCGTGGAAAACAATACCATTCTTTCAAAAAGTTGAGCTCGAATAGATAGTTAAAAAATATTTAGTTTTTCACAAGTGTTCTCTGCTACTTATAATATTATCCTTCCAGTTATTTATAGGCAATAATAAAACAATGTCTGTCTGCCTATATGACTCTATCTTTGTAGATTTATAAAAAGTGACTTCCAATATACATAGAACTTAGACATTCTAAGCAAAAGTAGTTATGACCTTTAATTTAAGTTTTTGACAAACCCAATGTTAAATTTTAAATAGTTTCTTTAAATTAATTTATAAATTATTTTTTTGATAAAAAGATTTCAAATAGGTGTAGAGTTCTGAAGTTTTCAACCTAAGTAGTTTTGGTCTTCTAATAGTACTTTTAACAAACAAGAGGTTAAAATTTTAATGATTTTTTTTTCTTCAATTTCTTAAAGTTTCTTTATAATGCGACTTCCAATAAGCATATAACTCTGACATTTTAAACATAAGTAGCTCTGGTATTTTAATTTCGCTTTTCATAAACAGAATGTTAAAGTATTTTCAGAAAAGTGAGGGAGGTTTATTATTGTATTAACGGTGGGATTTTGTTTTTTGTTGGGAGGAGGCGAGTCTAATAATAAGGGTTTAAACAGTAATTAACCCTTTAACGAGCTTAAGCTTACACAGCAATGAACTTTTCAGTAAGCCTTAGTTTTGTTAGCAAAGAACCTTTCAGTGAGGGATGCAAGTCTGTGTAGGAGTAACAAGGAATCGTTCAACAAATAAAGATAGCCTAGTTCGTGAAGCATAAAAAAACTTGGACCTATACACAATGACGGGTCACCACAACGCAGAGCCACACAGCTAGTAATGAATATGGCCAACCCAGCAATTTATTTTTCTTGATGAAATGTCACCTTAGATAATAACTTTTTTTCCTTCAACTACTCTAATATCATTTTACAAATTCTTTATACAATATGCAACATTTTGCTAAACAAATTTACACAAAAGCTTCCAGCCCATTGAAACAGAAGTAAAGATTGTGCTTTTGTACAATTCAAAATACTCAAAGTTTCCACAGAGAAATCTCATTTAAACTTTACTGCCTGGCAAAGAGGCTTGGGCAGTTTATCGATACATTGGTCAAAACTGGTGCGAAATCAACATTGCCAAACCAGTGTTACTATTTTCGCAAGACCGGTACATCACTGTGATTTTGACGAGTCAAAGCGTGCACATGATACTTGCCTATCACTTTATGAAAGAAGAATTGTGATGCCATGATCTACCCTACATTCATGTGGGATGTTTCTAAGACTGTATAGAAATGTAGTGCAACAGCCAACATCACATTGTTACAGACAAGTGCCATTTGCTTTTGTGCATACATGGATACTTTATCTGCAAAATAACATTGTTGTAATCCTATCCACCTTGCATGTGATTTTCAAGATTGCATAGAAACGAAGAGCCACCGACAATCTCATGCATAACCTGACATCATGCACTTCATTTATTCATGTTCCATTTGCTTTTGCACAATATTTTATTAGTAAAACCACATTGCAGTTGACAATGTCTTTGTCAGTATTCTAGATTCCAGTATCATTGTTGTTTCTGCACAAGGTCCATTTTTCTAATGCTGTTTGTTACCATGTTTTACAAGAATAAGTCAATTATAAGGATTGAATGTAAGCAAATGTAGCTATATAGCAAGTTATAGAGAGGCTGTTTTGTTCCCAGTAGCAGAAAATGAGAGACAGGAGACCGACGTTGCAGATTTTTCAGCAGCATGCAGATAATTTTACAAATATAACTTAATTTTTTTTTTTTTTAAAAGTCTGATTTCTAAGTTGGGTGATTTGAGTCAACGCACATGCAAGATACTTCATTTCATGAAAGAGAAATCAGAATTATGATGCTCTTCATGCGGATTTTACAGAGTTTGTCTAGAAACAGAGTGAGTTCTATTTGCTTTCGCGCATGCGTGATACCTTAGCTCATGAACTCGCATCGTGGATGGATGGAATCCATTGAGCGGTTTTTCTCTCTGCTGTAATGGGGAAGTTGCATGATTTTCAAACTCGTTTGAAAATAATAGTTCCTTTTAAAATAAACATAATGGTACCATTTACAGTTTGTTAAAATTCAATTTATATTATTTAAATTAACTTTTGAATGACCCTGACGTCACTTCCTTAAAAAACACCGTCTTTGCACTATGACGTCACGATACATGCAGGGCTGCCACTGACTATAAGCTTTGAAAATAGTTGCTTTAGTAACCCCAGATGTTAAAAATAGTAGCCAAAATAGTAGTCTCAGACGTTGAAAATAGTAGCCAAAATAGTAGTCTCAATAATTGAAAACAGCAGTCCCTATTTTCAAGTCGACAATTGTCTTGCTCTTGCTTTGAGGGTTTAAGTGATCAACAAGATCAGAATAAAACTATTGATTAACATAAAACACGAAAACCCAGAGATACTCTCTATTATATATATGGTCTTTTAATTCAAAATAGTGTCTTAATACCAAGTAAACGCGACATCCCATACGATAAGGACAATCTGTCGTAACATTCTTAACGATACTTTATCCGGTAAATCTTCAAAAGAATCGAATATCCATAATCTTTTTCATGCCTCTTTTTATTAAAAAAAAAAAAAAAAAAACACCTTCAAAGGGAAAAAAAGTCGAACTTACCCAAAAGCGACGGTAAAAATCGACTGGCAGAGAAACATATAATTTTTTTTTTAAATTTCCGAAAGTCAAACAATTTATTGTCAACAATTTTTTTTTCATGTTTAAACAATTATACTGTATTGATAATAAAAGGCGGATTTTTAATTTTTTAAGCGACATTCAAAGTAATTAAATAAATTGTTTCGAAATTTAAATTATTTTTTTATAAACTTAGCAAAATTATTAAAATTTTAGTAGTTCTTTATCGATTGACCTACACGGCGAAATCGATTCTCACACCGACACACAACACGGACATACATCTATAACATCAATGGAAGCCTTGATGAAAGTCCACATTACAACAACGCAAATCTCATCAGTTATAGCATCAGCACCAAAACAGCTGAGCAAATATCGGGAAAAGCAGCTGTTAAATCCTTAAATCAGCGTAACCTTTGGCGAAAATGACTATCACTTCAATGTAAATATAAACGATAGTGCCTTCCATACTGATGCAAATCTCGCAATGGGTCTATTACATCAGCGTAGCATGCGACGAAAATGGCAGTCACAACAACGTAAATCTCGGCGATCACCCAACATATAAGCCTAAATCTCGGCAATAGCGGCCATTATATTGGCGTAACAATCAATGAAATTAACAATCACACACTAACATAAATATTGATGATAGAGACAAACATTAAAGGAAGCTGTGACAAAAGTTGTTGTTTTACCGGTGTTTTGGGAATTCTGAATGCTGGCAAGGATCAATGGAAATCAGACTTCTAAGCAAGCGCATGACACACATGCATCCCCTAGAAATTTTAATGTGGATTTTTTCGATCTCAGGAAATTTCGGTCAAAAACGCTGAAATCGGCATAACCGCAGAACTATATCATGTGTGATTTTTAAGTGGATTTCATTCCTTGTATGTTAAGTCAAAGAAACAAAAGATTGCTTTTCATAACCGTCTTGTTTCACACACAAGTAACTTTAACTTCAGAGCTTTGTTTACATTTTAGTGATGAGTGATGTGTGGATGCAAAATGTCACGCTCCTATTTCGTGATTTTCAGTGTATCTGGTGATTGACTTGGGAAAATAACAAGGATTTCTTATACTTAAATATTGGAAAAGTTAGATGACTTTTTTAACAAGAGAAGAAAAATATTTAAGATGACGTTATCAGGCCATTTAAAATGCGCAAAAGTAGATGCCCCATTGGCTAAGTGGCTGCCCTCAATCGCTAAATGTATAATTTAATCAGTATTTTTACCTAAAAATATAAATTTCCAATTAAAAAAAAAAAAAAAAAAAAAGGTTAAAAAACTGTCCATACTGATGAAAACTGTCGATACTGATGGCTTTTTCTTTCGACGTTCAAGGCAAATTCCACAAATTAATTTTTGTCAACTAAAGTAAATAAAGGCATAGAAATTTTATATTTGAGAATATATAGTGTATGTTGTTGAGCCTTGCACGACGAAAGATAACACATAGGACCCAAACAGGTAGGCGAAAATAACCGCGTTTGACTTCGAAGATAGCAATCGCCCGTGCGTTGTTACCAGGGAGATACTATCATTGAATTATAAAAGTGACCACTCGATCCATGAATACAAACTCAAATTAACCCCTATTTCGACAACGTTTGCTCTTCCCACCTCCTTAAATTTATCACCGTTTTAACAAAACTGCATTAGGACTCAATAGCGATTTTTTTTTGTTCGCCCTACTATCGGACTGTAATTTCTTAAAAAATAGTCGTCTTAGCCCAAAAATAGTTGATGGTTTTGCTTAAAATAGTCGTTTTGGGGCCGTTTTTCATTGAAATAGTAGCCATAGTCGCCTGGTCACTAAAATAGTCGCTTTAGTAGCCTTTTTAGTCGCCTGTGGCAGCCCTGTACATGGCCTAAGTTCTTCCAGTTCTTTGATTCCTGCAAAACCAAAGTGGTTGTGATTTCAGGTTTTCTCTTTTAAAGTTGTTGCAGTGAAATTTTATATTTACAATGTCAAAAGTGCCGTATAAGTATTGTATTGTTCCTTGCTGCAAAAAATACTACCATTTATGCTCCGGATAAAGTATTTTTTTAGTAAACCTAAGAATCCTTAAACAATGGTGCACTGCAATAAAGCGAGACAAAACCAAAAATACGAAATTGTTTAATGAAACTTTTCTCTATTGCTGTGAATGTTATTTTTCAGTAAATTAAGATTATTTTTGTTTGAATTGATTTAAAATATACACGAACCAATTTGCTTTCGTTGGGATATCTTTTCTTTAGTATTTCAGATCAATAACTCGCCTCATTTTATATGTTATTTTAAATACTTTCAAAACAAAACTATGAAAGAGAAAAGCTGTATTTAAGTTCTATTAAGAATTCTAGTAGGTTCACTGTAGTGAATCATTATTTCATTTTCAATTGAAATCAAAGTTCTAAAAAAATTACAAATTAAGTTATGGCCGGTGCAATTAGACTCTAATTAAGTAACTGCATTTTAATTGATTAAATATCAAATAGAAAAACTTTGAAAATATATATTTTTTGACACTTGTTTAAGTGTGAAAAAAAATGCGAGTCTAGTTCAAAAATCAAAGAAAAAACGTATACAACGTGGTAACCTTAAGACCAACAAAATTATATTAGAACTCAGATAAACATATGAATGATAAAAAAAATTAAAGGAAATTCTATAATTTAAAAATCACTAATCTTTGAATTTTGACGCCTCGTATCTCTGCACCCACAAAGGTTGGATTTCTTGCCGAAAATGATATCATACTGATAGAATCTACTCTTGGCAGGTTATTCGATTGTACTTTTTTAAATCCGTGGTCTAACGGCATGATAAATTTATAGGGACTATTAAAAAAATAAATAAAGATCAAATTAAAAAAATTCATAATGAATATTTTAAATATTAACGTGTGGAGTTGCAGATTATCCAAGCAATCGCTTCATTCAATGCACTACACACGAGGTGAAGTTAGCTCGGGGTGCGGAGCCTTCATGCATCCTGACGTCACTGGTCAAAAGGGATGTTTTCGGTCACGTGATGTTGTTGACGTTTTTGCTCATATTTAATTGCATTTTTCATATTTAATGAAACGTTTTTTGAGCATTTTGATTGAATATTCAGAAACTGCAACAATTTTTCTCTTGGAAAAATATAATTTTACAGCATTTTAGGTATAGTGCAACTTCCCCATTGGTTCATGACAGCATTTGCTTGCGAGCATTCATTCTAATATTTTTGGCGATGTAGAATGGTACATTTACTTGTGACCATGTTTTATCAGATTACATCATTGCAAGGAAAGAGTGAATTCCGTGAACTTTTAGCACTGAGGGGATTGTAAATGTGCAAAAATAGGCATTGTTTCCAAATAATGCGGAAATGCAGATTCCTTTTGGGAAAAATAGAGATAATTAAAATTTTAAATCGTATATTAATTTTATTTTGATTCTTTCAAAGTTATATCATGTCGTAGGTAGTAAATTATTTACATGTTATGCAAGGTCAATTAGCTGCGTTACGGTGATGAAATTGGGGCTATTTTTAAGATTATGGCAGCGCTATCATCGGGAATTACGTTGTAGCATGATGTTCATTTTTGTAAGGTGTTTCGCCGTTATAATAGTAACTGGGGCAATTGCAAAGATTACACCTGTCAGCAATGCTCCAGAAAAATATTTTCTTCCTGCGTACACAAATGCCATTGCCAAACATTTCATGCGAGTCTGTACGCTCTAAATTATACCGCTGAAGAAAATTAAATGTTACGTACTATTGAGAATTAAAAGTTGTTTAATACAAAATCTTCTTAGCATTGATTTTGGTAGCACCACTCTGCAGGATAAATATCGGTTTCTAATGGCATATTTCCAGTTTCAATATTAGGGTCATTGGTATTGGGTTGGCTTAAAGGTTAAGCTGATGAAAAAAAGCAAACATTGATGCTTGTCCAGCATGCCTCCTTTTATAACTATTTTCATTTTTGTGCTTTCGATGTAAATTCTGGGAATAGCTTTGTTCCAACATTTCTTCATTGCAAATACAGCATTTTATCTTCATTGTCTTGCTTGGATAGCTCCGTATCATTTTAAAGAAAAATGTGGTTTCTTTTAAATTACAATGAAATATCCAAGAATTCTTTCAAATTAAAAAGCAGATTGAAGGAAATAAACTCTCAAGTGCCAAAAACTCAAGATACAAATGGATTGAAAAAGTTACAGTAAAAGAAACACTTGTGTAATTACATGTTTCAATAGGTTCAGATTCCAAAATCGGGAAATGAAACCCCCTTCCCCCCTTGTGGGAGTCCCCGTCCAACGTAACTGGAATTTCTCCTTCCTACTTCTATAGTAGAAGCAAAAATCATCCTAGGCGTTTTTCGAGGGGCGGCGCGCCCTGCCTGCCCATTTTATTTAAAAATAGCGCCCTTCCTGCCCTTTTTCAGAAAAAATTTCATCCTGCAAGAATTCCAAAAACTTTCGTTTTTTCCCCCAATAGTACGCAATATGTGGATCACCCCGACTGAATCGACTGTCATGCATACACATTCATGTTCAAACGTGCAACGTATAGATCAAGGACTGAAATCATTGAATAGATATCCATATAACAAGCCTCATTAGTAGGTGGATTGTAGGGGCCGTCTTACAATTTCCCAAATTCTCATTAGTAAATCCGGATGGCCATTTCGTACGTGTCTTGATTAAGCATATTTCGCCGGATTTTTACCATGCCTTCTTCAAAATAGAGAAGAAAGGAATTTTGAAAGACTTGATTAACTTAGTTAAAGGTGTACAACCATCAAATGTTTACACTAAGAATTTAAAAAGAGTATTTTCATTTGGACACGTGTAATGAGACACCCTCCTGTTAAATTTAAGGTTACTTTTTGATAATTTACTTGTTACCTATTAATTTCTAAACATCCGTTTCATATTTAAAATTAAACATCACAGGAATGCAATCACAATCCCGGATTGTTTCAGTTTTGTAAAAAAATAAAACTTCTATTACAGCCTATATAATAGCGACATGCACAGCAAAAAATTGCCATTTTAAGGCTAAATTTGATCCGATTTGGAAAATAAAAAAATGCGCAAATTTTATGACATAGTCCCAAGTTCTTTAGTCAAAATACTCCTTGTGATACCCTACAATGAATAATGTTAAATTTGGAGAAACTCTATTTTCTATCTGACAATGGCAAACCTAAAAAATGAAGTTTAAGGTTGATTCAACCAAACTTTAAAAATGTTTGTAAGGCCCAGTAGCAGAAACTTTTCTGCCAGTCTGTGACACTAATTTGGGTATTAGAAAATAATCTGCAGCCTAATTTTTTTCTTTTCTTTTAAGTTTGCATAAAATACATAAGCTCTATATTCATCAATTTTATCAAAAATTCCTGTTTTACCTAAACATAGAAATTTGGCAAAATAAATTAAATATACGGAAATATTTCAAATTATGGTATCTTAAATTCAAATTCTAATCATTCTGTATAAATTCAAACAACAGTGAAAGCGATTTTCCCACTAATCATGGACACAACGGCTGTCACATCAGCATAAGCCTAGGCGAATGACACCACAACGGCATCGCAATTCTCGCTGATAGCTATTAAAACGGCTTAAACTTAAGTGAAAATTACCACTACTCCAACGCAAATCTCGGCAATTACATCAAAGTAACATACAGCAAAAATGACCTTTATACCAACGTAAATATCGGCGTTAGCGCCCGATACATCGGTAGAAATCTGGAAATTTATGCAATAGAGACGATTACACAATCGACGTAACCCTACGAAATTGACTATCACAACCACGTAAATCTCGGCGATGCTGACAACTATTACATTGGCGTAACACTCGTCAAAAGGAACATCGTAACGACGTAAACATCGGCGATATCCCGTCTTAGCAGCGCGATTCTTGGCAATAGCGGTCCTTACATCAGCGTTACTCTTAGCAAAGCTAACTACTACACACCAACGAGCGAAAGCAAATAGAACTCATTATGTTTGTATACAATATCCGTGAAATCGCGCATGAAGAGCATCACGATTCCTATTTCTCTTTCTTGAAATGAAGTATTGTGCACGAGAGTTGACTCAAATCACCCAACTTAAAAATCCGACTAAACTAATATAATCTCATAAGATTTAAAAATAGAGATTATACTTTAATTTTGTCTGATAACATAAATGCAGTGAAAAAATAAACTGAGGACAAGGGGTTGAAACAAAAATGTTAAAAGTTTATTTATAACATAATCAATACTACTACCTCACTGGCAGTCAGAAACCATCTGCCCTGTTTCACAAGAAACTTTTTCTTATATAAGAAATAAATTTGCATATTACAAAGAAATGCATGTCTGGAAAAATACCACAGTTGACCAATCAAAAAATTCAGAAATACCCAACACAAATATTATTAAACTTTCAAGGAAGAAGCCATACAACTCAACTTAAAACTTTAGCTGAAGCAAAAGGTAAACAATAGTTTTGAAAAGTGGGCGGTTCACTCATGGCACAGGTTGGGAAAAAGTATGAAGACAGGTACATTAACAGGTAAGTTAAATAAGCTGTTTATCTAACAGTGCCCCCCTTCTTCATATTTTTTCTTTTGAAAATGACCTATGAAGTAAAATTTCTGAAATATTGGACAACATGCATCTTTATGAAAATAAAGTTTTAAACTCTCATATTGTCTAAATTATTTCTCGTCACTATACATTATTAAAGCTCAAAACCAATTTTAACATATAAATATCATTTTGATATATTAACTTAAGAAATTAAAACTGCGCATTAATACTTAAGTATTTCAATAGTGACAATATTAGACATCATGACTTATCAATAATACAAGTCAAACTTTAGAAAATATCATTTCCTGAAAATGAAAAAGTTCAGTTTTGCTCAACGGCTTTGTAAAAATGTCAGCAAAGTTCATTTTACTAGGAACATGTTGCAACTCGAACATGTTGGTGTATACCAAGTCTCTAATGAAGTGTAAGCGAACGTCTATATGTTTCGTTCGATGGTTTTCAATAGGAGAACGAACAAAGTCTATTGCAGCCTGATTATCAGCAAGTAGACGGGGATTGTTTGGTAGTTGCTCAATAAGCTGGGCACCAACACACTCCTTGATAATACGTGTATACCATACTAATTCCTTTGCAGCTTCTGTCATGGCTACAAATTCGGATTCCATAGATGATAAACTAACACACTTTTCCTTGAAGGCTCGCCAAGCAATTGGTACTTTGTCTAATAAGATTAGTTGTCCACCCATGGATATTCTATCATCTCGATTACTCGCAAAATCAGCGTCAGTGTAGACATCAAGATTGAGGTTTTGAATTTTGGATAAGTCCAGTTTCAGCTCTCTGGTATAACTAATATAGCCTAGAAGTTTTAGGAGACCATTCCAATGGCTGATACCTGGATTTTCCTGAAATTGACTAAAAATATTAACCGAATATGAAATGTCAGGTCGAGTTCTTCCTGCTAAGAAAGCTAAGCTTCCGATCAAACTACGATATGGGTAAGACTTCATTTCTTCCATCTCCGAGTCAATTTGTGGGCATTGGGTTTTAGAATAAATAACCCCTTTAGCTATAGGAAGGGATGATATAGGGAAATTAAATTTCCTAAAATTGTTACAAATTGTATCAATGTATTCGTGCTGATGAATACATAACCTGTTACCTTCCTCCACAAATTCTACTCCTAACAGCTTTCTTGTTTTTCCTAAAATCTTTATATCAAATCTTTCCTTTAAGAGATTAACTGCTTTATTAGTAAAGATTTTATTTCTTCCAAAAATGATTATGTCGTCTACATATAGTAAAAGAACGACATCTTTTTCTAAGAAATAAGCACAATTGCACCATTCAAATTTTTTAAATCCTATTTCATATAAAACTTTATGAATTTCAAAATACCAGACACGCCCACTTTGGTGCAAGCCGTAAATGGCTTTTTGTAATCTGCATACTGAATTAGGATGCTTCTTGTCCTCAAAACCTGGTGGCTGCGTCATGAAAATTAGCTCGGTTAAGGGTGCGTACAAGTATGCACACTTAACATCGCATTGTAAATGTTCCCAGTTATATAGGCTTACAAGAAGAGCGAAAAAGAATCTTATAACACTAAAGTTTACTACAGGACTGTAAACTTCTTCAAAGGTTTCTCCTTTAACCTGGCGGAATCCGTGTGCAACGAGTCTTGATTTATATCTTACGATTTCACCAGATTCATTCTTCTTTACTGTATATACCCACCTGCATCCTAGAACTTTGGCATTAGGGGGTTTCTCAACAAGAGTCCATACTTGACGTTCTTGCATGGTCTCGAGTTCCTCCTTCATTGCCGCCACCCATTCTTGCTTTTGTGGACATAAAAGAGCCATTTTAAAATTAGTAGGGATTAAAATATCACCACCTAGTCACGCTGATGTCGCATTACAGGCGTTATCGGGAGTCTTTACTATTCCTTCATAGTTGTCCGTGCCACTAAAATTGAAAATTGATGGATCGTACTCCAAATTCTTTCTGGAACAGTACTTGGATATATCCTTTAAAGATCTTAAGCGTTCCTTTTCTCCTTTTAGAAAGTAATAAATATCGGTTCTTGAACCATCTGGTCTGGGTACAGGCTTTCGTATCCAAACCGCTTCAACAGGTTCTGGTTTTTCTGTAGCAGGTGGTAATTTTTCCTGTGATTGACCAGGCTCCTCTTCATCGTCATCAACTGCTTCAGAACTTTCATCTGTAGATGCTGATTCTTCTTTTGGTAATGTATACTCATCTTCACTGTCAGATTCTGCATCCTCTGTATACCAGTTTTTAAAAGGGTCCAGGACTGCTCCCTGCTGCTGGCTGCACACCCATCTTTTCTCTGGCTCTTGCTTGACAGTTTCATCAAATCTTACATTGATAGTTTCTATGATTTTCCTCTCCTGTGGTAGCCAAATTCTGTATCCTCTGGTATTCAGTGCATACCCAACTAAAACACCTTTCTTGGCTCTCATATCAAGTTTTCTTCTTAGTTGTTTTGGTACTCCAACAAACGCCTTGGTTCCAAATGGTTTCAGGTGCTTAACAGATGGTTGTCTTCCTCCATAAAGTTCAAATGGGGTGATCTTTTGACCAGTGTGACACACCCTGTTCCAGGTGTAGACGAAATGCAATAGGGCTTCTGACCAAAATCCGTCTGACAATCCACTGTCCTTTAAAAGTACCTTTATGCCATCAACAGCTGTATAGTTGAATCGTTCAGCTGTTCCATTTTGTTCGGGAGTGTATACGTTGGTACGCTCGTGCCGCATTCCTTGCTCTTCAAATAAAGAACTAAACTTCTCATTGGCAAATTCCAAACCGTTATCTGTTCGGACTGCAACTATTCTTTCATTCAGGAATCTTTCTGCTCTTCGCTGAAATCTTTGAAAAACATCAAAAGCTTCAGATTTTTCTTTTAGAGGATAAGCTGCCACTTTTCTAGAATAATCATCTATTATGGTAAAAAAATATCTGTGTCCCTCTCGTGATGGTTTTGGCAACGGGCCACATAGATCCATGTGGACTAATTCAAGAGGTTTTTTAGATCTGATAGTACCAATAGGCTTGAAACTCACTCTTTTTGACTTGGCTTCCTGGCATGGCTCACACTGTGGAAAATTTCTGGCAAGTTTCGGGAGTCCTTTAACGCAATTCTGTTGACTTGTCTGCACTAGGTGCTGAGGATTAATGTGGGCAAAACGCCTGTGCCACATCTTTGCTTCCTCGGGTTGGGATAATGATGCTGTTACTTCTTTAGAACTTCCTGGGTATGTCGGGTGACAAACGTATAATCCGTTCATTTTCTTAGCTGAAAAGTGCACTCTACCCGAACTATGGTAGACTGTGATTTTTCCTCCTTTGCCTACAAACTTTGCTTCTCCTTCATCAAAACGAGGTCCTGCCAAAAGGTTTCTTCTAAGATTTGGAGAGTATATTACATTCTTTAAATGAATTACTTCCTTCCCAAAATTCAAAGTGACTGTACCACGTCCTACAACCGGACATGTCACTCCATCAACAGCAACAGTCATCTGTTCCCCTTTGGTAGGCGTGAAGTCTCGAAACAGCTCTCGATTGCGGCAAAAATGAAAAGATGCTGCAGTATCAAAAACCCAAGCTGTATCGTCTAAACACTTTTCCCCACAATGAGTCTCGGCCACGTAGCTACTTCCTGGCATCTCCTTGAAGTGCTTGGTTTTCTCTGGACATCGATTTTTGTAGTGCCCTGGTTGATTACATCGGTAGCATATTACCTTGTTTGCAATAGGAGTACTGGGTCTGGTAGGCTTTTGTCTGGATATCGGCTTGGATCCAACAGGTGTTTGGAATCTGGTTGGAGTAGGTCTGATTGGAGCTGGCTTCGATCTTGCAATGAAAGCAACTGCTTCCTGGTCCCCTTGCCTCTGCTTCAATCTTGCCTCTTCGGCTAACAACTCTTCCAAAACTCTGTCAAAGGTAAAATTTTCTTCTTTCCATCTATATATAACTTGGATGATTCCCTCAAATGCTGGAGGCAAATGTCTTATCAATTGAAAACTTTGATATAATTCTTCCAAAGGATGACCTGCTCCTTTTAACTGGGATACTATCCTTCTTAATCTAGCAGCAAAAAGTCCAACGGTCTCGTCAGGCTGTATTCTACAAGCGAAAAATTCATCAAGTAGGGTCATCAAACGTGCTCTTGACTCAGGTCTAAAGTGTTTCTCTAAAGTCAGCCAAGCCTTCCTTCCATCATCAAGGTCTTCTATCAATGAACGAAAACGATCCTCTAAATTCAAATAGATGGTTGTAAATGCTTTATCAAAACGTTGCTTATAGTTTCTGATCTCTTTGGGAGATTCCACTGCTTCATCTGGAGGTATTTCAACTCCTTGAACAATCTTCCAGCAACCCCTTTCCATAAGGAGCACCTTGACATCAGACCCCCAAGTGCCATAATTCAGTCCATTTAACTTGCTGGTTGAAAAACTGCCTTCACCCATTTTAAATATTGATCAGGTAATTAAAAAAAAAAAGTTTCTATCTAGGCCAACTGGCCCCCCCTTCGAAGAAGTCCTCTTTCCAAACTGCATAAAGTTAATAATGGCCCATAACCAATAATATAATCTCATAAGATTTAAAAATAGAGATTATACTTTAATTTTGTCTGATAACATAAATGCAGTGAAAAAATAAACTGAGGACAAGGGGTTGAAACAAAAATGTTAAAAGTTTATTTATAACATAATCAATACTACTACCTCACTGGCAGTCAGAAACCATCTGCCCTGTTTCACAAGAAACTTTTTCTTATATAAGAAATAAATTTGCATATTACAAAGAAATGCATGTCTGGAAAAATACCACAGTTGACCAATCAAAAAATTCAGAAATACCCAACACAAATATTATTAAACTTTCAAGGAAGAAGCCATACAACTCAACTTAAAACTTTAGCTGAAGCAAAAGGTAAACAATAGTTTTGAAAAGTGGGCGGTTCACTCATGGCACAGGTTGGGAAAAAGTATGAAGACAGGTACATTAACAGGTAAGTTAAATAAGCTGTTTATCTAACATAAGCCTAGGCGAATGACACCACAACGGCATCGCAATTCTCGCTGATAGCTATTAAAACGGCTTAAACTTAAGTGAAAATTACCACTACTCCAACGCAAATCTCGGCAATTACATCAAAGTAACATACAGCAAAAATGACCTTTATACCAACGTAAATATCGGCGTTAGCGCCCGATACATCGGTAGAAATCTGGAAATTTATGCAATAGAGACGATTACACAATCGACGTAACCCTACGAAATTGACTATCACAACCACGTAAATCTCGGCGATGCTGACAACTATTACATTGGCGTAACACTCGTCAAAAGGAACATCGTAACGACGTAAACATCGGCGATATCCCGTCTTAGCAGCGCGATTCTTGGCAATAGCGGTCCTTACATCAGCGTTACTCTTAGCAAAGCTAACTACTACACACCAACGAGCGAAAGCAAATAGAACTCATTATGTTTGTATACAATATCCGTGAAATCGCGCATGAAGAGCATCACGATTCCTATTTCTCTTTCTTGAAATGAAGTATTGTGCACGAGAGTTGACTCAAATCACCCAACTTAAAAATCCGACTAAACATTTTTTTATTATTTTTTAAATTAGATTTATAAAATGATCTGCAAGCTGCTGAAAAATCTGCGACGTCTGTCTCCCGTCTCACATTTTCTGCTACAATGTTGTAAGGGGATATATTGTGAAAAGTTCTTATCCTAACATTCATTACATCAAAACATTCTTATCTTAATTTTACTGTATTATAAACTGATATTTTTATAAAAATTAATATTTGATGAAAATTTTACTGTGTTGATGTTTCTTTAATTTTAATAATTTTCTAAGTCTCATTCCAGCAGAAGTCGGACTGAAGCATTTTATCAGTAATTTGATATCTTTTGAGTTTCTGAACAAGTTTTTGATTGCAAGTCTTTTGCATTATTATTTTTTTCAAACAATCGGAAATTTAAAATTATTTATTGTGACGGAAAAGTAAAACAGTATTGAATTGAAATTGTGGCAGAAAACCTGTATGCAAATTTCTGCAATTTGCCAAAAAGTGCCCTTATAAACAGGAGTTGCCCTTTTTTGGAGAATAGCACCCTGCCCTTTTTCATTTCTAGGATGAACTCTGGTAGAAGTGGGGAATAGCATTCCTCCCTAACCTCTCCCCTCTCAGAGTTACTTACGGAAGTCAACACCTCCCCCTTCCCCGCCCAACCTAAATGAAATTTCTCCTTCCTATATCGAAGTAACTGGTAACAAAATATATAGGGAATAGCTTCCCCACCCAGCGTTACGGGGAGTTAACACCTCTCCCTTTTCCACCCTGCCTAACTGGAATTTCTCCATTTTAAAAAAAAAAAAAAAAAAAAGGCATTCAAGATTTTAGTTTTCTGCGGGATTTGACGATTTCCTGCTCCTGCGGGATCTGACGATTTCTTGCTCCTGCGCATACGCGTATGTTTATTTTACCAGACTTTGCCAGTCAGGCATGGTACAGCTGCAGTTCAACTGAAATGTGAAATCTTGATCATTCCTAAGATCGATTAAATCTACATTACAATTTTATTGGGCTTATTTGGAAGTTCAACAACTACAGTGCATGAAAACAAAGATTTTTTCTAACCTCCGATCTAATAATTTTTTTTGCAGTTTTCCAGCCTCTATTGCTATTATTTACGTTGATGTGTAGTAGTTAGCTTCGCTAAAAGTTACACTGATATAAGGACAGCTATTGCTGTGAATCGCACTGCTAAGATGGGAGATATCGCCGATATTTACATCGTTGCAATGTTTCTTTTCGGCGAGAGTTATGTTGATATAATAACCACTAGTTCGAAGGTTTGCGCCTCAATAGTTGTCACCATTACCGAGAATTATGGGGTTGTGACAGCAATAGTATAATCGTCTCTATTGCATAAATTTCCAGATTTCTATCGATACACTGGGCGCTAATGCCGATATTTACGCATGTATAATGGTCATTTTTGAGGATTGTTACCTTAATTTAATTGCCGATATTTGCGTTGGAGTAGTGGTAATTTTCACCAGGTTTAAGCCATTTTAATAGCAGCTATCGGCGAGAATTGCGATGACGTTTTAGTGTCATTCGCCTAGGCTTGTGATGATGTGACAGCCACTATTTCCGTGAATAGTGTAAAAATCGCTTTCAGATTTTGGTTTCAATTTATACAGAATGATTAGAGTATAAATATTTCTGTTTTAATATTTAATTTATTTCATAAAATTTCTATGTTTATGTAAAACAGGGATTTGATAAAATTGACGAATAAGGTACTTATGTATTTTATGCAAACTTAAAAATAATAATAATTAGGCTGCAGATTATTTTCTAATACCCAAATTAGTGTCGCACACTGGCAGAAAAGTTTCCGCTACTGGGGTTTTGCTGAATTTTACAAAAAAATATTGTTGACATCACTATAGTATATTGTGATGTTTGCTTCTCGATATATCAGGATGAACATCGCCCAGGCTTAATGGCAACACATTGAGGAAAGATACAATCAGTCTTGTGAAGGGCGTATAACTAAATACGACAACATTTAAGAGAAATTACTTACATGTGTGGACTCAGCTGATTGGATACCAGAGTCACTCATGTAAGAATTCTGCTGCCACATCAGGGTCTGCTCCTTGGGGTTGGAATGAGGCATTTCAGGAAGACTGTGGAACGTCCCACGAGAAGCTAAACAAATAAAGCATTTTTTTTAGCAAACATCAAACGTAAAAGAGTTTTAGCAAAGTAATTGAAAAGACAGTAGGCTCATAAATTGCTATTCAATTAACATTTCCTTTGAAACTAAATGGGATATTTCTAAAATCATAGGATTGTTTTGCTTTAATTAGCAACGATATAAATTAAAAAAATCTTTTAGAATATAACATTTAATCTGTACCTATACTTATCAAGGCATAAGTTCAGTTCAAAGAAAATTATAGAAATAGTAAGGCAAATCAGAGCAAAAAGTAATTATTTACTCACTAACTTCAGATGGCATGCACATTTTTTTATAAGTTATGCCAGGTTCAGTAATATTATACAATAAATTTATTGATTTAGTAAACATTGAAAAATCATTTCCAACACAGTCCACATTTTTTAGCATTTTTAGAACAGCTAATCATATCAGAACCTAGTAGTTTTTTGTAACTTTGCTAAGGCTGGAGTTTATTTTTGATAAAAAAAAAAAACCAGCGAAGAGCAGTAAACCTTCTCAAAATCATCAGCTGCTAATGGGGATTTTGTACTACATTAAAATGACTTAATTTTATTTAACAAATCCATAAGTAATTTTAAATATTTGCAATTGCTTAGTTAAAATTATAAAACTACTTTAATAGGGTTTAATCCAGTTTTATAGACGGATTTAATTCTCCATCATCAACAATAAAATACCGCATCAATTAACTCAAGAAAAATTTCAATTCAACAAAATGAAATATTCAATGAAAAAATCAATTTTTCGTAAAAAAAAATTGTAATATATCACATATTTAAGTTCATTGAAACAACAACAACATTATTATAAGAAAATAATCTATTCATAACATTAATACGAAGCTAAGGTTGTGGGGTTACATTATATGCGATTAAGATATCATTCCTTACATTGAAAAACTTGCGCAAGTTTTAAAATTCAGGAAGAAATGAAATCTCAGATTTATTACGAGTTATTTATCAAAGTTTCAACAGAAAGTATTAGCTAAATATATGACAGTTTGTGTTGAAATGATGAACATCAAAAAAAGTGACGAAACTTACGTGGTCTTGAGACCGGCGACGTTGGAGAATGAATTGAATAACTCATGACTTTATTTCAAATCTTGGAGGAGCTGTAAAAAACTTAATAATTGTGCAAGCACAAAATTAAAAAATCAACAGAAAATGTAAGACAAATTCCAAACAAACGCGCCTGGGGCAATTAATGTGTTGCTTGTTGCCAAAAATAAGTGGTTTTAGCTTTATATTTGCTTGATTGATTGATATTCGCTAGTAGCAGAGCTCTGTCTTTCTGTGACGTCACTAAACAACCGCTGCGTCACTTGTTGGTGATCATGGGAGAGGGCACATGATTGGATGAGGGGGGGGGGGGCAGTAAACAGAAAATAGTTTATTACTGGAACCAATAGCCAGTTGTCATCACAGACTGGCGATCTAAACTGGAACCCTGACAGGTAAGGCGGATTTACACGCCAGCCTGTGACGTCCCCTGGCCTCTGGTTCCAGTAAATGAAAATTTTTTATTTACTGGCGGCAGCGACACCCAACATCCAATCACGTGCGCTCTGCCATGATAACCGACAGACAGCGCAGCGGTCGCTTAGCTGGCGTCACAGAACTGACGTTCTGAACTAGAACTCCGACTGATAGCGAGTAAATCCGGCTGAAGAGCATAAATCATACTGCAAACACGAGATGGAATGGCAGAACGAAAAAAAAGTTGCAGAATGTTTATTGTAATTATTTTCTATGTGTATTTTACCAAAACTATTTCTAAACTATCAACAAATATTGGTGTTTTAAATCATGGACTGAGTGACGAGGGAACCTCTTCTCGACTCCAACCCCCCCCCCAAAAAAAAAAAAAACTTAGGGAGAAAGATTAATAAATACATTTTATGAGTGTGAAAAGTGACAGAAATTGAGCCTTAAAGTATGCATCAAAGTGCAAGCTAATTTGAAAGTGATAGCTGCTGGAAAAGGAAACCTCTCCGTTATCCTTTCGCTTAGAATTGTAAGGTTTAGAAGAATGGGAAAAATCGTGAGATCATCCCTATACAAAAATGACTCCGAACTACACTGCACAGGCACAAGGTCCATCTAGGTTGGTCCAATTTAACTTCTTTGAAAAATCCCTCTGTATAGATCCAGCTGTCATTTAACAAAAGGGTTTCGATCCCTCCTAAAAGGAACTTGACTCACTCTAATTTCGAATTCATAGATACGGGGGATTAATGATACAAATATTGGGGGGGGGGGGGGGGGAATGCAACTATTTCTATTTAAAATTATTAAGTTCGCATAACAAATTTGTAACTTCCTGAAAGAAACAAAAGATGTTCATAAAAGCTCTTGTTAAAATCTAAACTATTAAGAACTGATAGAAATTTCGTTGCAAAATGTTTAGTAGATTTAGAAGAAATGTACATTTTACGAGTCATACTATTTTTAACCTGATGGACTTGTAACATAGTGGGCAACCTGATGGCTGTGTGATTAGCTCTCTGACCTCGCATGCCAAAGGTGTCGGGTTTGAATTCCAGGTTGGATGGATGTTCGTTGGGGTTCGGGATCCAAGAAAAACTGTACGACCCTGTCTGATTACCCGTTATTGTGTATAATAATGTATCGTTTAGAGTATAAATCAAACAACGTAACATAGTCTACTTATCAGCTTTTAAAGTTGAGTAGATATTAAAATATGTTCCACAAGAAGAGAAAAACATTACAATATAATTCAACTCTGGTTCCATTTTAAGATATTTAAAGTCAAAACCTTAGCTTTTTACTTAGTGCCTGACCTCCCCTCTTCTTTCCTCTCATAACATCCTGGTGAGCAGCCAAAGGGTGGAAGGGGGGGGGGTAGAGTTTGGAATACATCAAGAATCAAAAGTAGTTGGCAGCGATTTAAAATTTCGGTGCTCCTCCCCCCCCCCCCCAAGCCACTTGTGGGTGGTCTTGGAGGACCTACTTAGTAATCGGCCTTCTAATAAAATTATAAAAAAAATTTAAGTGGCGAATTTTGAATTATAAAATAATTTAAGTTGCTAATTTTCTCCTCCCCTCCTCCCCCCCCCCCTTCTCTCCCAAGACGCACATCCTCGATTTGATACTACTTTTCTGATTCTTTAATTTTGTTTGAATTGTTTTAAATTGTTTTGAAGGAGAGTAGAACACAGAGAATGCTGCCCTTCCTACAAAATTCTGTTTCTTTTAAAGGTATCAACTGCTACCTCGAATTTACCTGCGATGAGAGGAAGGAAGGTACCATGATCTAAGGACCAGTTCTTAAAGATACTGTTGCACAATAAAAAGTAGGACACCAGTCCCCTCAGACCTTAATGATACTGTTAAGAATATTATTAAACATAATAAATTTACCCCTCCCCATTCACCAAAAGCACACGAGCAACGATATTTTCACATACTGTAAACTGTACTCTACATATCCGATTTTATTATATAATGATTAGTGGACTTGCTTCCAAAGAAAAACCTTAAGAAACTAATACACACGAAATGCTTGAACCGCCCTCCTCCTCCCACTCTCTCAGGTCTTACACTTCTTCTGCAAAATACGGATTAGTTAGTTTAATTTTTTTTTACGATCAATCCTAAAATGTTCTGTTTTCTTATCAACTCTCTCTCCCCCCCCCCCCCTCTCTCCTAAAATTTTGAAGACTTACATTGGGCCACGAAACCCACCCCTGCTTTTAAAATTGTTGACTTAGGTACAGTTTGCAAATATGGTCCAGCAAATTATTCCATTCATCAATCACTCTTAGACTGAGAGGCGACTGCAATATTTGGACCCCATCGAACATCATTCTGAATTTTTTATAGAAACTGGAGAAAAGTGAGTAGATTACGAATCCACTGGTCTGCCGTGACAAATATGGCCAAAACTGGTCAAAAATCGACTTTTAATTAGTTGAACTAAATCCAATTGCTAAATGCGCCATAACTTGACAAATAATGAGCATTTTTTTTATTGGGCAACCCTTACTCTTTAATTTTCAATTAAGAAGGTTGCAGACGATTTGGATGCGTGGCTATGGCTTACTTGCATCTTTCATAAATGAGCCAAATCGGTAATAAACATTAAATCACTGATGACGTAAGAGATGTCGCCATTTTGGCTTACTTCTAAAAGATACAAGTTTTCCAAGCCAGAGATCAGAAATCGTTTGCGCTTTTTCTCATTGAAAATCAAAATGCAGTGGGTTGCCAGACGAAAAAGTTTGTTATCTGTTTGGCAAGTAATGACATATTTGGCAATCGTATTTTAGCTCAACTCATTCCAAGTCGATTTTTGATCAGTCTCGGCCATTTTTGCCATGGCCGATCAGTGGATTCGTAATCTACTCCCTTTTCTCCAATTTCTATAAAAAATTCAGAATGATGTTTGATGGGATCCAAAAATTGCAGTTGTCTCTCGGACTATCTATTGTAAAAGTAAAGTTTCCTATTCTTCAAGTTATAATGTGCCTCAGATAACTTATATGCATGACCTATTACCTAGTCCCTCGTATTGAATTATAAATTCTCGAAATCACTCCGTTTGATAAATTTAAACAACTGAATCAAATCTCCCTCTAGACTTTCTTTCTTCCAATATATATGCATTACTTCCTCAATAAAACACCAATAGGCACCGGCCGAAATATTTGCAGAGGGGTGCAAGACTAGATTTTTGTCAAAATCATTAATTTTTCAGAAATGTTAATTGCATTTCTTAATGAAATGTCAGTTAATGATCATGCATATAGTGTAATTATAAGTTATATTACAGTGTAACTGAAAGTTGTGCGATGTTCCACACCCCTAGTTTCTAAATGAATGATAAAACACCAATTCACGTTAGTATAATAGTGTAATTGAAAGTTGAGCGATGTTCTACACTCCTAGTTCAAGACAGAAACGATGAATTCATTCCGCCCTATTCAGATTGTTGCCATATTTGGATATTGTAGTTATTTCGCAAAGCGGTGCATTTCAAACTCCGTTTATCCAACTTATCTCTGTTTCACAATTATGTTATTTCAAAGTTAGGGAGTCCATTTAGAAATGCATACCTACATTTACAATTTTTCATTCAGTAAACGAATTCAAGAAAGTGAATGCTGCTGTTTGAAACTAAACAGAATATTTTTATTAAACCCTTCAAATTGTTGCGTGGACGGGTTCGAAAGATTTGAAGCCACGAAAGATTTGAATGCAAAGCAGATCAAAACTTGCAGAAATTTATTCCAATATAATTCTTCACAGATTCTCTTACAGCTCCAGAACTTCTCGTTCTAGTAGGCACAATACAGCTCTTTTCACAACAATAGAGCACAAAACAGCAGTTAAAAACTTGACAACACAACTGCTAAATCGTCGCAAAAGACAATGCAATACAGTTCGCTTTAGAACTACTCGGAATGCTCACTGAGACTCAGTAATTCCAGCCAACTAATGGACTCAGCTAACAACTAACTTCCCAGCTCTCTTGGTCAGCCTTATATAGGACAGGTGAATCTTCTAGAGGTAGATATTTGGAGAACTTTCCAGATCGTAGTCGAAAAGTCCTATACATGTACATGGGGACCGAAAATGTCGCCAAATGGTCTCCAAGTTCGGCGACATTTGGCGATTTCTCGCCAACCCTGCTCCTTAAAACTCGCTTCCCAGAGTTACCTCTGTAAAACTCGTTATCAAGCATCAATACCCATATTGCAGGGAAGTCAAGCTCAGACGAGCTATTGCACTGCCTTATGCGAAATGTACATAAATTTTCCTATTTACAAAATTAGCACTACGAAATATTTACAAATATACAAAAATTCGTAACAATATATTAACTTCGATTTTATAAGTTTGTCGATAACGGGCAAATACGCGGAGGCCTAATTAACCCCCTACCCGTCATCCAAGCTGGCCGAAACTTGGCAGATAAATTCGATGTCGAAGATAATACATTCTATAAAATTTTGGGGCTGTAACTGGCACTAAAAGGTAGCTTTTACGGAAAACTAATAACCACCGTCATCCAATCTTTTATCTGTTGCAAATTTTTTTAAATAAATAAATAAATAAATAAATAAATAAATAAATAAATAAATAAATAAATAAATAAATAAATACATGAATGAATGAATGAATTTCTTATCAAAATAAATAAAAGATATTTGTTGCATTTTTAACCAATAATTTTTGAAACGTAGTTTGCCGCGCATTTTGCCGTAAGAAAAGGTTTAATATCTAAAATTAGATGCAAACACCAAGCACACGTTGTTTACAGAATCGGTGTTGTGTTAATGAATATAAAAATTGGCAATGCATATAAAGGGTGTTAAAAACTTTTTTTATGAGTTTATATTATTTAACGTTACTTCCATAATACAAAGCAATATGTCCAAATGAAATGCCTCTCTTGAAATATTGCCTCTAAAAATATCACGCTACAAATCCTCAGCTAGCGGGTTTTAATGCGATGGAAAACAATGAACGTTCTCGTAAAAAATCAATACTTTGGACTGCTTATGTGGTGGTGCGGCCAATTCGTTAAGTAAACTCGTTAATGGTTTGTGACAGGTTAATGGTTTGCCAAACGATCTCGGGTTCCTGTGCGGCGAGAGAAATCATGAAATACGAATTATTCAGCGGTAAGAAAAAAGGAAGAAAAAAAAAGTTTGTTTTAAAAAGTACGCAATAATTATTTTAAGATTCGATGTTTTTAGTATTTGATTTGAATTGTTGTTTTTAATATGGATGGCCGCATTTGTATTCTAAACATGCGCGGACTGTACTGCACCGACACATTATTGAAGAAATTTCTGGATTGCTGAAAGAATTCTGAATTTGTCGTAGAGCTTTTAAAAGGATTAATCTTTTTTTGTAAGTGAAATAGAGGAGAAGAGTAAAGCGGTCGTTGATGAACGATGCTCAAGGGAAGAGGTAGAATTTTTTACGTCATTTCGAAGTTGGGGGATTTTTAGAATACTTTAAAAGCAAACCAGCTACAGCAATTTTGATCAAAATTGTTAGAACCGTATTTTAAAAATTACTGAAAAAGATTATTTGCTTTTCAATTGGCAGATATGCTATGCGCATGCACATTTTTGACGAAAACCTTAATGGTAGGTCCCATGGCCACCATTAATCCGCACACCAACATCGTAGGTCAATCCATTCGGGAGTTATGCTGACCACGTACACACAGACAGACGTTTTTCCTAGACCACTTTTGTTGATATTAGAATGTTATCGGAATTTTTTTTTGGACCGAAAACTATTTTTTTATTACTCTATGTTAACGTATGGGTAATTGAAAGTAAAAAGTCCACAATAAAACGAACAGGCGAATCGAAATACGGTAAGAGGTAAATAAAAATATCAATGTTGCTAAAGAAAATGTATTCCTTAAAATATATTGAAATACAATGGAACGACAGAAAAATCACAAATCGGAAATAACGGCCGATAATTCTGAAAAATAATGAGGATAAATCTATGACAAATTATGCGTTTCTTTTTTAAATCATCCAGATATATCGAACGAAGGTCAGGGACAGGGATTTAAGACCATTACAAAACCTTTGTAACGGTCTTAATCGATAAGTCGCCTTCTCAATTATAAATAGCGGTAATCGGGAGAAAAATAAGTGTTATGAGAAGCAGACTTAAAAAAATTTCTCAAAACAAAGGACATTAGTCTTAGAATTTATAAAAGAATTATCCTGATTATTATTCCTGATATTTAAAGGAAATGATAAAAAAAAAATATTTGACAATTTTTTTTGTTGATGAAGGACCTCTTGAAAAACAACATTGCGTATGATTTCGACAGGGAAATTGAGTGCATTATTTGGATTTTCATTGACAAGAGAATTACCATTAATCAAATCGATTATCTTTCTATTCATTAACATAGAGCTGATTCTGTCGTCAGCGTGTGCTTGATATTTGCATATAATTTTAAATAATAAAATCATACCCAACAGATAAATATGAGGCAAACAACGTTTCAAAATTTATTTATTAAAAATGAACGTGAGCTTATGCCTACAAGACCAATTATATTTGATTTTTTCTGATTAAAACAATTTTGGTAAGATCGGTTAAAATTCTTTCATTTACAGCGTTTCTGCGCAACGCAACGTTGAATAGACTGGACCACACTCCATAATGAATTTATGCATTCGCATCGAATCATCTTTTATTTATTCTGATTAAAACAATTTTGGCAACAGGAGAGAGTTTAAACAATTATCGGTTACAATTCTTTCCCTTACAGCTTCAGAGAAGTGAGGCAGGCAGTGAGTGAGATAGTGAGTCAGTGATCAAGGTAACTCTTACAGTATTTTTCGATTTATTCTTGTAGATTGCGTTTACCAAATGTAGTGTTGCACAAATTGTCTGTATATATTGTAAATAGTGACGTATTATTTCAAAATTCTATTGTAATTTATTTTTATCTTATTTTATTTATTAATTAATAGCGATTATACAAGTTAGAAAAAGGTGGCAACACCTAAAGCAATCGAGAAGTTTCGAGATATTTCTTTTCTATGAATTGGCTGGAAATTTCGAGAATGTCTCATGCGCTTGTATATAAAAGACTGGAGAACGGGAAAGTTTTCAGATTGACTTTGGACTTCGAGGTGAGCTGATCGCTTTGTTTACTGGAGTGAGCTTGTATAATCGCTGTATTCGAAGCTGTTTTTGGCTAAAGCTTGTGTTGAAGCTTGTGAGCGATTACACTGTTGCCTGTGGATAAATTTTGTGAGTTTTCTGAAGAGAGAATAAATATTTTTATACTGTAAAAACTGTGCCATCATTGCCTCAGCGGAAAAATTCATAACAGTGGTGTCAGAAGTGGGGTTTAGTCATCTTGAATGCCGACAACTAGAGGAATGATGGAAGACCAAATGAAGCAGTTGATGGAAATGATTGTTGGAATGAAGTCCCAACAGGAAGCTACCGCTGCTGAAATAAAAGCCGGACAAGTATTAACCGCGGCTACAATAGCCGACGGTCAAGCCCGCCAAGAAAAGACAAATGCCGAACTCGCCGCTGCAATTGCCGCCAGTCAAGAAGCGACATCATCGGATATTAAAGCTTTAGCATCCAAGCAAGAATCATCTTCTGCGTCCGTTGATAGATTTATGGAGCGCACAGAGAGTGTTTTTCAATCAATGAAGGCGGATATTTTGGATGTCAGAGAAGATCTTAAGACAATGAGAAATGAAGTTGAAGAAAAAGTTTCCACCGTGCAAGAAAAAGTTTCCACCGTGCAAGAAAAAGTTTCCACCGTGCAAGAAAAAGTTTCCACCATGCAAGAAAAAGTTTCCACCTTAAAGGAAGAGCAAGACAAATTCATTGACGTTGTAGAAGAAAGGCTGCGAAAAATGGAAACGCGTGAAGCTCTGGCCATAGCGTCACCTAATTCGGATAACACTTCCATCCCCTTCATGGCGCCGCGCTCTAACATCAAAGTGGCCCCTTTTGATGGGAAGTCGTCTTGGCGCGTTTATCAAACGCAATTTGAAATGATTGCTTCTGCGAATGGTTGGGACGATACTTCGAAAGCATTCCATCTCGCAGCATCTCTTCGAGGTGAAGCTGCTGACATTTTACAGACACTACCTGAAGAGAAGCGGGGAGAATTCGTGGCGCTGGCAAGTGCGTTGGAGTTAAGGTTTGGGGAGCAGCATCTAAAGGATTACAACAGACTGCAACTGAAAGTGAGACAGCAGAAGGCCAATGAAACTCTTCAAGAATTGGCATCGGATATAGAAAGACTGTTGCTCCTCGCTTTCCCTGACTGTCCCCCGGATGTACGAGACGATCTTTCTCTGCAGTATTTCATCGACGCTATTCAAGATCCCGATGTGCAGCAGGCGGTAAGGTTATCCCAAAACAAAAACCTGAAGTCGGCCCTCGTGTACGCCATGAGAGTGGAAGCCGCGCAGCTAGCTTCTGGAAAAGACCAACGATATGTGCGTGGTACATTAGCCGAGGATTCTTCTGACTTTGTCACCAGTAAGCTTCGAGAACTGGAAAGCAAAATTGATAGAATGATGAGAAGCTATCCCGGAGCCAGGGATCGAAGGACCAGAGTCGTTTGCTGGCACTGCAAACGGGAAGGGCATCTACGACGAAACTGCCTTGATTTGAAAAAGAGGAGGGATAACACTACCACGGATTCTCCACAACTGAATCTAAGAAGATGTCATCTCGCAGGGCAGAAGCTGCAATGTAGAACAGGTGAAGTCCCGACCAGTCGTTTCCACGTTTCATCCCGACAAGGAGGAAACCAGGGTTTATTCGTGAAGGGGGAGATCAACAGAACTCCATGTCGTCTAATCGTCGATTCGGGAGCGAACGTAACGATCGTAAGGACGGACGTGGCTCGTCGCCTGAACAGCCGACTCCTCTACACAGCGCCCTCTGTTTCTCTACAAACTGTGTCTGGTGGTAATATCTCTGTTCATGGGAAATTGCAAGTGGACATTGCCCTTGGATTTAACACCTACAAGCACACCGTTTATGTTGCCGAAATTGTAGATCCGTGCATTCTCGGACTAGACTTTTTGAAGAAAAATGGAAATACGCTGAATTTTGGGAAAAGCCAGCTGCAAACATGGAGAGGCGAAGTTCCTTTGCACGATCTAGACATGAAAGAGCTGTGCGTATATCGGATTGTAGCTCATGAAGACAATATCATAGAGAATGCTGAAGAGTCCACATCTATGGAAAGTATCTCTCCAGCCTCGGAGAGAGAACTGAAGAAAGCGACGTTGATGAAACCCTCCCAGGAAGTGGTTCATGTGGAAACGGACAAAGTTAGTGACGAGGGAATCGACATCCGTACTCCTGTTACAAGCATCGAACGGAGGTCCCGGGATCTATCAGCTGCACCCGCGGATGATTCGGACGCAATCTCAAAATCATATAATCAGCAAGACGGGGATCAGAAACTTTCACCCCTTCTGTTGGCATACGGGAGTGCAACTCACGAGACCACCTGATTTTCTCCATCTCTAACGATGTGTGGAAGAGACCTTAGGCTCCCCAGCAACCTCCTCTTTGGACAACCACAGGACACTCCTTCCTCGCCTGTCCAGTATCTAGATTATCTGCAGGCACGTTTGGAAGCCGTACATCGGTTCGCCAAAGAGAGAAACAACATCATGACGGAGCGCATAAAGATCCGGTACTATGCCAAGGCCATGGACCGTTCATTCCAGGAAGGTGACAAGGTGTGGTTAGGGAACCCTAAACGTCGGAAAGGCCTCTCCCCTAAGCTCCAGACGAACTGGGAAGGGCCGTATGGGGTCCTTAAGAAGATCAACGACGTCGTGGTGAGAATTCAACGGACAGATTCCTGTAAACCTAGAGTTGTACTCTACAATAGGATAGCCCCATATTATGGTAGAAGTCATTGAATGGCTTAAGGACTTCACTGCCCGGGACGTGCAGTCTTTAAGAAGGGGGAAATGTTGCACAAATTGTCTGTATATATTGTAAATAGTGACGTATTATTTCAAAATTCTATTGTAATTTATTTTTATCTTATTTTATTTATTAATTAATAGCAATTATACAAGTTAGAAAAAGGTGGCAACACCTAAAGCAATCGAGAAGTTTCGAGATATTTCTTTTCTATGAATTGGCTGGAAATTTCGAGAATGTCTCACGCGCTTGTATATAAAAGACTGGAGAACGGGAAAGTTTTCAGATTGACTTTGGACTTCGAGGTGAGCTGATCGCTTTGTTTACTGGAGTGAGCTTGTATAATCGCTGTATTCGAAGTTGTTTTTGGCTAAAGCTTGTGTTGAAGCTTGTGAGCGATTACACTGTTGCCTGTGGATAAATTTTGTGAGTTTTCTGAAGAGAGAATAAATATTTTTATACTGTAAAAACTGTGCCATCATTGCCTCAGCGGAAAAATTCATAACAGTAGTCATGACAACCATTTTCCATTGTTACCTTGCTATAAAAACAAAAATCTCGATTTTTAAGCTTCTAGACCTTTGCATTGATTTTTATTAAGTATTTTCATTAAGTATTAGTATAAAGACAGATGAATGAACAGACATAAAAGGAATCGTACTTTACTGAAATTTCAAATCCAAAGCGTATTCTTAAGAGAAAGTCATAGTAAAGACAATTCCCTGTTGCAATCTTCTATAGTCCGAGAGGCGATTGCAATTTTTGGACACCATCGAACATCATTCTGAATTTTTTATAGAAATTGGAGAAAAGTGAGTAGATTACTAATCCACTGGTCTGCCGTGGCAAAAATGGCCGAAACTGATCAATAATCGACTTGGAATGAGTGAACTAAAATCCGATTGCCAAATATGTCATAACTTGCCAAAAATAGAACAAACTTATTCGTCTGGCAACCCACTTCATTTTATTTTCAATGAGAAAAAGCACAAACGATTTCTGATCTTTGGCTGGGAAAACTTGTATCTTTTAAAAATAAGCCAAATTGGCGACATCTCTTACGTCATCAGTGACGTAATGTTTATTATCAATTCGGCTCATTTGTGAAAGATGCATGTCCCACACATCCGAATTGTCTGCAACTTTCTTAATTGAAAATTAAAGAGTGAGGGTTACCAAATTAAAAAAAAAAATGCTCATTATTTGGCAAGTTATGGCGCATTTGGCAATTGGATTTAGTTCAACTTATTAAAAGTCGATTTTTGACCAGTTTCGGCCATTTTTGCCACGGCAGACCAGTGGATTCGTAATCTACTCACTTTTCTCTAATTTCTATAAAAAATTCAGAATGATTTTCGATGGGGTTGCAGTCGCCTCTCAGTCTACTAGTTCAGTGCATTTAGAAACTACTTTGTACTAAACCTTGAAATTTAGTGAGTAAAAACGAAAACGATCACTTCATGAAATGGCATAAATTAAAAATTCGAAAATATAGCCTTATATATTTTATTTTATGTTTGAAATCGTTTGGTCAATGCATATGCAGTGGCTTTGCCTTTTTTTTTTTTTTTTTTTTTTTTTGCCATTAACTATTTTAATTTTCATTTGTAATAGATAAACATTAAATGAAAACAATTGATGTCATTTCATTTGGTGATCTTTTTCGGACCTATTAAACAAATGTTAAGGCGGTACAGGGTTGAGGTCACAACTAAAACCCGATTGGAAATACTCAGCGGTTACCGCTGAAGAAAGAGAATTTAAATTCTTCCAATAAATCTATTTTTAAATGTAAGCGGTCGATTATTGACATGCCCCATCGCTTTTCATTGCGAATTGAAAAGCAACCATCCGGTGCAGAGCGAAAGAAATCACATCTGTTTTTCCACTCTAAAAATCGCCCTCACACCACCGTAACGAGGCTTATTAACTATCTGAGCGTACAGGAAATGGGCGAAATTGTACAGTTGTTTTCCTTGCAATAATTTTTAAATTATATTTCTGATTCAAATATATATATATATATTTTTAAACTATTTTTATTTATTTTGTTTTAAATGGGTTTTAAACTATCATCCTGATAAAAATATTAAAAAATATTTTATTTTAAATTATATTTATAAATTTAAAAATGTTGTGCATTGCTGGAACAACTGGGGATCAAAGGACATTAAATGTATATATACGCCCATGACCCTCGGAGGATTTAAGGAAAATACTGCATCAATTTTTTACTTTCAATTACCGATATGTCAACACAAGATAATAAAAGTATTGTATTGGATTAAACAAAATTATTTTTTTTTTTGTTGTATATCTGCACGTTTTGGAACGGGCTGAGTTCAAAAGAGTGATATAGAAGAAATGCCGATATGTGTGACTGTGGTCAGCATAATTCCCGAACTAACTGAGGTTTAACTAGATTTGATGAATGGCGAAGAGGAAGGGGGGGGGGTAACCTAAAATATGAACTTGCTACAGTAGTGAAAAAAGGGGGACAAGGTAGAAGAAAAAGAAAAAAGTTTATCTTATTGAGAAAAGATAAACTTAAAAGATAGTAATCATTTGAACTTTAAGTCATTTAAGAAGTATAATTTGCCAAATCTACAGCTAAAGGGGAAGAAGTAGAAGGAAAATGTTTTTAAAATCATGAAAATCGAAAGGATCTGAAATAATTGTTAAATACATGAAAACAGTATTTTCGAAGAAATTTTTCCAGGCTCAATAAACAAGATATGGCTGGTGGCGGACATTGAAATATATATTTTTTCTGAATAGATATGTTTCTTAATCGTTATATGCACTCATTCATACTTTCCCTTCTGAATTTACCCCGATAATAACACCCAATACAGACACAATGTTCCTTTGTTAAAATTTTTGCCATAATTTATTTCAGTCAAACCCGTTAACACTATATATCTGAACATGAAATCACATTTAACGAAAAATATAAGCAGTTTCCCACACTATGAAGCTAATTCGATTCATTTTATTGCTTAACGCGAAATAGCATGACCTGGAATCCCGTTTAAGAACAGAAAAATTGCTCCAGAGCACTTTTTACTTTCAATTACCCATATGTATACATAGGGTAAAAAAGTATTGCATTCGGTCAATTTTTTTTTTTTTTTTTCATTTTTTCAAATTTTGGGACATACTGATTTAAAAAGAGTGATCTAGAAAAAATATCTGTCTGAGTGTCTGTGGTTAGCATAACTCCCAAACAAATTGACCTACGATGTTCAAATTTAGTATGATGGTTGGTGGTGGCCATGGGACCTACCATTAATGTTTCCGTCGAAATCTCGCATGCGCATAGGGTAGCTGCCATTGAAAAAAATCATGTTTTTCAATGATTGCTAAAAAACGGCTCTAACGATTTTGATAAAAAATTGCCGTGGTAATGCCTCTTAAGGTGCTCTAAACATCGCCACCTCCGAAATTCCCGTAAAAATGCTTTATTTGCGTAAAAAGTTGAAAAACGAATGCCTTCAACACAGAGTTCTCTTTCCTCATCAACGATCGTTTTTTCTTCTTCTCTCAGTTTCACTTATAATAAAGGATAATATAAGGTTTATCGAAAAGAGATCACCATTTTGGTGGTTTTTCCTTTTTTTTTTCTTCTTTTTAGACCCATACACGAACTATCGCAAAAAAATATCGCCAAACTGGTCATTTTCTTCTAAATGAATGATGAAAATATAAAAACGGCAAATGACACAAGTCCACGTCAGTATTATTAGTCTAAGAGCCCATGGCCGGCTACCTGTATGTATTTGACCAGACCTGAGTTTTTGTACGTTAAGGCCCCTATACCTACCATACATAAGTAGGGGATTCACTAAGCTCAAAGTGGTGGACGCGTCGAGCGCTCAGGTAAGACAGGTATCGATTTTTGACTAATTTTAAATCCATTTGACCACGTCTGCCGTTTTAAAATTTGAAAATATATTATTATTACTATCGGAAAATAAGAATGGCAGACCATTATCGCGCATTTTACTTTGTGGCAGACAATTTTGAAAATGCTAAAAAAAATAAAATTTTGAAAGTATTTGACCAGATCTGCCATTGATATATTTTATTTATTATAGTCTTAAAAACTTATATTGAACACGGCAGACGTCTACATTGCGTACATACATCAACAAATAATAAAATCTTAGCTACTATCCGGCCAGATGTATATGTATTCCGTTCGCTGTTTTGCATCAATGTAATTTACTTTATCACTGTATTTAGAGAAATTAAATTTTTTTCGTATTCTATATACTAAACTTCATTAGTTAGATGAGAAATAAGTAGATTTTTTTATGGAATCATAAATAATATGGTATAATGCTTTTAAAAAAATAATTCGATTACTCATTTTAATTTTTTTCTTTTTATTTTGTTAAGAAAAAATTGAAAAGTGTTAAATGAGTTAAAAAAATATATCATGCATATATCAATCTTCATTCATCATCTTCATCATCGGGGTCATGTTCATCGTTAGATGACTCGTTTTCATCATCTATTGAATCGGATTCTGGAAAAATAGAACGTAAATTGTAAAATAAACGTAATTTGATTAGAACAAGTTCGAGAAAGAATAGATGTTTATCAACTTACCAGGGACATTGGTGATTAAGTCACTCACAAAAGATGGAAGTTGGTCACCTTCGAACCATTTGAAGGCATATGTGTTGTCCTGCTCAATCCAACCATACTCCAATGGGTCTAAATTTGTGGGTTGCTTTTTGTGAGCATTTCTCCAAAGAGAAGAAATATAGTGGGCCCTCAAAAGTTGTTGATAAAGCTCACTCTTACACGGTGGTATTGAGCTTGCGTCAAAATTTTGAATTTTTTTTCTAAAATTTTCATTGATGTCTGAGGCTTTATAGTTGTTGACGAATAGTTGGAACCTTCCGTCATCTACATCATTAGATTTTTTGGCTTTGTATAGCTGGCAAGTGAAATGTTGAATGATGTTAAATAGCTCTTGTAGCTGGTCCTCTGTTAAATTTTCTTCACCAAGAGTAGCAAATGCTTGTTGGTATTCAGTATTCTTCTTTAGCAAAGTAAAAGGTCTTTTCTTCCCTTTATTGAAGAAAGCTGGATTAAAATCACATCAGTAAATGCATGGAAGCCGATTAAACTTTTAGCTAACAACTCACCAAGCTCTCTATAAATTTTTGTGATGTCAATATATCTTTCATTATTTCCTGTTCCATTGAGCATCCAAATATTAGAATGAGAGTTCTTTAATTGTGCCATATTACCAATCATTATAATTAATATATCGGTATCAGAGGCTCTGATAACAATATTCGACTGCTCTGCGATATTGCAAGCATGATAGATTATTTTTGTATCCGCTTCTTCATGTGAAGTATAACATAAATCTTCAACAACACTCGATTGTATCGTATCATCAACCACTTGATACAATTGACAATTCCAGAAATTTAAATAAATCTGTCGGTTACCCAAAAATGATTTTATTTCCTCACTAGACCAATGCTTTGTCAAAAATTCAACAAAAGCTTCCTTAAATTTTGTGTTTTTTAAATCTTTTGCAAAATCCGACGGTCGCACCTGTTCAGGCCCAGAAATTTTGTAATCAATCAAAGATGCTTCATGCCGTAGGCATCTTTCACTATCTTTAATTGATGGATACAAATATTGGTCAAAGATGACATCAATTCGTCGGGCCGAATATTTTGTTATCATTTGAAGAAATTTCTTTGAAATACCCCCGAATGTTTTGGGAACCTCTTTCATTGAATGAAGAATGAAAAATCCATCAATTAAGAACACATCTGTATTATGTGGCGGTTCTTGATCAATATTTGGTTCAAGTCATTTTACAAGTACCGATTTATCAGTTTTACAGAAACCACCATATAGATGACGTATAGCAAGAGGTACAGGAGTTATTGGATACGATAAAAATTTTAAAACATCAATTTGGTGGTCCATAGAAATTCCCAACAAACGTCCGAATAAATCTCGCTGTAACTTGATCTCTTGATGCTTACCTCCAATTTTTACAGACTTCTTCTTTACAAGTAGACTTGAAAAATTGTGTATCGGTATCTTTTTGATGGCTTTTTCAAATCTTTGCGGGTCAGATGCACATTCTGATATAAAAGTTGTTCGTAGCTCTTCACCGATTTTTTCGATACTTAAGACAAATTCTGTCACTTGAGATGATGCAGCTTTCCCAGAAGCTATATTAAACAACTGATCAGGAGATAAATCTAAGCTGAAGGGATTCACGTACTGATCGAACGAGTTTATGAATCTATCAAGTTGTTGACAACTTTTCTTGATGTTATGTGGCTGCAACTCTACTGAAATATCTTGCTTCTTGGTAATTCCTAACTTTTCTAACACGTGTGTGATTATAGTGGAGCGAATATCGTGACTTCTCGCCCGCCGTTGGCGAGCTGAAATGGAATTAGTCAGATGTGCGATACCAGTAAGTGTTCTCGCATCATCGGCATCGATAGTCTGCTCTAATGTAAGATCAATAGGCTGCCTTGAGAACGATTTGCTGGTACGTTTGATTCCAAAAAATCCTTTTTGAAAGTCCTGCTCTAAACCAGGATGAGTTGTGGAAACTTTCATTAAATTGTAATGGTATTGAACAGCCCATCTCGCATAATTTGGATGGTTAAATACGAAAAATAAATTTGTTATTTTTGGTAAAATGTCAAGATATAATTGGAAGTCACCAGCACGAATGCTTCTGTTAAGTTGTAAATAATAATAAACAAGTTTGATGTAATACATATAAAATTGCGCTGTTTTTCCATGATCACCATTTAATGTTTGTTGTTCGTAAATAGCATAGTCATTACAGAGTTCTGTCAAGCTTTCATTATGAATCAAAAATGAAGGTGTCTGACAACTCTGTAATCGTACAAGTTCTTCTTCGATATCTTCAGAAATTTGAATATTCTTTGATATTAGAAAAGATCTGAAATGCATAATTTGGAGCCCTAAAGCCATCATTGGGTGTAATCTTTTACAGCGGTTGAAATGCTTGCCTTCAATGAAACCTGAAACGGATCCACTAGCAAGCATTTCACTGTCAACCATGATGGTTGTTAAACCACAATCATTTATGAACTTTCCGATCGCCTTAAAATATGACATCATAATATGAAAAGCACCCAAGTGTATAAACAGTTTTTTGAAGGTGTCACTTTCCGTAGCTTGGATTTGCAAAGCAATCTTTGCAATCGCTAAATCGTACGTCACTTGCATGTACTCTTGATTTAGCTCTTGCAATACTGACATGCATTGTTGCATAGTAGCCAAAACAACTGCATTGCTTGTTGGTGAGTCATTAATCGGAGTTAAGTACGAAATTAATTGTTGTGGAGTATCATCTGTCATTATTTTACTGTTAAAACCAGTCCACATAGGAGTATTTAACAACCTAAAAGCATGACTTAGCATCCAAATATTGTCAATTCGATCGTAAAGACTCTTATGCACAATTATATTAACTTCTTCCTCACTTTGAATTTCAATATTGCTAGTTTTTTTGAGTTTTTTAGCACACTGTGGCAACTCATACTGTATTGTTTCAAAAGATCGTCTTCTGCGTTTATTTTTTTTAATAACTACAGCTTCTTCTTCTTCTTCTATTTCTTCTACATTTTCATTTTCGATGTTTTGATATATGATTCGGACTGTATCATGGAGAGTGTCTTTTCCATTCTTGGTCTCAACAAATCGGTCATAATTATCAAATGCCATACCTGTCGAAAGATTTTCATTTCTATTAATTGCCTCTGGACATATTCCGGTGCGTAAAACTGATGAAAACGTTGCTTCTGTTTCAAGCTCTTCGATAGCGCTGTAACTGATACAATGACCGTAACGATTTATTATATCGATTACCTTCCGACTGCTTGTAAGACTTTTTAATGTCATGCCTAAGCAGATGTGTTTCGAAGTCTTAATGTTGCCATTGTGACTCATGTAAATTACGTCCTGTGACAGAGATTTCACGTGACGTTGAAAACTGTCACAATTCCGGCGTTTACGACTATAACCTCCAAGAATTGATGAAAAAAACTCGGAAACCATTGGTGGTGTTGAACATTCACCGTTGATTAGTCGTTGACTAGTTATATAATCAGGTAATTTCTTTTTTTGTATACCCAGAATCTCCTCTCGCAAAATGGCGGCGGCTGCTTGCAAAGTGTCTTGGTCTTTCAAGTGCGCAAATAACGATTCATCAATAGTTGAAATGCCTCTAGGGGCAACAACTTTTTTTTTATTAGATATCAAAATCTGGATTTTATCATTAAATTTTCTGTGAATTTTTTCTTCTAAATAGTGTGTTGTGAATATTGATGTACTGTCCGAGCCTTCACTCAATTCTTTAAACATATCGAGATACTCTTTATGTAAGTATGTTAAAAAATAACAACGTCCTCGTTTTATTACATTTTCTTCAATTAAATTGCATATTTCTTTATAAACAGTATCATGTATTTCTCGAGAGATATGCCACGAAGTACGGACAGGACTTTTTATTAATGATCTTTTTCGATTTCTAAAATTTTGCCGGCAAACATCATGATAATAAATGTTACAAGAGAGAACACTTTGTATTTTTGTCAAAGTTTCGTTGTAAATTTCAGTATCTGGCTTAAAGTTTGATAAAATACTTTTTTCAAATTGATCTTTTTCTGAAGTTCGTAATGGCTCATTCTTAGACCGATTTTGTTTCGTTTTTTTATTACAAAAAAACCCCCACAAATTCAGGTTGGCTGCAGCAACGGTATCAGAAGTCTGAGTATTCGATAATTCTGCTGAATCTTCAGATGGTCCTTCCTTCAACGGCTGATGTACTTCAGCCTCGATATCTTTTTCCATGTCATCATGTGTCTCAGGAACGTTCACATCTTCTATAAGGGAATCATTCATCATTGTTTCATCAACTATTGTGCTACTAGCTGATGTCGATGGTTGTTCAATTGAAGGCAAAGAAATACTAGACTGAGATGAAAATTTTTTCGTGATATCTGTAGATTTTTTTTTTCAGCGCTGTAAATGTCTTGTAACAACTACTATGATAAGCACAATCAAAAATTTCGTCTGGTAGAATAATTTCTTTATATTTTAATTTATGAAGTTTCCGTAACCTTAAAATCTTTCGACATTTTGCCATTATCTCTTCCGAAAATATAAGTAATTTCTCAGTTTTTACATTGGCACAAAAAACACACTTCACTTTTTCTTTATCAATCGACATAATGTCAGATATATATGACAAATAATAGACAAATGAAGAAAATAAAATAAATCAGCATTATGTATTTTATAAAATTCACGAAGCACGAGGTATCTGTATGAACATTCACAAATATACTGAAAACATCAGGCAATAGCCGTTACGTTGGGGTTGTTACAAGGCCCTTCCAGGTATAAACCCTCCATTATTCTAATGCTAGTAATATAACTGTAAGAGAACATACTATAGGTTAGAATGAGTACAATAGTAATACATAGGAAAAAGAAGAGAGATAGCTGTATAAAATCTGTGCCAACCATCTGGCCGGATAGTAGCTAAGATTTTATTATTTGTTGATGTGTGTACGCAATGTAGACGTCTGCCGTGTTCAATATAAGTTTTTAAGACTATAATAAATAAAATATATCAATGGCAGATCTGGTCAAATACTTTCAAAATTTTTTTTTTTTTAGCATTTTCAAAATTGTCTGCCACAAAGTAAAATGCGCGATAATGGTCTGCCATTCTTATTTTCCGATAGTAATAATAATATATTTTCAAATTTTAAAACGGCAGACGTGGTCAAATGGATTTAAAATTAGTCAAAAATCGATACCTGTCTTACCTGAGCGCGTCCACCACTTTGAGCTTAGTGAGTCCCCTACTTATGTATGGTAGGTATAGGGGCCTTAACGTACAAAAACTCAGGTCTGGTCAAATACATACAGGCCATGGGCTCTTAGACTATATAGTGTAATTGGAAATTGTGCGATGTTTTTTCCCCCTAGTTTATGTGGTCTAATAAAGGATTGAGGAGAATCTCTAGAATTGAAGAGAGCAGATGTTATTTGTGTATTTCTTTATTTATTTGTTAGTTTTTAGTGGATTGTGACATTTTATTTAGTGGCATTTTAAGATAATTTATCAACATATTTTTTTTTTAATGCTATTATTATTTTTTTTTAAAGTTTTGTCAGGTCTGTTACTTTTACAGCTAACAGACCTTACATTTTAACAATTAAACTTCGAAAAGTTGGTAAGAGACCTACCTGACAGCATTAAAAAAAAAAGAATTAAAAAAAAAAAAAAAATTCTCACCTTATGAAAACCAAAAAGTTTTTACAGTACCCTATCAGCTCAAGATTTTATTTCAGAATGGTTTCTTTCACATTCTGAATCATGGAAGCAATTTATTAACTAGGTGTGTGGAACATCGCACAACTTTCAATTACACTAAAATATTGGTCATTACATTAAAATTTGATACTGCGTTATTTAACTTCATATTTTCACTTATTTAAAAAAAAAATAAAAAATTTGGTCATTTTGGTGATATTTTTGGTATTAGTTTTTACATGGGGAAAAATAATAATAAAAAAAAATGGCGATGTTGGCGATGTTTATCGATAGATATTATATTGTTCTTTCTTGTGCGTGAAACAGAAAAAAAATCAATTGTTAATAGGAGATGCTCAAGGACAGAATTCTCTGTGTTAAAGGTATTCGTTTTCAACTTTTTACGCTTATTTTATAGTATTTCTACGAGAATTTCTGAGGTGGGGACGATCAAGAGGCCTTAGCTTGGAAACTTTGATACTTGGTACAACTCTGATATTTGGCACAAATGTTAACAAGACTAAGCACAGAAAAAGTAAACTATTCAGATATCGATTAACTATTTCTAGGGGTTCGTAAAAGGGTCAAACGTATCAAACGAGGGTTATTAAATTGTCTCACTTGAAATATAGTCGCCATTTTAATATTTGGTATAAATGTCAAAAACGGCAAGCATAGAAAAAGTAAACTCTACCGATATGGAATGACCTTTCAGATAACGTCTATCTTCAACGAAGTCACAAGTTTACAATTTGATACAAGTATCAATAGGGTATGATTCCAATCTCGATTAACTAATTTTAAATGATCGGAAGGGATATAAACGTTCGGAATGAGTTTCTGACGTTCTGAAACATTCAAATGTTTGACTGCCAATAAATGTTTCCCTTCCAATAAATTCCCCAATCTCTGAAAATTTGAACCAAAGACAAGCACTGATAAAAAGCTATTCTGATCTCGATTAACTAATTTTAAGGGGTCAAAACGTTCCAAATAGGAATGTTCCAGTATTCCTCTTCCAACGTAGCTACCACACTGAAATTCGGTCAAATAAACATAGAAAAGTAAACATAGAAAACATAAGATCTTTCCGATCTCGATTAACTAATTTTAAGGGGTCGAAAAATAGACCGCAATGTTCCATACGAGGAATATCCCAATGCTCCTCTTCCAATATAGTCTCAATTATAAAATTTGTTGACAAGGGCAAGTGTAAATAAAGTGAGGTATTTTGATTTTGGTAAACTAGATTTCAGGATTCAAAACGGGATGAAACGTCTGAAATGTATGCTGCATCCTAGGTTGTGTAGAGGGTGCATTTAACGTAGTCCCCTAGAGGCGACTTCATAGCCGAGAGGAAGCATGATTAAGGGAGTGAAAGTAACCTCTTCTATACTAAACTTCAACTTAACTTGACATCACTAGACGGTAGATCGTCACAGTGCTCATAGGCAATTTATCCATTTAAGTGGCGTGAAAGCATGATGCTCGCCAAACTATGTAGCCTTTCGTTCGACAAACGGGATCGACAGAAATACTGTATCAGCCCATTCCCTTTTCAATCTTCTCGTATCCCACAAGAAAAAATCACGCTAGGAAACTCAGCCCAGCAACCCTGTAGAGAACAAAAGGCTATAAGGTTTGGTGAGAATTATGTCTTCACTCCGCTAAAATGGATTAATTGCCTATGAGCACGGTGAAGATCTATCGTCTAGTGATGTCAAGTTAAGTTGGAGTTTAGTATAGTTTAGGTTTAAGAACCTAGTTATAACCAATTGAACAAATAAATGTGCTGTTTACGTAAAAAGTCTCTTCATTTTTACCCCTTCTTCACACAACATGTATGAATGGCTTTTGATTGTTAAAATGGACATGGTAAAATTTCGTAACGAAGTACGGATATTTAGCTAATATACAATATAGCACTAAAAAAACTGCTTTTAGTATAATATTTGTAGTATTAAAAAAAATAAACCTACTTTCCTACATAATGATTACTTCTCAGTTATGTAATATTAGCGTCACGACAATTCCAATATACGTTAGGTCCTGCCTAGAAATATTTGGGAACGCCATTGGAATCAAAATGAACAATGTTAGAAACAGACAGTTATGTCCGTGATAGAAAGTAAGATATTTAAATATTCATTTCCAAGCATCTAAATTATATTATAATAAAATTTAATGGTTTAAAACCAGTTTATTGATTTTCAGAACTTAAGCTAGAATTCTATTGTGTTGTTGACTTGAAAGTTGGGAAAACTTTTGACAAAAGAAGCATCTTCCACGAAATGTCTTAAGAATGCAACTTAGTTCTTTTATACTTAAATATCAGAAACAGTAGTACAGTAGTCAATTGAGACCGATAGTCACATGATGATGGTCCATCTGCATAGTGGAAGTTTTCTGGGTTTTCTTCCATACCAGACACAAATGTGGGGTTTCTCTAAAAAAAAAAAAAAAAAAAAAAAAAAAAAAAAAAAAAAAACATCTGCTAAGGCATTTTCTCAACGTCACAGGCAAATTTCTCTCGCAGTATTCCAGATTCTGTTGTTATCCCTCTTTTCGTAAATAACTGATCTAGTGAAGTGTTCGAGAAGTATGAGACCACACCCTCCTTTGTCCAATTTTCTTATTCCTTCATTTCGCCGTATTGTGTTATCTGGCATACTAAATACTATGCACTAATTTTTGCAGTCATCTTTGCTGATAGTTTCCCAAACAGATTTTACGCTAGCCACGAGTTTCTTTTTTCCCTTTAGAGCTAAATCCTGAAGGTTTTTCTTCATTACAGTCTTCCAGATTTTGACGTTACGATTTTCTGTACCTCTTTATACTGTAAATATGACAATTTGAATTGAGAGACCAATGACATATTTGAGAAGTATGAGACTACATCCTTCTTTGTCCAATTGCCTTATTCTTCCATTCCGCCGCATTGTGTTACCTAGCAACCGAAACTTTATCTGGCACACTATGCACTAATTTTTGCAGTCATCTTTGCGGATAGTTTCCCAAACGGATTTTACTCTTGCCACGAGTTTCTTTTTTTCCTTTAGAGCTAAATCCTGAAGGTTTTTCTTCATTACAGTCTTCCAGATTTTGACGTTACGATTTTCTGTACCTCTTTATACTGTAAATATGACAATTTGAATTGAGAGACCAATGACATATTTGAGAAGTATGAGACTACATCCTTCTTTGTCCAATTGCCTTATTCCTCCATTCCGCCGCATTGTGTTACCTAGCAACCGAAACTTTATCTGGCACACTATGCACTAATTTTTGCAGTCATCTTTGCGGATAGTTTCCCAAACGGATTTTACTCTTGCCACGAGTTTCTTTTTTTCCTTTAGAGCTACATCCTGAAGGTTTT